>QXEO01001860.1:0-56039 GCA_007115705.1 Dactylis glomerata
GTTCTTATGATCCCAGCTCACAATGCTTACATATGTGATCAAGATTGTGTAGGTGCATGTCACCTCAAAAATTATTCTTTTGTTATCACTTACCTACTCGAGGAAGAGCAGGAGTTAAGCTTGGGATGCTTGATACGTCTCAAACGTATCTATAATTTTTGATGCTCCATGCTTGTTTTTACACCATTTGCCTATTGTTTCGTTACACTTAGTGGCACTTTATGCATTTTCCCGGAACTAACCTATTAACAAGCGCCACAGTGCCAGTTTCCTGTTTTCTGCTATTTTGTGTTTCAGAAGTGATACACAGGAAATATTCTTGGAATTGGACGAAACAAGTTCCTGAAGTCGTATTTTACCCGGAAACTTCCAGAGATCCGAAGAGAAGTAGGAGGGGGGCCACCAGGGGCCCCACACACAGGGGCGGCGCGGCCAGGCCCCTGGCCGCGCCACCCCCCGTGTGAGGGAGCCTGGCCCCTCCTCTGACATCGACCCTTCGCCTATAAAGACCCCCCGACGGAAAAACCTAAGTACCCGATCAGATTTCCAGAACACATCGCGATCCGCCGCCGCCCGTCGACCCGAAGATCGGGAGGGTCCAGAAGCTCTTCCCGGCACCCTTGCCGGAGAGGGGAATCGCCACCGGAGGTCTTCTTATTCGCCATGCTTGCCTCTGGAGCGATGAGTGAGTAGTCTACCTTGGACTATGGGTCCATAGCAGTAGCTAGATGGTTGTCCTTCTCCACCATGTGCTTCATGTTTAGATCTCAGAGCTGCCCTACATGATTGAGATCACCGTTATGTAATTCTATGATGTTGGTTTGTTGGGATCCGATGAATATTGGTGTTTATGATTAAGTTGCTGTACTGAATATTATCTTTTGTTATCTCTATGTTGTTTATGATCTTGCATGCTCTCCGTTGTTAGTAGCTATCTTGCCGAGTAGTTGCTAGTGACTCCAAGAGGGGGTATTTATGCTCGATAGTGGGTTCATGCCTCTATTTTACCTGGGGGAGTGACAGAAACCTCTAAGGTGGTAGATGTGCTGTTGCTACTAGGGAGAAAACAACATTCATATGCTCAAGGGCATATGCTTTGTTTACATTACACACTTTGCTTAAAGCAATTATCTGTTGTTCGCAACTTAATACTACTGGGGTGTTCGGATTGATATCCCCGGGAGTGGATTATTAGTCATAGATGCAGTTGGATGGCGGTCTATGTATTTTGTTGTAATGCCCGGAGTAAATCTCATAGTGATCTTCTTGACATATCACGTTTATCTTTATTCTATCAATTGCCCAACTGTAATTTGTTTACCCAGCATGTTTTATCTATGGAGAGACACCACTAGTGAACTGTGGACCCCGGTCCTATTTCTATCATATTGCTATCACCTGTTTACTTTCTCGCACTGTTTACTTTATTGCATTCTCTACTGTTTTCCACTCGATACGCTCATAACCTTTGTTTCAAGCAAACCGGTGAGATTGACAACCTCATCGTAAGTTGGGAGCAAAGTATTTGGTTGTGTGTGTGTGCAGGTTCCGCGTTGCTACTGGCCGAAGACGAGTCAACAAGTATCGTTAAACGGCGCCCTTGTTGGAGTGTTATTAAGCCAGTCTGCATCACCTTCAGTCGTCACCGTCTCTCCTCTTCAAGATCGACATTAAACCTTGGTTTCTAACTGAGGGAAAACGAGCTACTATACTCATCACACCTTCCTCTTGGGGTTCCCAACGGGCTGGTCATTCACCACGCATCAGGATCCCAATTCGGATTTCATGGCCTCTAGCCATTTCTCAGAGTCTAGGCTCATCATCGCTTCCTCATAGTTTGCAGGTTCACTGTTGTCTAACAACAAGACGGTTAAGACAGGGTTGCCGTACCATTCAGGAGTGGCACGTGACCTTGTCGACCTGCGAAGTTCAGTAGTAGCATCGTTCGAAGTTTCATGATCCTCGTCATTAGCTTCCTCTCTTGTTGGTGCAGACGGCACCAGAACAACTTCAGGTGCTGCGCTACTCTCCAACTCGAGAGAAGGTTCAATAACCTCGTCTAGCTCTACCTTCCTCCCACTCACTTCTTTTGAGAGAAACTCCTTCTAAAGAAAGGATCCGTTCTTTGCAACAAACACTTTGCCTTCGGATCTGTGGTAGAAGGTATACCCAATCGTTTCCTTAGGGTATCCTATGAAGACGCATTTCTCCGCTTTGGGTTCGAGCTTGTCCGGCATCAACTTCTTGACGTAAGCTTCGCATCCCCAAACTTTAAGAAATGACAACTTAGGTTTAGCACCAAACCATAGTTCATACGGTGTCGTCTCAACGGATTTAGATGGTGCCCTATTTAAAGTGAATGCAACGGTTTCTAATGCATAACCCCAAAATGATAACGGCAAATCTGTAAGAGACATCATCGATCACACCATATCTAATAGAGTTCGATTCCGGCATTCAGACACACCATTGCGCTGTGGTGTTCCGGGTGGCGTGAGTTGCGAAACGATTCCACTTGCTTTAAGATGCGTGAGAAAATCATAACTCAAATACTCACCTCCACGATCGGATCGTAGAAATTTAATTTTCCTGTTACGATGGTTTTCCACTTCGTTCTGAAATTCTTTGAACTTTTCAAACGTTTCAGATTTATGTTTCATTAAATAGATATACCCATATCTACTTAAGTCATCAGTAAAAGTGAGAAAATAGCGATATCCACCGCGCGTCGAAACACTCATTGGTCCGCACACATCGGTATGTATGATTTCCAATAAGTCCATTGCTCGCTCCATTATACCGGAGAACGGGGTTTTGATCATCTTGCCCATGAGGCACGGCTCGCACGTGTCAAATAATTCAAAATCAAGAGACTCCAAAACTCCATCAGAATGGAGTTTCTTCATGCGTTTTACACCAATATGACCTAGACGGCAGTGCCACAAATAAGTTGGATTATCACTATCTACTTTGCATCTCTTAGCCTCAATGTTATGGATGTGCGTTTCATTGCTTTCGAGATTCAGAAGAAATAAACCATTCACAACAGGTGCATGACCATAAAAGATGTTATTCATATAAATAGAACAACCATTATTCTCAGATTTAAATGAATAACCGTCTTGCAATAAACATGATCCAGATATAATGTTCATGCTCAACGCAGGCACATAATAACATTTATTAAGGTTTAAAACTAATCCCGAAGGTAAAACTAAGGAGAGCGTGCCGATGGCCATCACATCAACTTTTGATCCATTGCCAACGCGCATCGTCACCTCATCCCTTGCTAGCCGTCGTCTATTCCGTAGCTCCTGTTTCGAGTTACAAATATTAGCAACTGAACCAGTATCATATACCCAGGCACTACAACGAGCGCTAGTAAGGTAAACATCAATAACATGTATATCAAATATACCTTTAATGGTGCCAGCCTTCTTGTCCGCTAAGTACTTCGGACAGTTGCGCTTCCAGTGACCCTTGTCCTTGCAATAGAAGCACTCAGTGTCCGGCTTAGGTCCAGACTTGAGCTTCTTCTCAGCAGGGGCAACGCGCTTGCCGCTGCCTTTCTTGAAGGATCCCTTTGCACCCTTAGCTTTCTTGAAGCTAGTGGTCTTGTTGACCATCAACACATGATTATCCTTTTTGATATCCACCTCCGCAGCTTTCAGCTTAGCGAAGAGCTCAGTGATCGTATCAGTGGAACCAATTTGATTGTGAGTAACTACAAAGCCTTTGTAGCTAGGAGGGAGTGATTGCAGAACTCTATCAATCTTGAGCTCTTCTGGAATCTTGCAGTCCAGCTGCTCAAGGCGTTGAGTGTAGCCCGACATCTTAATGGCGTGCTCACTAACGGAACTCCCTTCCTCCATCTTGGAGTTAAAGAAGTTCTCAGAGATCTCATATCTCTCAGAACGGGCTTGAGTCTGAAACATGGTTTTCAGTTCCTCAAGTATCTCATAAGGCCCACGGTACTTCTCAAAACGATTTTGAAGTTCCGGTTCCATAGAAAACAACATGGTACTCATAATCGCATCATAATCATCTCTGCGAGAATTGAAGTCAGCAATTTATTCAGTTTTTGCAGATGCAGCAGGGGGGTTACCTAGCGCTTCCTCAAGTACATAGGCTTTTTGTCCGCCAACGAGAATGATTCTCAGATTGCGGAACCAGTTGGTGAAGTTAGACCCATTGTTTTTAAGCTTTTCTTTCTTAGCAAACACGTTGAAGTTGAAGTTGGACTTAGCCATTTGATCTACAACATTACAAGTACAATTTTAGACTATGTTCATGATAACTAGTTCAACTTAATCAAATTACTAGATGAACTCCCACTAAATTCAACATCCCTCAAGTTGTTTAGTGAACACGATCCAAATTCACCACACCTAATCCGATCTTCACGAGAAGAGATGTGGTTTCAATGATGGACAACAAAGTGTCGATCATATCATTCATATGACTCATGTTTAACCTTTCGGTTCGTGTGTTCCGAGGCCATGTCTCTACATGCTAGGCTCGTCAAGTCAAACCCAAGTATCTCCTCGTGTGCAAAAACTGGCTTGCACCCGTTGTATGTGAACGTAGAGTTTATAGCACCCGATCATCACGAGATGCTTCAAAACGATGAACTTTCGCAACGGCGCATACGAGGGGAGAACACAATTTTATCTTGATCTTTAAGTGAGGAATCATCTTATAATGCTACCGTCGCGATCTAAGCAAAATAAGATACATAAAAGGATAAACATCACATGCATATAATTTTATGTGACATGGTATAGCCAATCTCCGCGCCATGATCTCCATCTTGTGCGCTCCGGCATGATCTCCATCAGTCCACCATGATTGCCTCCACCACGAATAGCAACTACAACTATTGCTAACTACTTAGCGATAAAGTAAAGCTATTACATGGCGTATAAGAAGTTGACACGCAGGTCATACACAATTATAAAGACAACCATATGGCTCCTGCCGGTCGTGAACTCATCGACATGCAAGTCGTGAAATATTACAAAACATGATCATTGCATACATCTCAATTCATACACATCATGTCTTGGGCCATACCATATCACAAAACACTCCCTGCAAAAACAAGTTAGACGCCTCTACTTTGTTGTTGCATGTTTTACGTGGCTTATGGGAGTAACAAGTTAAGAACGATTCTTACCTACGAAAAGCCACAACGGTGATATTATGGTTGCTAACATCCGTTGTAAATCTCATGACTACTATAGTGAGAGAAACTGACATCCACCAGCCGCATGTGTGGAACAAGCCACACGTCAAGTGCGGAGCCGGTCTCGCGAACGAGGTCGTGTAAAGTTGGCCTGGACCGCTTCGATCTCACTATGCCGCGCCATAAGAAATACAAAACAAGAGGTTTGCAACAGAAAACATCAACGCCCGCAACAAGCATGTTGCGTTCTACTCGTGAAACACATCTATGCATAGATCTAGCTCTGATACCACTGAAGGGTTTCGCAGCATAGTAAATCAAAAAATTTCCTACGGATGCAAACAAGAAAGCCAAGATCTAATCTAGGAGATGTAATCAACGAGAGAGGTAGATGAGATCTTCATACCCTTGAAGAAATCGCACAGCGGAAACGTTCAACAGAACGTGGATGATGTAGTCGTACTAGCCGTCTCCACCCTGCGATCCGATCCGATCCTACGCCGCAAGTGGCGGCGCCTCCGAGAGATGCACACGTACGGTGCAGCGACGTCTCCTCCTTCCTTGGTCCAGCAAGTATGGTGGAGAGATAGATTGGATCTGCAGCACGATGGCGTGGTGCTTATGGTGGAGAGTTTCTGCGGCAGGGCTTCGCCTACGCACAGTCGCGAGAGAGAGAGATTGGAGGGCAGCAGTTGGCCGACGGCTAGGGTTGGAGTGGGGGGGAGGCTGCGCCCCTGCCCCTCCTTATATAGGAGGGTGGCCAGCTGCCTTGGCCCCTCCTCCAAGCACTAGGGCGGCGGCCTAGGGGGAAGAGTAGGGGGCAAGTCTTCCCCCCCTCTTCTGGAAGGTTCCCTTAGGGTTTCCCCTAAGGGCTGGCCGGCTGGGCCTTAGGGGCCTTGTGCGCCTGGCCCAAAGTGGCCAGGACACTTCCCCTTAGGCCCACATAGGCCTCCGACAAGTGGGCCCACGTTGGTCCCACTCTGGAACCTTCTAGAACCTTCCAGTACAATATCGATAAACTCCGAAACGATTCCGGAATCCAAAAACTGCTTTCCTTTATATGAATCTTATTCTCCGGACCATTCCGGAACCTCTTGTAATGTCCTGGATCTCATCCGAGACTCCGACCAAAAACTCATAAACTAATTATCCATTCTATCCTAGCGTCGATGCACGTTAAGTGTGTGACCCTACGGGTTCGAGAATATGCAGACATGATCTTCTATCAATAATCAACAGCGGGATCTGGAAACCCATATTGACTCCCACATATTCATCGATGATCATATCGGATGAACCACGATGCCAGGATTCAATTAATCCCATATATGTATTCCCTTCATCTCGCGATATTTTACTTGCCCGAGATTCGATCGTTGGTATCGACATACCTAGTTCAATCTCGTTCACAGCAAGTACTTTACTCGTTCTGTAATCTGATATCACTTCGTGATTAACTCCTTAACCACATGCTTGCAAGCGGTGTTGATATCGATTACCGAGTGGGCCCGAAGTATATCTCTCCGACTCGGGAGGGACAAATTCCATCTCGATACATACAACCCAACAAGTACTTTCCGATCACCTGAGAGACACCTTTATGATCACCCTCTCATAGGATGACGTTTGATGACCTCAAAGCTTTCTTCCGATACCAGGGAGTTGTATTATCTCATGGTCTAAGGAATACAATACTTGACATAGGAAAAGCTTCGCAAAGATGAACACGATGACACGATCTAATTGCTCTGCTTTATTTGGGTCTGTCCATCACATCATTCTCCTAATGACATGATCTCATTATTAATTGACAACTCATGTTTATGGTTAGGAAACCTTAACCATCATTAATCAATGAGCTAGTCCATAGAGGCGTACTAGGGACACGGTGTTGTTCATAAACCACGCAAGTATTAAAGTTTCCGCTTAATACAATTCTAGCATGGAATATAAACATTATCATGAACAAGAATTATAATAATAACATCTTTATTATTGCCTCTAGGGCATAATTCCAACACATATGTCATGAGGATCACTATGAGATTCACTCTGGGCATTATGACAAAATACATAGACCGTAATCCAACTGCATCTATGACTAATAATCCACTCTCGAGGTGTCATCCGAGCACCCGTTGAGTATTAAGTTGCGAACAACAGATAACTACATTAAGCAAAGTGCGTAATGTAAACAATGCAAATGTCCTTGAACATAAGAATGTTGTTTTCTCCCTAGTGGCAACAGCACATCTATAACCTTAGAGGTTTCTGTCACTCCCCCAAATTACTAGAAGCATGAACCCACTATCGAGCATAAATACCCCCTCTTGGAGTCACTAGTATCTACTCGGCCAAGATATCTACTAGCAACAGAGAGCATGCAAGATCATAAACAACATAGAGATAACATAAAGATAATAATTCAGCACATCAACTTGACATAGTACCAATACTCATCGGATCCCAACAAACACAATATGTAGAATTACACAAAGATGATCTTGATCATGATAGGAAGCTCACAAGATCTAAACATGAAGCACATGGTGGAGGAGACAACCATCTAGCTACTGCTATGGACCCGTAGTCCAAGGTAGACTACTCACACATCACTCCGAAGGCGACCATGGTTATGAAGAAGGCCTCTGGTGGTGATTCCCCTCTCCGGTAGGGTGCCGGGAAGAGCTTCTGGACCCTCCCGATCCCGCATCGACGACGGCGGCGACTTGCAGTACGTTTCGTGGAAAATTGATCGGGCCCTTTAGGTTTTCCCATTGAGGGGAATATATATGCGGAAGGGCGGTGTCAGGAGGTGGACCAGGGCGGCTCACCCCCTGGTGGCGCGGGCCAGGGCTTGGCCGCGTCGCCCTAGGGTGTGGCCAGGTCCTGGCCCCCCTCCGTCTCTGCTTTGGACTCCGACTCGTGTTCTGGAAAAATAGGAGGTTCGGTTTTTGTTTCGTCCAATTCTGAGAATATTTCTTGTGTAGCTTTCTTGAAACACAAAAACAACAGAAAACGGGGAACTGGCACTGTGGCGTCTCGTTAGTAGGTTAGTTCTGGAAAATGCATAAAAACGCCATGAAGTGTAACAAAACACAAAGCAAATGGTGTATAAACAAGCATGGAGCATCAAAAATTATAGATACGTTTGAGACGTATCAGCGGCGAGGAAACAGGGCCTCCTCCATCGGTGCAGTTCTCGGCGGTGGAAGAGAAATCGTCTGACGGTTTGGGGAAGGACAGTGAGAGGAAGACTGAGAGGAGAGAGAGAGGAGAGAGAGAGAGAGGGGAGGTTGGGCGGTGAGGTGAATTATTGGCGCGTGCGACGAAACAACGCGGCGTCTCGCGCTCCTTCCCCATGCGTGCAGGCAAAGCCTCGTGTTGCGCCCCCTAGAGGCTGGCCCCGTGGAAACGCTCGAATCGGTGGTATCCGCTGGACCTGTGTGGAGGGTGCTTTAACGCGCGTGTGGGCCAAGAAAAAGAGGGAGCCCAGGCAGGGGCGGGCCTACATTGTAGTACCAGGTGTCACAGGACACCGGGTATAAGTTGGTTTATTTGCTAATATTTACTCAGTTTTCGTGTGTGACACCCTCAAATCAACGTAAAAATTATGTAAGACTTGTAGAGTGACACCCGCTCATTTTGGCTCTAGGTCTGCCCGTGAGCCCAGGAATCCAATCAACGGCCTCTTGGCTCTCCAGGGCCTAGTTGGACTCTTCGCAGGCTACCAATCGCGCCCAAATAAATCTAACCGTCCACCGTTCACTTTTCAACGCAGCTATAGAGTTACCATGGGGAGGTAAAAGGGCCTCTTTCTAGTCACCGTCTTGGCTTGACGGTGGCACACCTAAATTGGTGGTCCCAAACATCTTTGAAGCTTCTAAGCGCAAAAATTGTTTGATTTAAAAACGCGACATAAATATTGACAACGTACACTATGGAGCACAAAAAGCAATTCATCCACCCGTGGGGTCTCGTCTTGGATATTTAGCTCTCCCCTGGAATTGAGGGCTCCATCATTTGAACCTTTTTGCCTGATGGGAAGTATTCAGCTAATTCTGCCTACAAAGTGTAATTTCTACGTTTCTCGCCTTTACTCTCTCAAAAAAATTGTCTAGAAGACATGGGCACCTCTAAAGTGCAATTTCTTTGCATGGATAGCCCTCTAGAGCCGACTATGGACCTTAGACCATTTCGCAAAGCCAGGATGTCCGCAAGGCACTTCCTGTTCCAATGTCGCCACTTCAAGAGAATCTAGGAAGCCACGTAGTCATGGATTTTGTGCCCGCACCTAGTATGTATATACACACATGCATGTTTTTCCCTTAGGCACAATAGGACAATTTTGATGACGCCCTCTGCAAAAGCTATCTAAGCCTACGACGCGGGCATATAGGCTACACATGACGAGTGAGAGCAAACACAGTACTAGAGCCATTGACCAGTCGTGAACCATGCATGTCTCGTTCGTAGATGATCTTGACTTGTGAATGTGGCTATCATGAGTAGGTGCGCTATCCCCACGGATCCCCATCCATTCTCGAGCAGCACTACCATCTCCTTGATGGGTACGTCCTTGGTCTCCGATAGTAGGGGCGCGATTGGTAGCTTGTAGGCTTTTTCGGCTCCCTGGGCGCAGGCGTTGGGGGCCTGGGTCGCATCATGCGATGCAAAAATCAACTTGGACATTTCATTTGGTAGCCCACAATGACAATTCCAAGGCCCGGGAGAGAAACTCGACCGGCTGATTGGTTGGCCGCGCTAGCCCGGGAGAGAAACTCGACCGGTTAATTGGTTGCCAACCATTGATGCGCTATGGTAACCTCTTCCTACCAGTGGTGAGGATACCATAGCAACATCAACAAGAACATCAAGAACACCAGCAAGATCATGACGAACAGCACAAGAACACAAGCAACAGCATAAGAACAGAAACAACAACAGAACTAGATAGGGTACACTAAGTACGAGTTCACATAGACCAGCAGGTAGACTAAGTACAAGTTCACATAGGACCAGCAGTACGAGTTCTAAACCCAATCATAGGGCAGCATAACATAGATTAGCATTAGCAGGAAGACATAATGCCGATCACTCCTCCTCCTCGGCCGCCTGAAGCCTCCTCATGCTGCGAGGGTGTTCCGGGCACCTGTCGACAACCTCACAGCACGAGTAGTCGAAGACGACCACCCTGTACTCCCTTGCGGTGAGCTTCTTGAAGAACAGGAGGTAGCCGATCTTGAGGTTGTGGGCGACCGTGAATTTTGGCCAGCCAGCTTCCAGGACGGCCTTGCCGCTCACCTCCTTGACGCTCATCTCCCACTAGCAGCCAGTGGTGGTCTTGATGATCATCTTCCCCAGCACCGGGCCAAGATAAGGCCTGAAGCCGTCCGAGAGTGGCAGCACTCCGATCCTAAGCGCCATGAGGATCTTGCAGAAATGCGTAGGGTTCATGCCCTCGTGGAAGTGGCCTATTGAAGGTGGCCGTCCAATACGCTTCCTGCTCGAACCCTCCTTAGGAGGGACCTCCACAGGCACTTCTAGACGCAGCATCTACATAAGTGAAGAAGTCTTAGCATAGCTCAAGGGCAAGAAAAACATTGAGCAACAAACTCAAATGGCTCATACAATGCTGACCTTGCGGCATGAATGATCCCTCTGGACCAAATGCAGTGCTCATTGTATATGAAATGTGCAGCGCATAAGGTCCAGAAAGATCATTCGGCCACTAATATCCAGACCTATTTGAATCATTGGCTAATCAGAGATATGACTGAGCAAAAAAACACATCAAGATATGTGGAGCCTCATAGTAGTGATGTGCTACAAGAATGATTTTTGCTGACCTAATGCAATGCACATTTTTCACTACATGTGCAAAGTATAGGGTCAGATAAAATCATTGTGCAACCTACATTAGATCATGTCTTTAATCATTGGCTCAAGGGCAAGAAAACCATTGACCTACAAACTCAAACGCCTCATACAATGCTGACCTTGCGGCACGAATGATTCTTCGGGGCCAAATGCAGTGCTCATTGTAGATGAAATGTGCAGTGCATACGTTCCAGAAAGATCATTCGGCCACTAATATACAGGCCTATTTGAATCATTGGCTAATCACAACTATGACTGAGCAAAAAAGCACATCAAAATAGCTTGCCTCAGATAGTGTATGCGTGGTAGACGCCACAATTGATGCTATTCAACCATGTGTGTTGAACAAGGACTAATTTTTGCTCTACACACAAGGTTGAATAAAACGAACTGTGGCAAACGTCTGGTCAGATTACTGACATAATCGAACATTTAACATGTGGCCAAGCACACCATACTTTGGTGAGCAGAGCACATGTTAAATGCTCGCTACCTCACCATGATCTGCGCACAAATGGTGTTCATCATCGGCATGATATGCTATGGAAACAGATCTAACAAAGGGTGTTCATCATCGGCATCATCGGCATCTAACAGATCGAACCCTAAACCTAGCAACTGCACACATCATCAGCGCGACGAAAGGGGAAAAAACCCTGGCACTACAGTACTGACCTTCAACCCTAAACCTAGCAGATCGGCTATGCATGTCATCTAGCGCGCGCCTACAAACATCATGAAGGGAGACCAAATGTACAAGATGGGGATTGATACGTCTCTAACGTATCTATAATTTTTGATGCTCCATGCTTGTTTTTACACCATTTGTCTACTGTTTCGTTACACTTCGTGGCACTTTTATGTATTTTCCGGAACTAACCTACTAACAAGTCGCCACAGTGCCAGTTCCTTGTTTTCTGCTCTTTTTGTGTTTCAGAAGTGCTACACAGGAAATATTCTCGGAATTGGACGAAACAAGTTCCTGAAGTCTTATTTTCCCCGGAAGCTTCCAGAGATCCGAAGAGGAGTTGGAGGGGGGCCACGAGGGCCCCACACACCAGGGCGGCGCGGCCAGGCCCCTGGCCGCGCCCACTATGTGTGAGAGCCCCTCGGTCCACCTCTGACGATGCCCCTTCGCCTATAAAGACCCCCCGACGGAAAAAACCTAAGGACCCGATCACTTTTCTAGAACACATCGCGATCCGCCGCCACCATCGACCCGAAGATTGGGAGGGTCCAGAAGCTCTTCCCGGCACCCTACCGGAGAGGGGAATCGCCACCGAAGGTCTTCTTCATCGCCATGCTTGCCTCCGGAGCGATGAGTGAGTAGTCTACCTTGGACTATGGGTCCATAGCAGTAGCTAGATGGTTGTCTCCTCCACCATGTGCTTCATGTTTAGATCTCATGAGCTGCCCTACATGATTGAGATCACCGTTATGTAATTCTACATGTTTGGTTTGTTGGGATCCAATGAATATTGGTGTTATGATTGAGTTGCTATACTGAAATATATCTTATGTTATCTCTATGTTGTTTATGATCTTGCATGCTCTCCGTTGTTAGTAGCTATCTTGGCCGAGTAGTTGCTAGTGACTCCAAGAGGGGGTATTTATGCTCGATAGTGGGTTCATGCCTCTATTTAACCTGGGGGAGTGACAGAAACCTCTAAGGTTGTAGATGTGCTGTTGCTACTAGGGAGAAAACAACATTCATATGCTCGAGGGCATATGCTTTGTTTACATTACACACTTTGCTTAATGAAATTATCTGTTGTTCACAACTTAATACTCATGGGGTGTTCGGATGATATCTCCGTGAGTGGATTATTAGTCATAGATGCAGTTGGATGGCGGTCTATGTATTTTGCTGTAATGCCCAGAGTAAATCGCATAGTGATCTTCTTGACATATCACGTTTATCTTTATTCTATCAATTGCCCAACTGTAATTTGTTTACCCAACATGTGTTATTTATCTTATGGAGAGACACCACTAGTGAACTGTGGACCCCGGTTCTATTTCCATCATATTGCTATCACCTGTTTACTTTACTCGCACCGTTTACTTTACTCGCATACTTTCACTGTTTGCCACTCGATACGCTCATACCCTTTATTTCAAGCAAACCGGTGAGATTGAAAACCTCATCGCAAGTTGGGAACAAAGTATTTGGTTGTGTTGTGTGCAGGTTCCACGTTGCTGCTCGCAAAGCAAAGCTTGGACGAGGCGCCATATATAAATTGTCCGAAGCTGTCGCGAAGCTTGCAAGCATCTCCTTCAGTCGTTTGTCTCTCCTCTCCTGATCGACAAACCTTGGTTTCTTAACTGAGGGAAAATCTTGCTGCTATATTCATCACACCTTCCTCTTGGGGTTCCCAACGGGCTGGTCATCAACCACGCATCAAGCATAATTTTCTGGTGCCGTTGCCGGGGAAGTAGAAGACTTCTGCGAGGGGAGTTTTTCGCACGCACATCCTTTACTTTGTTATTGTTTTGCTTTACTTTATTTATTTTACCTGCATCGTTTTTTATCAAAAACCCAAAAAAAATTAGAATCCTTGGTAGTTGTTTTTACTTGTCTGCTTTTAGTTTTGCTGAAATGGCTAATCCTAAAAACACCAAGCTGTGTGACTTTACTAGTACGAACAATAGTGATTTTATCTGCACTCCTATTGGTCCACCTGCTCCTGCTGTAAACTTTTATGAGATTAAGCCTGCTTTATTGAACCTTGTTATGAAAGAGCAATTTTCTGGTGCTAGTACTGATGATGCTGCAGCTCATCTTAACAATTTTGTTGAGCTATGTGAGATGCAAAAGTATAAGGATGTTGAAAGTGATATTATTAAGCTCAAGTTGTTTCCTTTTTCTTTGAGAGGAAAAGCTAAAGATTGGTTGCTGTCTTTGACTAAGAATAGTATTGATTCATGGACTAAGTGTAAGGATGCTTTTATTGGTAGATATTATCCTCCTGCTAAAATTATATCTTTGCGTAGCAATATTATGAAGTTTAGTCAGTTTGATAATGAACATGTTGCTCAAGCTTGGGAAAGAATGAAATCTATGATAAAGAATTGCCCCACTCATGGACTGACTACTTGGATGATTGTCCAAACTTTTTATGCAGGACTGAATTTTTCTTCAAGGAACCTATTGGATTCAGCTGCTGGAGGCACCTTTATGTCCCTTACCTTGGGCGCCGCAACAAAGCTACTTGACAATATGATGGTAAATTATTCTGAATGGCACACCGAGAGAGCTCCACAAGGTAAGAAGGTAAATTCTGTTGAAACCTCTTCCTTGAGTGATAAGATTGATACCATTATGGCTATGCTTGCTAATGATAGGACTCATGTAGATCCTAATAATGTCTCTTTAGCCTCTTTGGTTGCTCAAGAAGAGCATGTTGATGTGAATTTCTTTAGAAACAATAATTTTAACAACAATGCTTATAGAAACAATTTTGCTAGTAACAATTATAGGCCGTATCCTTCTACCAATGGTAATGGTTATGGTAACTCTTATGGTAACTCCTCCAACAACACTAGGGCCGCGCCCTCCGAGCTTGAGGTAATGCTCAAGGACTTCATCGGTAAGCAAACTGCTTTTAACAAGTCTGTTGAGGAAAAGTTAGGCAAAATTGATATTCTTGCTTCTAAAGTTGATAGCCTTGCTCATGATGTTGAACTTCTGAAATTAAAAGTGTTGCCTAATGATGTGAAAGAGAACAATGTTTTTGCTACTACTAATGCTATTCAAGTTGGAATAGATGAAAATCTTAGACTGTTAGCAGAATTGCATGCTAGATGGGAAAGAGAGGATGAGATTGCTAGGAATATGAAAGTTTGTACTATTACTACCTCTGATGATGTTGTTCCTAATGCTAGCAATCCTCTTACTTTGATTGGTGTAGAGAAAACTCCCACTCCTTGTGTTAAAAAGCCTAAAACTGCCAAAACTTTTTCTCAAAAGAGTGCTGAAAATTTTTGGAGTGTAGGAGATGATAGCTCTACTTCCTTTAATGATTTTGATGTTGATGGCTGCAATATATCTGAAGTTATTTTGTTCTTGCAAAAGCTTGCGTTGACTCCCAATGCTAGTTCGTTAAATATTGCTTTTACAAAGCATATTACCAATGCTCTCATGAAAATTAGGGATGAAAAGTTGCAGCAAAAAGCTTCTGTTCCCAAAAAGTTAGAAGATGGTTGGGAACCTATCATTGATATGCATGTTAATGGTTTTGATTGCCATGCTTTATGTGATCTAGGTGCTAGTATTTCCATCATGCCTAGTAAGATTTATGACATGCTTGATTTACCACCGCTTGAAAAATGTTATTATGATGTTCCTATTGCTGATGTTGCTAAGAAGAAACCTTTGGGAAGGATTAATGATGTTCTTATTGTGGTTAACAATAACCTTGTTCCCGTTGATTTTCTTGTTATGGACGTTGAATGCCATGCTTCATGTCCTATTATTTTGGGAAGACCCTTTCTTCGAACTGTAGGTGACATCATTGATATGAGAGAAGGCACCATCAAATATCAATTCCCACTCAAGAAAGGTATGGAACACTTCCCTAGGAAAAGGAAGAAATTACTTTTTGACTCTATTCTTAGAGCAAATTATGAGCTTGATGCTTCATCACTTGATGTTACTTGATTCGCAATTTTCTGCGCCTAGCTCAAAGGCGTTAAAGAAAATCACTCTTGGGAGATAACCCAATGTTTTATTTTCAGTACTTTTTCTTTTATTTGAGTCTTGGAAGTCATTACTACTGTAATGACCGCTCCTTATCTTGTTTATTTCATTGTTGTGCCAAGAGAAGCCTCTAATTTGAGTGAGGTAAAGATTTGGGGATGTTGCTATCCTGAAACTGTTTTCGATGCTGCACCGTAAAAATTCGTATAAATTCTCTGTATATCTTTTGGACCTGCGATTTCTTGTGCATATGCCCCAGGTTATATCCAAACTTTCGTTAGTTGAACACTTTTTGATTTGAGCAACAGAAAACCCCTACAAAATTCGACCTTTGTCAGCTGTTCTGTTTTGACAGATTTCTGCCAATATTTGTGTTTGCCACTTTATCGCTTTCTTTTGAGTCTTTTGATCATGGAACTTTTGGGGAAGTTGCTACAGTAGTATATGCTATATATGTGGTGGTTTTGGGTTGAAACCTGAAGCAAAAAGAGGTTGATTATATGTTATGCTACACTAATGTTGCTAATAGATTTGTGTTTAGTTTTGTATGAAGGAAGTTTTCAAGTGTAGGGATTGGAGAATGATGAGATGAGTTGAAGAATGGACAAAAGCTCAAGCTTGGGGATGACCATTCATCACCCCAAGAAATATCCAAGAAGTACAAGCGTCAAAGCTTGGGGATTCCCCCGAGGCACCCCTTCTTCATCGGCAAAAATCAGGTCACCTTTGAAAACACTATATTTTTATTGCTTCATGCACTATGTGTTTCTCTTGGACCGTCAGTTGTTTTAGTTTTATTAGTTAGTTTGTTTGTTTGCTGCAATAAATGGTTGGACCCCAACAAATTTCTTTTGGAGAAGTTGCCTTGCTTTTCATTTGCCAAGAACGCTCTAGTTTTCATTCTTATCAAAAACCGAGTGTTCTTCTTTTTCTGCTACTGCTTTTGGTTTTCGTTTTCGCCTTGATTTGTGTTCAGACCTTGTCATATCCTTTCATCAAGGTGTATTTTTGCCTCTGATCTTTATTGGTTTTCATCAAAAGAGGTTTCTTAAAAATTTCAAATAGTGTTAGAAAACAGAAAAAGCTTTATGCAAAAAAGTGGTACAAGAAGGAGCTTATGTAGACTGCGGCTTAGGCTTTTTCATGTCATGCTTGATGTCTTTTTGATAGTATGCTTAGTGGTTTTTCTGTAGCATGACTTGTCTCAAATAACTGAGATTGCTTAATGAGCCTTTGAAAAAAATCATGCATTGTTTATATTGTTTGGAAGCATTATTTTGGTTTTCTCCTTGATGCTTTATTTGGGTTGACTTGGCGCATGCTCACACATGTTAGACTCATACAAAGTCGCCAATAGCCTCTATGATCATTTAGTTTTTGACTTTTGATGCCATCTTATGCTTCTTTTAATGTCACTTTGTCGCTTTGCATGATTATGGCCATTATTGCTCTCTTAGTTGGTCACTCCCAGTCTTTTGCTAGCCCTCGCCTTGTACTGAGTATGAGCTCTACTCATGCATCCAACTCCTAAAAAACCAAGTTTGCCAAAGTGTCCACCATACATACCTACTAGCAATTTGCTATTCCAAGTAAATTTGACTTGCTTTTATTTTCTCTTCAATTAAACTCTTACCAGTGTTATGCGAAAATTGGTCAGTAAAGCTCTCACGAACCGGAAGGCACACTTTACTTTTTCCTGTTCTTAAAAATTTGACATTGTGGTCTCTTATGTTGAGTTGTTATGCTTGCAAGTTGTAAGTTTGATACTAGCCCAACCATGCTGTCATGGGGCAAGCTTTCAACATTGCACTTCTTATTTGAGTTGATATCGTGATCTTTTGTTTATGGATGCCCGCGGTGTGAAATGAATTGGGAATCTTGCGGGGATCATGGAGTTTGTCTATGTGTTAGGGAAACGCCTGGGCCGCCAATCTAAGCCATGCATAATTCATGGTGGAAATTTGCAGCATACCCATAGTGGATATTCGATGACGCATCTCAAAATAAAAAGCTAAACAAATGGTAAATAAAAGAGATGTCGAGGTGTTCATTGTCTGCTTGTCCTATCATTTTGATGTGGACTTATTCCATATCATCGGGCACGGAGGTACCCCGTTGGCGGTTCTCGATGATACATATATGCTTACAATGACAAGAGCCTTGCTTGGGACTCTAAGTTGAGTAGCATGAGGTTTGGGTACTCGTATTAATGGGACACGAGGTTTTCAACTTATGATTTGTCAAGCATATGCATCATAATTGTTCTCGCACTAACTCTAACCATTCAAGATGCTTATGATGGGGGCAATGAGAGCTCAAAGCCGGTAAGTACCATAATTTTTGAAGGTTATAAAACTTGCAATCACTGCTTCCCTCCGCGAAGGGCCTTTCTTCTACTTTTATGTTGAGTCATCACCTTCTATCTTTATGCACCATTAAGAGAGCATAGTTGTCATTCTTAGTATAATGTGCATTGTCCCAAAGTTTTCATTGATTGATTCATATTGTTGGTTTCACTTGTTCTTAAATTATTTGTATCTAGTCGCCCTCTTAAACTTGAAGGTGTCCTATGCATTGTTTTGCTCTCGTTGAAGGACAAGTTGAAAACCATTTGTATGTTTTTCCTTATGATTTGAACACACATTTGACTTTCATTGTTTCATTTTCATGATCTTTTGTTTGTGTTCATTTTCATGTTATAACATGGTTGCTAAGTTCTTATTGTCAAGATTATATCTTTCATGCCCATGTTTTAAGTTCTTTTGATCCCAGCTCACAAATGCTTACATATATGATCAAGATTGTGTAGGTGCATGTCACCTCAAAAATTATTCTTTTGTTATCACTTACCTACTCGAGGACGAGCAGGAGTTAAGCTTGGGGATGCTTGATACGTCTCCAACATATCTATAATTTTTGATGCTCCATGCTTGTTTTTACACCATTTGCCTACTGTTTCGTTACACTTCGTGGCACTTTTATGCATTTTCCGGAACTAACCTACTAACAAGTCGCCACAGTGCCAGTTTCCTGTTTTCTGCTCTTTTTGTGTTTCAGAAGTGCTACACAGGAAATATTCTCGGAATTGGACGAAACAAGTTCCTGAAGTCTTATTTTTCCCGGAAGCTTCCAGAGATCCGAAGAGGAGTTGGAGGGGGGCCACGAGGGCCCCACACACCAGGGCGGCGCGGCCAGACCCCTGGCCGCGCCCCCTATGTGTGAGAGCCCCTTGGTCCACCTCTGATGATGCCCCTTCGCCTATAAAGACCCCCCGACGGAAAAACCTAAGGACCCGATCACTTTTCTAGAACACATCGCGATCCACCGCCGCCGTCGACCCGAAGATTGGGAGGGTCCAGAAGCTCTTCCCGGCACCCTGCCGGAGAGGGGAATCACCACCGAAGGTCTTCTTCATCGCCATGCTTGCCTCCGGAGCGATGAGTGAGTAGTCTACCTTGGACTACGGGTCCATAGCAGTAGCTAGATGGTTGTCTCCTCCACCATGTGCTTCATGTTTAGATCTCATGAGCTGCCCTACATGATTGAGATCACCGTTATGTAATTCTACATGTTTGGTTTGTTGGGATCCGATGAATATTGGTGTTATGATTGAGTTGCTATACTGAAATATATCTTATGTTATCTCTATGTTGTTTATGATCTTGCATGCTCTCCGTTGTTAGTAGCTATCTTGGCCGAGTAGTTGCTAGTGACTCCAAGAGGGGGTATTTATGCTCGATAGTGGGTTCATGCCTCTATTTAACCTGGGGGAGTGACAGAAACCTCTAAGGTTGTAGATGTGTTGTTGCTACTAGGGAGAAAACAACATTCATATGCTCGAGGGCATATGCTTTGTTTACATTACACACTTTGCTTAATGCAATTATCTGTTGTTCACAACTTAATACTCATGGGGTGTTCAGTTGATATCCCCGTGAGTGGATTGTTATTCATAGATGCAGTTGGATGGCGGTCTATGTATTTTGTTGTAATGCCCAAAGTAAATCGCATAGTGATCTTCTTGACATATCACGTTTATCTTTATTCTATCAATTGCCCAACTGTAATTTGTTTACCCAACATGTGTTATTTATCTTATGGAGAGACACCACTAGTGAACTGTGGACCCCGGTCCTATTTCCATCATATTGCTATCACCTGTTTACTTTACTCGCACCGTTTACTTTACTCGCATACTTTCACTGTTTTCCACTCGATACGTTCATACCCTTTGTTTCAAGCAAACCGGTGAGATTGACAACCTCATCGCAAGTTGGGAACAAAGTATTTGGTTGTGTTGTGTGCAGGTTCCACGTTGCTGCTCGCAAAGCAAAGCTTGGATGAGGCGCCATATATAAATTGTCCGAAGCTATCGCGAAACTTGCAAGCATCACCTTCAGTCGTTTGTCTCTCCTCTCCTGATCGACAAACCTTGGTTTCTTAACTGAGGGAAAATCTTGCTGCTATATTCATCACACCTTCCTCTTGGGGTTCCCAACGGGCTGGTCATCAACCACGCATCAAGCAGGGATTGAGGGTGATTACCGACATTTTGCAGGCGGCGGTTGATGTGCGGCCAGATGCTTGCTCCCCTTCGATGTGAGGCACGGCCTCCACAACGACGATGCGAGGAAGCGGCGAGGCAGCAGGGCCTCCTCCGTCGGTGCAGTTGTCGGCGGTGGAAGAGAAATCGTCCGGCGGTTTGGGAGAGGAGAGTGAGAGGAAGAGTGAGAGGAGAGAGAGATATGAGAGGTTGGGCGGTGACGGGAAGTAATGGCGCGTGCGACGAAACGACGCGGCGTCTCGCGCTCCTTCCCCAGGCGTGCAGGCGAAGCCTCGCGTTGCGCCCACCAGAGGCTGGCCCCGTGGAAACACTCGATTCAGAGGTATCCCTAGGGCCTGTGTGGAGGGTGCTTTGACGCGCGTGCCGGCCGAAAAAATGAGGAAGCCCAGGAATCCAATCAACTGCCTCTTGGCTCCCGAGGGCTTGATTCTACTCTTCGCATGCTACCAAACGCGTCCTAGATGGACGAAGGTCCTCCTCCCTCCTATTAGCTGAACTCCCCATTTATCTACATATATATCGGATGTCGTCGCACGACCCTTGAAGCTGCGCTGGAGTCATCACCGGCGTTTCTGATGTGTAGTTTGTCTTCCGTTATTTCTACACATCACATTTCGCCTTGTTCTATCAGATCTGTGGGTTGTTCTTATTTTTCTTTAATCACTATTATCTCTCGTTTACATCCATGACAAGGTCATAGCGTATGGCGTGAGGACGATAGAGCGCAGATCCGAGATGATGATGTCGTCACTATATATTATGCCGAGTATAGCCCATAAATCCTCCACACCTAACGACTAACATGATGAAAAGTCATGCAGAAAAGAGAGATGCTCGAGGCTTTACGAATCATAAATCTCCTCCTAATTACAGTTTTTTCTAGTTAGTGTTCCAGATTTACGATTGCTGAACAAAGGGGGGCTCAAGAGCCCCCCTCCTCTCTCTATCCCTCTTTGCTTGTAAAATTTCAACAAGTCAGCTCCTTCTAGATCCCAGATCTGAATGGGTTGATGAGAGCTAAAGTGGATCTCCTTAATAAGTAGTGTTGTGTAATTTAATGGAATTGAATGGAATTTTAAATCATAATTAAATGAAAATTTTCATCATGATACAGTATAACATAATGAGATTTTTAGCATTAATTATGTATTAAGTTTTGTGTCGTGGAAAGGTGTAGTATCAATTTTGCGCACTGTTAATGATACCAATATTGCGCCTACTTTCAATCTACCGATCTGAAGTGTCTAATTAGGGAAACAGTTCGTGATGTTCTAGTGGAAAAAACGCAGGGAGCATAGTTCCACGACAATACGACATAGTTATTTCTACCGGGTTTTAACCGCCGCCTAAGCGCAATGGCATCCTATAGCCAGACTCAACATTTAAAAGCGCTGGTAACACAAATGCTCGTGTTGCAGGTGAGGGGATACTCTATCCATCCTAAATTACTCTGAATTGTAGGTTCAGTTAGAGTTAAATTTATAAACTTTGACTAAATATAAAAAAACAATTACAATACAAAATAGATATCATTAGAATCATTATAAAACATATTTTAAATTATATATATATTTAATATTATAAATTTTTATATTTTTATAAATATGTTTGGTTAAACTTTATTTAGTTCAACTTTGACTAAATCCAAAATGCAGGATAAATACAGACAGATGTAGCAATTATAATGTGGGCTCAGAACATAAATTTGGGCACTTTAATCTAATGGTGGAGGTGTACATTGAGATCCAACTTAGGACACGTATAATGGGGTGATGTCAACTTTTCTTTAGAGGTGCCATGTAGGATTTTTGCTTAGTTGAAAGAGAGAGAAATACAAAAATAAAGGTTGCCTTCTGGGATGATCCCTTGAAAAATAAGAGTTTATGCATTGTACCACCTGTCTTCCCTTAGCTAATTAATTTCTTACTAAAAATAACTATTTTTCATTAATTGTTAGGGATAGCAATAAGAGATAATACGTTGTATAAGTTATATCTTGTGCTTTCTCTAGATGATGTGGACAACTAAGAGAAGATGTGTCTCCTTTACCATTGTACATGCCTTTAGTAGCCAAGATCTAGCGAAAGCGATATTTAACAAACACTAGAATCATCTGTTAACATATTTGTTAGACCATGACTAGATACGGGGACAAAGGTATTTAATGATATTGAAATATACATCACACATGCACGCAACTACTCCCTCCGTTTCAAAATATAAGATGTTTTAGCTTTGTGAAGCAAATATATCTAGACATCTTTTTGTGTGTAGGTTCACTCGAATATACACACTAAAAGGTGTCTAGATGTATTTGCTTCACAAATCTAGAACATTTTATATTTTGAAACGGAGGGAGTATATGCAAACGATAGGTTACCCGCAAAAAAACAACAACACGTTAGAGTTACTGTGTAAACTAATGCACTAACACATGCGATTTATTACTTTATTTTCTCATATTTAAGATTTGTGATGTTCTATTATGAGATAAAACCAAAATTTCTTGCAAGATATTGGCTAAATTTATTCTGATATACATGTAATTTTTAATGATATATGCTACAATTGTATAAGAGAAAACATTATAATTAACATTGATCAATATTAGTATATCATTAAATAGGAAAAATAAATAATAATAATAATAATAATATGTATAGTATAAAACTTCAGTGCAAATTATGTTTGACTCAACTTATCCTCAGGGCCCAAACAATTGGTGATTCTGAACTACTTCAAAGACTAGTGGTTACTCCATGGTGTCGAGAAACCAGCGGGTAAACATATTTCTAAAGTACTTTGTCTTCATAAAGACGGTAGGATCCCAGAATTTCTTATACCTAGCGTGTGTGCATGCTTATATTGAAGGAAATTTCACCGCCTCAAATTTTAGAAGATATTTCATCTACCGTGTAACAAAGTGGATTTTTCGTTTGAAATCAAAGTGGATTTTTTAGCTTGCATGTACCCCCACACCCACTCATTTCAGATATTTTCATTGTTACCAAAATTTCTCAAGAAACTATGACACATTGTGATGCTATAATTGTGTTGCCTTATTTTGAACTTGAAATTCAACTCTAACCGATTTTTTTGAGTGGTATTAGCATTTCTCGAAGGGTAACGAGATTTACGGTTACGGCGAGATTTTGAAAAAAATGGCAGCGAAAAAAAAAAAACTTCCTGCACCCCGAGCCACTTCTCCTTCGTTGAGACTTGAGAGAGCATATGTCAATCACACAAACTCGTAATGTGATGTTATACTTATACACTCTTGTCACGTCCCGTACAAAATAGTGAAGATTGCTACACTAAACTATCCAAGCGTACGACGCGAGCATATAGGCCACGTAATCCCGTAAGTTTCTTTCCGTAAGAATTAGCCCGTAGGTTTAGCATTTTCGGGCTACAAATTACATGATGAGTGACATCCCATGCATGTCTCCTTTCTTGTAGATGACCTTCACTTGTGAATGTCGCTATCCTGAGCAGGTGCGCCATCCCCACTACCGGGTCCCCATCCGTCCTCGATGAGGAGCATATCCGGCACAACGTTCTTCCAGAACCTGTGCTTGCTCCAGAGCAGCACCATCTCCTCGATGGGCACGCCCTTGGTCTCGGGGAGGAAGACGTGGACGAAGGCGGTCATGACGGCGATCCAGCATGCGAAGAAGATGAAGATGGCGAACTTGAAGGCGCAGAGCAGCGAGAGGAAGCCCTGCGCGATGACGAAGGTGAAGAATAGGTTGACGGCCACGGTGATGCTCTGCCCCGCGGAGCGCGTCTCGAGCGCGAAGATCTCGCTCGGCACCGTCCACCCTAGGGGACCCCAGGACCACCCGAACGCGAGCATGAAGAGGCAGATCACCACCACGACGGCGATCGAGCAGGTCGGCGACAGCTGCTTGTCGGCGCCGAACTTGGCCGCCAGTATGGCGGCCACGATCACCTGGCAGACGATCATCTGGATGCCGCCGCTGATGAGGAGCTTCCTCCTGCCGAGGCGGTCGACGGTGGCGATGGAGATGAGCGTGGAGAAGAGGAGCACGGCGCCGGTGAGCATGGAGGAGTAGAGCGACGCGCTGGCGCCGAACCCCATGCTCTGGAACAGCACGGGCGCGTAGAACAATATGGAGTTGATGCCCGTCAAGATCTGGAATGCGGGCATGCACACCGCCATGACCAGCTGCGGCCGGTTGCGCGGCTCGAGGATGTTCCGGAACGGGTGCTCGATGGCGTTGGCGAGCTCGCTGGCCTCCGTCATGTCCGTGAACTCGGCATCGACGTCCATGGTGCCGCGTATGAGCTCCAGGACTCGGCGGCCCTCCTCGACGCGCCCGCGCTCGATGAGGCTGTTGGGCGTCTCCGGAAGGAGGATCCCACCGATGGTCATGAGCAGCGCCGGCGCCGCAGCGAGGCCGAGCGAGAGGCGCCACCCCCATGGCTTGATCTTGTTCGTGCCGAAGTTGATCATGTTGGCCGTGAAGATGCCAAGCGTGGTCGCGAGCTGGAACATCATGTTCAGCCCGCCCCGAAGGTGCGCCGGCGCCATCTCCGACAGGTACAGCGGCACAGCCTGCATCGGTGACAAGATCATCATCAGGAGGAATTCAACAACAACAAGCACATGCAATCTGTACATGAAAAACTTGCGACACCTGATTGCCGAAACCGATGCCCACGCCAAGCATGATGCGGCCGATTATAAGAACCGAGAGGCTCCCCGCCCCGGCGTTGAGGGCGGCGCCAATGAGGAAGCTGATACCTCCGCAGATGATGCTGGCACGGCGGCCGTAGTTCCTTGTCACCGGCGCAGCGGCGAGGGTAGAGACTTGGCCGGCGAGGTAGAGCGAGGAGGTAAAGGCGGAGAGGGCCTGGTTGTCGTATTTGCAGTAGTTGTTCCTTGTGGGTGAGTTCTTTCGCCGGAACACCACCGGAAAGAACTTCTCCAGGAAGGGGTCCATGGTGTTCACTCCTGCAGCAACCGGTGCAATTGGTCAGACACTGAGAGGGTGCAAGAGCTCAATTGGGAGATTTTTTTTTTTTGAGACGAGCTCAAGATTTTAATGTCCAGGGTATAGTCCACACAGTTATCCTAAAGCATCCTTAAAATTGTTTGCTGCGCTAAAATGGAATTGAATTTTGATCAAGGACAGCATGCAGCCATGCAGGGATGGCAGTAATATCGATAGTCCAGGTATGCATGGATATCTACATTTTTTGTCCATGGATATTCATGAAATGGGCAGAGCAACAAATTCAACGGGCGGTACCCGTCAAGTCAAGTGCTTGGGCATGATGGCTCCATGCATGGATATTTGCTTTGACGGGTGAGACCCACATGTCAGTGGCTCGGACAATCTTTAAGCCTACCCCGATCACAAAATCACAAAAGGTCCAAATCGTAAGATTTTCTACAATGCATTGTATCTCGCAATGTTATTTTAGGAGATATTAAAACTTAAGAGACTACTACCTAATGCATTATTTCTTAAGGGTTTTTGCCTATGAACTCGTGCAGGAGTTGTATCTTGTACCAGTTCAAATTTATACTGTGTTGATTCTCAATACCAAATTTATATAGTTATTCTTAGTTATCTTTAAAATATAAAGACATTTTTATAATAATAAAATAATTATTCTCATTCTTAACGACATGTGATGCATGTAACTGATCATTTTTACATAGTTCCATCAACAATAATGTAGAATTTAAGTTTAACGAGCCATACAAAAGAGACAACTGGTATGGCTTTGCATTGTGGTGTTGGTACATTCACCACTGTAGTGGTCGTTGCACCGGCAATTGTCGGGGTTGAAACATATTGCATATCCATTTTTCATTAGTTTGGACTTTTTTGTTCAATTGATTGGTGCATAAATTCTAGTCGGTGGTGAAATAAGATGCGATGGTTAGAATATTTATGACGGTTTTATGAGTATAAGGATCTCCTAAGTGATCATGGTCATGGATGGCGATGGTACCCTTGCCCTAGTTTGGCTTCACTGAACATGTGTTGAAATTTTAGTTTTTGCCTGAATTTACCTCTAATTAACTGGGTAGCATTTTTTTTCATCTTGAGGATGAACCCTATCGCCCTAGAAGATTTTGGTACATTGTAAAACTTGTGTTCATCATATTTGTGATACCATCTGTGAATTGTGCAATTATATTTGTGAAGAAAATAGGAGTGATGAAACAAGAAATGAGTTTATGCTATATACATAACCCAACTGTTTCTCTTCTTACTTTCAATTTTCCTAAATTTGGATTGGATCATCCTTCTTGCTTCAATTCCTCGTATAAATCTCACTTCCCATAAGAACCATAAGGGACACATTTTTTTCCCTTTCTATCACACACCATTCCCTTCCCTGATTTGCGCACATACCCTTTCAGCCTTTCCTTCTCCTGCACCCTCGTTCCTGCATCCTCTCTCCATCGTCCTTCCGTTATATGGCAGCTTCTTTGTGTCAGCTTTATAGCCCTCTGCTCTTGTCTATAGTACGTAATTCAGAAAAGAACAAAGTCTGTTTTTGCCCCCTAAACTTTTCACTTGGCTCATATTTCCCCCCTAAACTTTTACTTGGCTCAATAAACCCCCCTAAACAACAAATATAACCCATTAAATTTGGCTCATATTAGTCATGGTCATGTGTTTGTATGCGACTAATTGCTGATTTGCGAAGATACGATCATAAGCCCACTGTTTGGCTGAGTAAAATCCTAAATTAAGGGTGTAACATGGACCATTAGTGATAGTTTAGGGGGGTTTAGTGAGCCAAGAAAAGTTTGAGGGGCAAACATGAACCATGTGAAAGGTATAGGGGGGAAAATCGTACTTTGTTCTTCAGAAAATCGTTGGGTATGGAATTTATGACAAAATTGCAAACCAGATTAAAAACACATTTCCTCCGACTACTATTACTTATCGCTACTATAGATTTATCTAGACACTAAAATATATCTAGATACATCCATATTAGAGACAATTAATAGTGGTGGGAGGGACTATTATAATTTGGTTAAAGTTGACAAAAAGTTAAATGAAACCATTACTGAACTCTCTTAAACATTAGATGTTCCTGTTAGGCTGAAATAGTTTTGGTACTGAAATTTGAAGCCCTGCTTCTCGTTATTTATTCTAAAATCCTGTTTTTTTTGTTGCTATACCATGAGTATATAGCTATGACCTCAATGGCGTGTGGCCAAAGCAGAAATAAATGTGTGATGTGGATATGGCACCTATGGTAAAAGGATGATCGGGAAAGTGTTGGAAGCGCATGCAGTGTTGTTGGGACCATACGAGGAAAGGAGAGGCTTTGATCAATCGATATGTATAACGGAGATGGGCGAATCTGCCGTCGCAATACCTTTTCCGTTAGACCGGGCATGCGTCCGTACGTAGATACGAACAATTCAGGAGTCCTCGGCGGTCCATGGCTGTGAAGCACTGGAGCAGACACACAGCCGAGCCAGAGCGATCGAACAAGATATAATTCAGAAGAGTGAAGAACAACACACGCATGAATATATTACCGGAGATCCCGATGTCGTAGCCGAAGATGGAACCCCCGATGGCGGCGACGATGCAGGCCATGGCGACCGCGAAGGTCATGTGGCCCTTGTACTCCGCCGCCCTCTCCTTCTTCACCCCCAGCGGAGCCATGCCGCCGCCCGCCATCTCGATCGCACGTGCGCTAACTTAGTCGTTGACCTCTCCTGCTCAAGACCCCCAGCGCTCCTCCCACTTGCAGTAAGCTGGAGTTAAAAAACCCCAAAGGAACAAGATCAGGTCTAGAGCTTAGCTACCAGCAAGACACGCGGAGCCAATATATACATGCGCTAGCTAGCCTTCGCAGCCTCCGCATCAGGTTCCGGCAGTGGCAGCGGCAAGTGCCGTCGAGATCACATCAGGTGTTGGCGACACACACGACGCCTACCCGAGACCTCGACCGATCAGTGATCGGGGCACTGAACGAACGCGTGTGAACCCGGAGAGCACCAGGTGGCGCCGCCGTACGTCTCGCCTCACGTCGGCGAAACACAGTGGCCAGCACGGATGTCCACAGCCCTGTGCCCGGCGCCACTACGCACTACTCACCCGGCCGGCCGCCGATCCCCTGTCATCTGATAAGATTGAGGTTCCCTCCAAAAAGAGAAATGATAGGGTTCAGGCCGAGACGGGACACATTGTTTCGGCGGTCCGGTCGCCGTCGCCGGAGGTACGGCGGGCTAACAATAATGCGATGCTGACAAACAAAACGTCTCGTCGTCGTCAGTCGTCACGTCCGGCGGGCCTCGATCGATCAGGGTTCAGATCCACTGTGTGACTGGTGAGGCGAGGTGCCGTTCTCCAGTTCTCCCCGAGGGTGGTACGTATGGTGGTGCTGGGCGAGCCCTGTCGTGTCTTCGTCTTTTTTCTTTATGGAGAGTGGAGAGATCATGTTTCGGGGAAGGAGTTCGTTTGAACCTTCAACGGGGCAAGTGTGCCGTGTGTGCCACCACGTTTGTCCAGCTAGCTTACTCGGCATGAAGGCGACGAGCGAAACAATATCGGTCCAGTCCCGGTGACCGGTGATGGATCTGGGACATTCGTGGGCGCATGCTTCGGGCCCGGGAAATGATGACGGACCCTAGCTGAATGCAGAGCAGGTTTTTTTTCTCGGCCGAGATTTCCGAAATCTCGCCGAAAACCGCTTTTATCGGTGACCATCGGTATTTTCTTTTACCGTACGAAATTTTCCGGTATTCAATGAATAAGTTTTAATTTTATGAAATTTGATAAATTTTGGACCAATTTAGAACTTCATTTGACAAATCTCGGTCGGTATTTACCAGTATTTTCGAAAACCGGATTTCTCGCTGCCTACCGATATTTTTTCCCAAACGAGAAAAAAAATCCTTGCAGAGACGCACAAGCACATCTCTAGGTGTTAGAGCAACTATCCTGTTTTTTTTTTAAAAAAATAGACCCAATAAAAATCAGGCCTTTAAAATAGGAATGGGGACATTGAATTACGGTGCCGCGCAAGCTCCGGCAAAATGGATCCTTTTAGGCCTGGCTTGGAATGGATTTTTTTGGGCCGAAACCGGCCGTAATTTCCGGATTCGTTGGAATTTCCAACGCGGGCATGAAAATGCGAGCATGTGAATTTACGGAATTTGGGCGGAGAGGACTGAAAGAATGCGAAAGATCTTAAGAAAAGCAAATCTCATCTTAACTAAAGTAAAGAAAAAGATGGGTCCCAAACAAAATTCTGAATCCTTGTTATTCACGGAAATAAGATCGGAACAAGAAGGATTTCAGGAATTGGGGAAAAACATGAGTTTGCAAAGCATATTGACAGCCTTGGAGGAGTGCTCTATCAACATGACAAGAGGAATAGCACGCACATAGATAGGGTGGGCGAGCGCACGGATGGATATGTCTGAGCGGTTGAAAGAGTCGGTCTTGAAAATCGATCGGAGCTCCGTGGCAGAATTTAGCCGAATTCCGTTGACTTCGGTTACTGTTCGCTGACGGTTGGCCTGAAATTTCTCTCCTGCCATGACATTGAAAATTTTGGCTACAAAACTAGACATATAAAGTTCTTGGGCGTGATCTCAGGGCCGTGTAAATTTTTTCATAGCTTCGCAAGTTTTAAGGGATCTAGCCTGCGTCTTTTTTTGCACAAAACTGTAAAACAATAGTTATTTTAAGCTTTTTCCTCTTTTACGGAATCTGCTAGAGTTGCTCTTACAGCAGCCCAACCGGTATGAGAATATGAGAAAAGGTAATTCTGCATGCCGCTAGGATTTCAACCCCCTCTGCCAGCGTCATCATCGGTTGTCCGCCCCACCAATGATGGCCTTCTAGGCCTTGGGTGTCATCCGATTCTGGTCTCTCGTTAGGGGAGAGTTAGTGTTTCTTATTTTAGTTTTCTATGTGTCTTCTCTAGGATGGTGACGTAGCGGCGACATCATGTTTTTAGAACTCGCTCCAGTGGTGGACCTAGCATCGGAGGAGGGCACATGGAGTTGTTTATTTGACGGATTTCCTGAGATTCCGTCGGTTTTCATGTTCGTTCGTGTGGTTTTAGGTATGGTTGTTCCAATCCACAATTATCTTCATTGGTGATGGTCATTGCTATAGTGCGTAATATGACAACTTTCCGTTTGTCAACTATAACAAATTCTACCACGACAAGCTTTGCCCGACTCCGGTGATGGAGGGGCGAGGACAGCAGTACGCCTTTGGCTCCGCAGTTGTCATTAGACATCGCTAGACAGTCAAATGATATATTTGTAATTTTTGCTACTTTTGGAACTCTTTGTACTGTTGTTGAACAAACCACATTGTGTTTTCGTAGTTTTGTTTCCGGGGAGTGGAGAGGTCTTGTTTTGGAGAAACCGTTTGTTTGAAGCTTCCATGGGACAAGTGTGTTTGTCGCCACGTTTGTCCAGCTTATCCCACATGAAGGCGGCGAGCTAAATAAATATTGATCTAGTCCGATGACCAGTGATGGATATGGGACACTGGTGGACACGCTTTGGGCCCCGAAATGATGACGTCCCCTGGCTGAATACAGAGACACACAAGCACAATATTAGAGTATCATTTTTGAAAAGTTAGTTCAATAGTTTTTTTGAACTAAGATGGGTAAAGGATACGTAAATGGTGACACATTTGCATCTCAAATATTGAACTAACCTTAAAAAATTTAGTTCATTAATATACCCAACTAAAGGAGTAAAATCTACCCTAATTGCGGCTCACTTGCATCTCTAGCGCAAATCGCATGCAAGTTCTCGACAAGGAGCATGTGAGGGTGGACTAGGTCGTACCGAACTATTACGAATCATTGAAATTGTTATCGTGTGCGTCATTGTCCAATGATATATGATCATCAATTCATCATCACTAAAAAGGAGGACCTCCTCTTTGCTTTGGTTCATTCTGGAAGGAAAAGGGCGAAGTATTAATATTCAAGATGCATGCACTTCGCGGCTGCCTTGGTTTTATGAATAAGACGTTTCACTTTGATGCTAAAGCTAAATATGTTACAGATATAAAAGATCTTAGGTTATCACTCCAACAAGTGAGTGACACCCAACGGGTCATCATGCGGATACACTTGGCTATTTCTACTCCCCTGTTCCAAAGAAAGTGGCGCATATGCATTCCACCGTACGTGTAACTTTGACCACTGATTTAACCACTAAAACATATTTTTATAGTATAAATTATATCATTCAATTCATATTCAAACAAAGTTTTAAATGATATTTTTATACCAAAATCACGTCTATTATTAGTGAATATTTTGGTTAAATAAAAATAATGGAAAACGAGGACCCCACCTAAATATGGACGGAGGCTAGGGAGTAGAGTTTAACTGGATGCCCCGTTCTCAGAAAATCATGCGGGGATGATTGGCCTTCAGAATTTAGACTAGTAGCTTTTTTTCGGAGAAAAAGATGACTCCGGGTGTCTACATTGGTTGACCTCACACGGTGATTCCCTATTTAGTCGCCATCCACCACTGAAGCCAATGACCACTGATGAGTAAGCAGATGGCCGCCTCTGATGATCACACATATCAATGACCACTAAAGCCAAACGGCTCAGAAAAATCTGATGACTAATTTTTCAACCATCTATGATAGATTAATATTTGTGTTGGACTTGCATAGGCCAGTGGAGGCAATAAAGCTCTTAATATATTCAATTTGATAGGTCACATTCACAATATCTAGCAACCATAAAATTGATGCACTAGACAACTATTTCAAAAGTTCAAACCGATGGAAAGAAACTAAACGACATATTTATATATCAACAATGTTTACAATATCAATTAAGCATGTCACTCTCGTAATTCTTTTTACCATACAAAGTAAACAAATCACATCAGCTAACAAATCACATCAGCTCCTGCCACGGGGCAAAGAATTTGTTATGCACAAACTGATTGCCAGTGTTTTAAACAGAGCAAGGGGTATGGTTTGACTTTGACACTCATAGAAAGTAGTTTACATGGTGCGTTATACCACAAACGAAAATCTACTAGAAGCACAAGTCGGCAAACTTTTGCATGTTCTGCGGCGAGAGAAACATTAATTTATTAGCATGTGCGATCAATCCATGATTAGGTTATAAAAGACAGAAGTTAAGGTTACACCTAACATGGACAGAGACAAACAAAAAATTAACAGCACACCCAACAGATCAGCAAGACACTACTGAAAGTTTCGCCAGTGTCCAAATAGATATCCGGCTAGCCTGTAGTCGATAGTTTGACATGGTGAAACGGCAGCAAATGTGCCATTTCTAACTGGAACACCAAGTTAGTGTACATCTTACGAAATGTACATCTTAACAAATGCTATGTCCATATAGTCTGCAGATTGGGCAAGAGGAAAGTGCACCACCCAAGGAAAAGAAGATAGAGAGAATTAAGCTGAGTACATACACAGAACAAACATGGTATAGCCTCTGGGAAGCGGGAAGGGATTTGGTGCACATGGGCACCAGTGCTCCCTTCACATTTTGAATTTTGAAATTCTCAAAATCTCATACTTCTATGTCTCCAAAAATTATGGCGTTAAAATATATAGGTTGATATTTACAGGAAGAGTGTAAGCGAAAAAGTCCAGTTAAAAAAATATGTTGTATTTTTGGAAATATAAAAAAGACAAATTTCTGATAATAAATAGTAGTAAAATAATATATTTTTTGGTCAAAAATTTGTCTTTTTTGTATTTCTTAAAATATAAAGTATTTTTTAACGGGACTTTTTTGTGTATGCTCCTCTTGTATATATCTTTCTATATATTTAAAGCCATAATTTTTAAAAACATAGATGTGTTAGATTTTGAAATTTTCAAAAACCTGAAAGTGGAATGATCACTGGTGCCCATGTGTCAATAAGACTTTCCGCTGGGAAGCTTGCTATCTTAAGGAATTTCTGCTCTGCGGTAAATCTATTTGAGATATAATTTATTCAACGGATAGATAAAAATAGAGGGTCAATTTTACAAGGAAGTAAGAGCATATAATTTATCTTTCCCTGAACCTTTGGTCTTGCCTATTATCTCTTGTCTGAAGCTATGGATGGTAATGAAGGCTGGCCACCATGACCTTCAAATATCCCCTTCCTTCAGGAATCACAAAGACAGTAACATTGTCTGCCATCTGCTGAAATCCCAAGTCAATCCAGTAAAAAGAAAAACCTAAAGCATAAAGCATAGGCACTCAGGCGGCATATCAATCTGCATTTATTTCAGGATCTTGCACGAAAACATACATCACCACTTTTCACTATGCAACACACACAACTGAATTTGTACTGGGCCATACACCAAACATTTTAACATGCACAAGGGCAGGAACCCCAAGAGGTGCTCCCATTCATTATTCCAGTAAGCTCCTCCCAGGGGAAAAAAACTCTTCTAAATGCATTCCTGGGTAGAAAAACAATCGGGTCATTCAAGTACAACACAGCAGAGCTACAGAAGTGATCGTACATGACTAAGCAGAACAATTAGATTTACAGAAGTTGCAGCATGAGCAAAATTACTGGAACTCGCTGCAATAAATTTCCGTGATAATATATGTTTAATTAAGTTCATACTGCATGACAAATGTAACCAAATTCAAAAAATTGTTACAACAAATATACTGCAGCCAGTCGACAGCAAGGAAGAAACTTTGGTTCTTCATTGCTTCCCAGAAAAGTGTAGGCCATTCCCCTTGTCACCCAATGACTTCCTATCGATTCCTGGATGCCAGTTTCAAGGGTGGATCCCAGAATTCCACATGTTAGGATATGTTCTCATTCATGCTGAGGCCGTCTGGTTTCCGCCAACCCAATACTGCTTCACAGCATACAAGACCTTCTCGCGCACTAGGGGACCGTCCTCATGGTCGACTAGCTTTGTGTTCCATCTCATGCCCCTGGCGAACTTGTCCACCTTCGCCAAGACATCGACATCGTCCCGCATTATAACAGCGCCTTCAGGCCTCAAGACACGGTCCATCTCAAGGAGGATGTCTTCCATGCTGCACCTGTTATCAGTTGTAACATAAAGAATGAATTGCCATTGGCAAACAGCAATCGATCCCCGGAACTGATTTCATGGGATGGGAGCAGCTTACTTGTTCTTATACAAGGTGAAAAGGCTGCTAGCGTGGATAAGATCGTAGGTCCTTGGATAAGTAGAGAACGCTTCACACCTGACATGGAATTGGAACACATATCAGTAAGTTTGTGACAACAAGTTTACCAAGCTGAGATTCAGGCATAACGAGCCATACCAATCATGGTAAATGCCAATCAATCCTCGCTCATAAACAGCCCCTAGGGTTGCAATATTTCCAATGGTTGGCACCACATTCATCACCCATGATTTTGGGGATTCAATTGCCGCAGCGAAGCCCCCAAAGCCTGCGTTCATGTCCATGATATTTCTGTACCTACCAGTAAGTAGATACTTGTTCACATTGCTATAAGCCTTCACATGTTTCTTCCACATTTTGTTGTCCTTTTGATAGTCCTGGGATGAAACCCCTTGAACTAACCCATTAGCAATTCTTGGAGGAATTGCATTGAGCCTGCTTGGGAAGGGCTTGATTGCTCCTCCAGCAACTTCACTTGGATTTTCCACATCAGGAAGAGGTGTAACACATGCCTTCATCTTCTTGTACCTGGTGCGCAGAAATAAGTATAAAAAATTAGGATGGGAGAGGGGTTAATAAACTCTAAACCACAACTGCTTTTTTCTCAGTTTATCATGACATCTAAGTAGGCAAAGCAAAATAGTTGCATTAACTAAACAGTATTCTATTGATCTGAGACTATCATAATATATATATTCTGAATCCTGCTAAAGGATATAAGCAAAATTGAGTTACTCTGTTCAATAGCTTGGTTGACAACTACAGTACAAACATACCAGACATCATCTGCATTTGTTGATTCACACATCTGCACAGTGGATTCTTCATGCCTAGAAGGACATGACTCGGTGTTTTCTCTTTTCCTCCATATCGCCGTCTCACCCTTCTCCAAGACTTTTTCCCAACATAACAACTCAGCAGTTTCTTCTATCTTGTTCTGCTCTGCCTCAAGATCCTCCTTTGTACGCTGCCAACCCTTGTAGTTTACCTTCCAATTAATTGGAGGACCTGATAGCACCCAGTATCCACCAGGTCTTAGAACCCTATCAACTTCCATCATGTAGAGTCCATCTGAATATCAGAAAATAGAAAACAATTGTCAGAAACAGAGAAGGAGTTGCATATAATTGGCACAAGAGTACTGTAGTAGTAACAAAAAATGTACCAAAACACTTAAATTTGATACAGTATAGAAGGATAGATGATTAGGCTCACCATTTACTCCCCATGGAATCAAACATCTAGAACAATGCGCCATATCAAAGGCTCTTGATGGATAAGGGAGCTTAATTGTGCCAAGAACACCAATAACAGCTGGGACACCTCTCTCCAGAGCAAACTGTACTTGAGCTTCGTGTGAATCTCGTGGCGCAAATGACATGGCCAAAACGTTCCTCTTTAACAAGTAAGCTCCCCAGCTAGCCACCTGAAATATTTCATAATCTAAATGCATAAGCAACGTCCTGATTCTTAAAAATGTTAGAAGAAGCTCAGAGTAGAAGTAAGCAGCATAAAGTTTGAATCTCTCCTCACCCCGCAACCAGTGTCCAAAGCAGTCCTGACGGTTCCATTGGCAAACGGAATAACTGATGCCAGTTGATCAATGTATTTATCAGCACCTTGAGGGAACTGTGTCCCTCCACCAGGGAATCTGAAGACATTGCCCTCGTACTGCACCCAGTTCTGTATGGCCTTCTCGACCGTCAAGCTCTTGTAGGGACAGTTCGCAAAAGGAACATAGTCCCGACTCTTCGGCCATGGGAACGGAGCAACGTATCCCTTAGGCGGTGGCACCAGACAGTGCAGCTTCTCTTTCTGTGGCGGGCAATGCCGCTCTCTGTAATTCATGCTCTCCCGGGGAAACTTCATCGCCCTGTTTTGATCTTGGCAAGGGGTATAATCGGTGAAGCGGTCCGGGCACGGCTTGAACTTCTTCACCGGCAAAACAAGCTCACCGGAGCTGCCTTCGTTCGAATGGTGCGTGTCGAAGCTGAGGTTAGGCAAGAGGGTGCAGTCGGTGCGCTTGGTGATCTCCAGGGCAATGCTGTCCCCCTTCCCGAAGCCGCTCTTCTGCCACGCCCCGAGGGTGTAGAAGAAGACGCACATGCCGATCACTATGCATATAGACACGGTGCTTCTTGTCCTGCTGTCCGCAGGAGCCCCCTTGGCGGCCATGGTTTATCCTGAGAAACGCAGATATGAAGAAGGTGATGTCTTTTGTACATGCTAAGCAATGCCCAAAACACCAAGTGATATTACATATGTTTTTCCTAAATCTGATGCAACCGCAGTTTCACCTGAAGCAATCATAGTCTAGATATAGAAGATATAAACAAAAAGGAAAGCACATGGCTTGGCTTTCGCCTATCACATCAGTGTTGCCTAACCACCAGACTTAGCCAAAATTGTAAAACCGCCAGATCTCTAAAATGTCACACAATATTTGCCAACAGGAGAGCTGAAGCGCGACGCTCACGGGGACGGATCTAGATTTCAGTGGGATTTAACAAACCACTGGACGGGAAAAAGCTCGTACCTTGGAGGACAATGGGCAGAGATTGCGGCCGGAGACGGCAGCGACACGATGAGGAAGAACGGGAGCAACGGCGACGGCGGCGGCGGCGATGCGCGTGAGAGTCCCCCGCGTTGGGTGGCGGCGGCAGCTCAGGGAAGAGGAAATAGCTCGCCGGCCGGTGGGATCCCGAACTCCGGAGAGCTCCTACGCGAACGCCAGCTTCCGCGGCAGCTGCAACGTCCGAGGAAGAATTGGAGCAAGAATCTCGGGGTTTTACAGCCGGGGTTCCCCGATTATTCTGAGGGCGGGCAGTGGGGATTCGCCCAACCCTCTATCAGTTCAGCTCCCACTCCACCACCGACGGACGAAACCAACGCGCCAATCGAGGGAAAATGTTTTTCGGGTTGGATTTCTCGCGAGAATAAAGCGGAAAGGCGATGTGAGAATTTTGGGCTCTGGGACGGTCGCTTTCACGGATACCAGATCTGTCTGCCCTCAGTCCAGACTCGCGGATCGGGTTGTGCAGTGCGTTGCCCGTTTACCCGGCTGAAAAATGTTCAACACAACACCAACTTGGCAACCTGTAATATCTGTACTATTAAAGTCATCATTTGCGACCTTTGTGACAAATTTGAAGCTAACACTCAACAAGCACATTGGCCTATATTGTTGAATGTGACATGCATCTTCAATCTTTGGTAAGAGAATGATCTCTTCAAAGTTTAGTTTAAATAATTTGAGTTTACCATTATAGTCGTGGAACAACTATAAGTAGTCAACCTTGATGACATCTGACCCATGTTGATAAAATTATGTTAGAAACCCATTTGGGCCTAACAACTTATTGTGCTCATTTGAAATATGTATTCCTTAACTCCATCCTATGTAAAAGGAGCTGTAAGGGTCTCACTCTCATTATGCTCGTTTAAACTTGATGAATGTAAAAAAATATGAGATTCATCCAAAGGGAGTGCACTCTTCTCTAGAGATAAAAAAGCTCTTATAATAATCAGTGATGTATGTGTTGGTCAAGAGAAGCGAATAATACAATCACTACTATATCGCTCAGTTCTGGACATATGGAAAGACCTCGTATTAGTGTCCCCTTCCATAATAAATCGATTCTTTGATCTTTGATACCATTTGAGTTCTTACTCTTGTAGAAGTCTTGACATACACTCATTAGATTGATTCTTAACATTAATCTTCTACTTAGATAACAATCTAGTTTCTGTTATTTTGGGTATTGACACAATTACATGTATCAGTTTGATATAGTAAAATCAATCGAAACTAGACATATCGATTGATGTTCAACACTACTGCTTGCTCTAAACTAACTATACCCAATGTCGACATCATAAACATTACTGATTATTTTTGTGGACATTTTTTTGACCAGCGTACTGTAGGGGTCCCCTACGGTGTAAAAATTATATTAAATTGGAACTTACAAAGGAGTTTAGAGAAACATTAGGGTGTGTAAAGTGGAAAAGAAGAAGGGAATACATAAGAGATCAAACTAAAGAGTTGAGAACCCAGTCAATGAGAGGTTGCACCAAGGTATCCTTCACCCTATATTGATGTACGAGGAGATCACTCTGGAATCTTACTTTCCACCTATCAATAGATTTAGGTTGCTGATTGAAAATGAAGTTGTTGCACTCTTTCCAAGTATTCCAAGCAGCACAAGAGAAGATCTCCATGAAGCAAGGTCCAGAAAATCTTGCCTTGGATGATAAAATTCTAGCCGAGATAGGTAAGCTGCAGTCCCACTCCATCCCAATCGTATCCCAACAAGCTTTGGCAAATAGGCAATGAAAAAACAGATGGTCTCTTGTTTCCAGAAAATTAGATGAGCACATGATACAATCATTACCGTCCTGCAACTGCTAATTTTTCCTTAGCATGATGTCCTTGGTGTTTAGGCGGTCTTGAAAGATCAGCCAGACAAAGACTTTTAGTTGAGGGGTTCAACACATGTGCATCACAGTACATATATAGCTCTATAAATTCTTGAGAATTATGGGTCCTTCTTCTAGTCTTGTTGTGAGGCCTTCTGAACAATTTGGTCAAGTGTTGTTGATATTCTGACATAGTTGTTTGGATCATATGCACTATTTTTTATTTGATAATCATCAATACTATGTTACATGTTTATCTTTATCTCCCCTAGTGGATTTGTGCCAGAATAAAATGGTACCAAGTCAAATTGTCCTACGCGGTATGAGTGTTGTAGAAAACCTAGCCAGTCGTGACTAGTTCACAACTTAGATCATCTGAGGTAACATCTTGAATGAGCATGCGACAAACAATGTCATGTGTAGCCTATGAGCAAAGAATCATGCACGACGCCTTGCATATTAGAAACTACATGCATACACCACACAAAAAACATTACAAGTAAATTTCTTGGCATTTTATCTGAAGTGGTACTATTCACCAAGTACAAGGCAATTATATTTATAAGAGTGTAGCTCAGACTCAAAATAAACTTTTATGCGAGTTAAATAAAATATGTTACTCCCTCCGACCCATATTACTCTTCACTAATATGGATGTATCTACCACTAAAATATGTCTAGATTCATCTAGATTAGCGAAGAGTATTATGGACCGGAGGGAGTATTTCGATACCAAATGTTACGTAAGCATGAGATGCTGGCCGATTGTTGGACCAAGGAACATGAAAGATGACCATGGGCGCACCAGTAAATGTGCAATGTAATGGTAGAGGACATACCGGTCATAGATATTTGTATATTCTAGAATTTTCAGTTTGTTACATTGGTTGTTGCGGCTTCTATTTACTTACATCTAAAGAGGCAATTGTGTATCTACGAAATTTCTATCATCTCTAGGGTAGGTCACTATTTTGCATATATATATATATATATATATATATATATATATAAGAAAAATAGAATGCACATGAACATGTAGCCAAAATTTATTTGTGATGACATGCATTTTTGTTATTTTTTTCTCTGACAAAAGGAAAATATAACTTAACAAAAGAGTTTAATAAGTATTGATTAAACAAACCAACCCTTATAGTATATGCTTCAGATCCAGTGCAATGCATTTTCCACTACAAAAATTTAAAATCACATAATAAAAAACAATTGTATCTAGATTTGATTGTTGCATTATGGGATACTATTAATTTTATAAATGTAACATTAAAAAATAGTGGTTAACATCATATATCGACAGATTGATTTACAACTGCAAGAAAATTTTAAAAGTTTGGTGTAAATAAAATTGACTTGCCATGAGAGAAAAACTAGTTAATCAGCTAACCCTAACTTACGTGGATCCAACAATTTTCCACATCCAGATGCAAATCCAGACAAAAAACATGAAATTATTATTTACGACCAGAAAAACTGGGCGATTAATCTCAAGATTTGGGTTTACATGAACTTGGTTCTTTAATGTTTGTCTATAACTAGTACACGTTTTTATATTGATATGTTTTTGGTAGAGCCTTCAAAATTGGAAATGAAGATATAACAACCATATTGTCATGATACCTTGATGTGCCATATTTTTAATCAAAGATTATATACTATAAGATGATGCTGAGTAAACTTTTACCTTTATTTAAAAAACCTCTAATTACCGGTACTAGTAGTAAATATTGTTGTACCCGTTGTTGTAGCGATGCTCACAAACAATAATTATAAGAAAGTAAGTAGATTGCATGAGTTTTCTTGCAAAGGGATAAATTACTTGAGCGTGTGAGGCACAAGCTAGTCACCGTGAGCCCTCAAGTCATGGATACGTTCTCAGTGCTCGGCTCGTTGCCGGGTCGGGCATGCTCAGGGATTTACAAGAACGACTCCGGTAAACCTTTTATAGTGCTTTGTTTTAACGTGGTAGAATGGTACATAGTAGATGAGATATAGACCGGTCCGGATTCCGTACAAATATTAAATTTCTACTAGGTGAGGAAAAATTCCCATACGCTTGACTTTCTTTCTCCCAGTACACAACTACAGGACAATGCAATTGTGCCATGATCGCACGGGGCAACCCGCCAAGGCGCCAACTTAAATCGTGCGGGGCCACCGGCCGGTAGACCGACGCAGCACTTATGAGGTCACGTGCCGACTAGCGACTGAGTGAGTGGGTTTGGCCGTGGAGCATGGGCGTGCTGCGCAGCTCGTGAGCGGATGGATGGATCCGTCGCCGACGTTCTGTCCACGGCGCCGGCGCGGGCCCGTGCGTGTGGCCGTGTGGGTGCGTCGGTCCAGCTAATTTGTTCCCTGCTCAGCAGAATGTCAAGGCTGGCCCTGACTTAACACGTCGTCCGTTGCTGAACGTGGCCGTGACGGTCGGCTTTGCCGTGCACCTACAAGTCTCAGCCTGCTGCTAAGGGCCACCTTGTGTGTGTTGTGTGTGTGTGTTTTTTTAAAGCAAAGGGCGCATTTTATTCATAGTTCAACAGGGAAATATAGTTTTATTACTGTACATCTCTTAAAACTGAAATAGGTGGATCACAGTTCTTCCAGAATCAAAACAATACCTTGCAAGATTATGCGCCACTTCGTTAACCTCCCTTGAGCGGTGTTGGAACTTTATCATGGCTATCCGCTGAGAAATCTGAAAGCGGTCTGCAGGTATCGCTCGCTGTGTACATGCACTACACCCCATAATTCAGGAACCCTACTGCAAGCATCGGTAAGCTCCAAACAATACTGTCTCCAAATTCCCACGACAGTTGGCGCCCACCGTGGGGGCAAAGCGCGGCGGCGAGCGGAGTCAAGTTCCGGCCGGGATCCCCATCGATCCCCAGCGAGAGGGTCGCCTCCGGCCACGTCTAGAGGTTCGGCACCCTCGACTGCATCAGCGACAACCTGGACTGCTTCGGGAACGGCTTCGGCAGTGGATCCTTCCTCGACATCGGCAGCCACTGCTTCTACGTCGCCAAGCCCTTCCCGGAGGAGATAACCGACGTCCTCGACCCTCTGAGCGACGGAGGCTCGAGTTGCGGCGAAAGCTGTGACTTTTGCGCCATGGTCGAAGTGATGGCCCTGGGAGACGAGGAAGGCAGGGACCAACCGCGCTCCGCGCGCCCGCCGCTCGAATGCCTTCCTCCGCCGGAGCAGAACGCTCCACTCCCAGAGCAGGACACCTCGGATATCGCCGTCGTGGACCTGCGCGCACCGCTTGACCGTGTCATCGACCCCGCCCGGGTCGCCGAGGCCCTGGAGCGGACGCGTCTCGTCCTCCTCAGCAAGGTGGCTGAGGACGAGATCAACCGGCTCCACGTGAGCACCACGCTCGGTGAGTTCTACGACGCGCATGGAGACGCGTCGGCCGAGCTCGCTCGTGATCTGCGGCGCAGCTTCGCCGCCGCAGGCCCTGGCCAGATCCAACGGTCGCCGTCGGCAAACCGGGGCTATGGAGGGCGCGGACAGCGCGGCCGTACTCCAAGTGGCGACGCGCAAGGCCGCCGCGCCCAGCAGGGTGGCGGAGCAGGCGAGCCACGCCAGGTCCCAGTGCCAGCGCCAGGGTCGGAGTCCCAGGCTCGCCCACCGGCGCTGCACATCCACCTGTGGCTTGACCACGTCGAGGCGTTCCCTAGAGGATCTGCTAGCTCAAAGCGAGCGGCTTCTGACCAAGGAGGCCCGGGGGCTGCCGGCAGCAGTCAGGGGCGCAAAGAGGGCAAGTACACCCTCGATGTTGCACTTGACCAGCCGTGCAAGTTCCACAGTTCCCTGGGCAGGGAAGCGACCCACTCCACGCGTCAATGCCAGTTCATGAGAGAGCTGGAGCAACGCGCTCAGCAGATCCCTGCTGCGCCGCAAGCGCAACCGGCTGGAGGTCAAGAGGACCAACAGCAAGGCCCGGCTGGAGGCGAGCCGGATCAAGATGACGATTTCCCGGCAGATGTTGAGCAATATCACATCTTCACTACCCCCGGCAAGGACAAAAGGAACGATCTTTGGCATGAGGCGGAGGTGAACGCTGTGATGCCTGCAGAGCCCCAGTTCATGCATTGGTCTGAGGCGGCCATCACCTGGGGGCGCGAGGACCACCCTCGGCTGATGCCCAGCCCTGGAGAATACGCTCTAGTCCTGGACCCTGTTGTGTGTTCCGATACGCACATGTGCCGGTTCTCCCGCGTGCTCATCGACGGCGGCAGCAGCATTAACCTTCTTTACCGAAGCTCTCTGGAGAAGTTGGGAATCCCGCTTGCTCAGCTGAAACCGAGCCGGCTCACCTTCCATGGCATCGTGCCTGGGCATTCTTGCACCCCTTTGGGCAAGGTGAAGCTGGAGGTTCTCTTCGGAAAGAAAGGGAACAGCCGCCGCGAGCCCCTCTGGTTCTAGGTGGTGGACATCAGCAGTCCCTACCACGCGCTGCTTGGCCGTCCGGCTCTGGCAAAGTTCATGGCGGTGCCGCACTACGCCTACCTGAAGATGAAGCTCCCAGGGCCCAAGGGCGTAATCACTGTCACGGGAAGCTTCAAGAAGTCCCTGGCATGCGCAAAGGAGAGCTCGCAGCTGGCAGAGGCGCTGGTCATCGTCGAGGAGAAGCGGCAGCTTCTACATCGCGTGGAGCTCGCCCAGCAAGATGTGCCGGTTCGCCAGTCACCGGAGGAGCAGTTCAAGCCGGCCGACGACACCAAGAAGATCCTGCTAGATGAGAGTGATCCCTCCAAGTACGTCATCATCGGCACCGGCCTTTCTGCTAAATAGGAAAGCGAGCTCACCAGCTTCCTCCGTGAGAATCGGGACATTTTTGCATGGTCTCCAAAGGACATGCCAGGTGTACCGAGGGAGCTGGCTGAGCACTCACTCAACATTAGGCCGGATGCCAAGCCGGTCAAGCAACCGCTGCGGTGCTTTGCAGAAGAGAAAAGGAAGGCTATTAGCGAGGAGATAGCCCGGCTCCTTGCAGCCGGCTTTATCATGGAAGTATACTACCCTGATTGGCTTGTGAATCTAGTCTTGGTTCTGAAGAAGAATAACACTTGGCGCATGTGTATTGACTACACCAGCCTCAACAAGGCTTGCCCCAAGGATCCATTTGCGTTACCACGCATCGACCAGGTAATCGATTCCACAGCTGGTTGCGACCTGCTGTCCTTCCTGGACGCCTATTCAGGCTACCACCAGATCCCACTCTACCAGCCGGATCAGATCAAGACCTCCTTCATCACCCCATATGGAGCTTACTGCTACGTCACCATGCCGTTTGGCCTGAAGAATGCTGGAGCCACTTACCAGCGAACCATGCAGCGATGCATGCAAGGGCAGATTGGGAGGAACGTGCACGCCTACGTGGACGACATGGTGGTGAAGACCAAGCAGAGTGGCACATTCCTGGATGACCTCAAGGAGACCTTCGCCAACCTGCGGCGCTATCGCATGAAGCTCAACCCAGAGAAGTGCACTTTTGGTGTGCCGGCTGGACAACTCCTAGGTTATATCGTTTCCCAGCGAGGGATCGAGGCTAACCCCTCGAAGATAAAAGCCATCGAGGCCCTAGAGAAGCCCACCCAGCTCAGAGATGTGCAGAAGTTTGTTGGTTGCCTGGCCTCGCTTAGCCGGTTCGTTAGCCGGCTCGGGGAGAAGGCCATGCCGTTGTACCAGCTGATGAAGAAGACGGACCACTTCGTTTGGTCCCAGCGCACTGATGATGCCTTCAACGACCTCAAGCGAGCCTTGTCTACCGCGCCTATCTTGGTAGCGCCGGCTCCGCGAGAGCCAATGCTGCTCTATATTGCGGCTACTCCGCGGGTCATCAGCGTCGTGATCGTAGTGGAGCGCACCAAAGAGGGCAAGGAGCTGCCGGTTCAGTGCCCGGTGTACTACCTGAGTGAGGTGCTCACTCTCTCCAAGCAGAACTACCCGCACTACCAGAAGGTCGCGTACGGCGTGTACATGGCGGCCAAGAAGCTGATGCACTACTTCGAAGAGCACCCTATCACGGTGGTGAGCACCACTCCGCTCTCGGAGATCATCGGGTGCAAGGACGCGTCAGGGAGAGTGGCCAAATGGGCGATCGAGCTTGCTGCTCATACCATTCAGTACAAGCCAAGGACGACGATCAAGTCGCAGATCATAGCGGATTTCTTCGCTGACTGGGGAGAGCATCAGTACCTGCCGCCGGCTCCAGACTCCACCCACTGGCGCATGCACTTCGATGGCTCCAAGTTGCTCGGGGGCTTGGGGGGACCGGCGTCGTCCTCACCTCTCCCAAGGGAGATAAGCTGCAGTACGTGTTGCAGATCCACTTCCGTGCGTCGAACAACGTCGCCGAGTATGAAGCCCTGGTACATGGGCTCAAGATGGCCAAGCAGATCGGCATCAGGAGGATCCTCTGCTTCGGAGACTCTGACCTGGTAACGCACCAGGTTTCAGGGGATTGGGACGCCAAGGACGCCAACATGGCTTCCTATCGTTTCTACGTGCAGCAGCTCAGCGGATTCTTCGAGGGCTGCGAGTTCCACCACGTCCCCAGAGCAAACAACGAGGAAGCAGACCGGCTGTCCAAGATCAGCTCCACCAAGCAGGATATCCCAGCTGGGGTGTCCCTGGAAGTCATCCACAAGCCGTCTATCAAACCTTCGTCGGAGTCCATATCCATCTATGTGCCTGGAGACCCTGCCCCGGCTTAGGTACCACCACCGGACCCGGGGGCTGCCGTCTCGGGGCTGAAGGAAGCAGCCGGCCAGCCCAGCGCAGCCGGCTCGACGAAGCACATGGGGGCTGCCGGCTCCACGCCTGCTCCCCCAGCCGGACAATCAGACGAGGCCGGCACGACGACGGACCCGGGGGCAGCTGATCCTCTGGTCGCCAACGTCTTCCACATACGGGAGATACCTTCCTGGGCGGAGCCATTCTCCAACTATCTCATCACTGGGGACTTGCCGCAAGATGAAGCGGAAGCTAGGCGAATTCAGCGCCGCGCAGGGGCGTACACCATCATCAACAGCGAGCTGTACAAGCGCAGCGTGTCAGGCATCTTCCAGAAGTGCATCGAGCCGGAAGAAGGGATAGAGCTGCTAAGAGAAGTACACCAAGGGGAGTGCGGGCATCACGCATCCTCCAGAGCTTTGGTGGCCAAAGCCTTCCGCCACGGTTTCTACTGGCCAACGGCCAAACAGAATGCAGAGCGACTGGTGAAGCAGTGCAACGGTCGCCAGCGCTTCTCCAAGCACAGAAACACTCCAGCGGTAGCCCTCAAGACCATCCCGCTCACCTGGCCGTTCGCAGTTTGGGGCCTGGACATGGTAGGGCCATTCAAGACCGCACCCGGGGGCTTGACGCATCTGTTGGTTGCTGTGGACAAGTTCACCAAGTGGATCGAGGCCAAGCCAATCAAAAAACTCGACGGCTCGTCCACCATCAAGTTCTTCAACGAGATCATCACGAGATATGGAGTCCCCCACAGCATCATCACTGACAACGGGACGAACTTTGCGAAGGGAGTCTTTGCTGATTACTGCGGCAAGAAGGGCATCCGGCTGGACTTAGCATCAGTGGCGCACCCCCAGACAAATGGGCAAGTGGAGAAGGCAAACGGGCTGATCTTGGCCGGCATCAAACCAAGACTGGTAGAGCCTCTCGAGCGCTCAGCTGGTTGTTGGGTCAAAGAACTGCCTTCAGTGCTCTGGAGCCTGCGCACCACTCCAAACCGCTCTGTTGGTTTCATGCCTTTCTTCTTGGTCTATGGAGCCGAGGCGGTGCTACCCACTGATATCGAATTCGATGCACCCAGAGTTGTCCAGTACACAGAGAAGCAAGCAAAGGAAGCTCGTGAAGATGGCGTCGACCTCCTCGAGGAGACACGAGAACAGGCTCTGGCCAGATCAGCGCTCTATCAGCAGCAGCTGCGATGATACCACAGCCAGAAAATCCGCCCGCTCGCGTTTCGCGAAGGAGATCTCGTGCTCCGGCTGATCCAGAACACCAAAGGCATGCACAAGCTGTCCTCTCCTTGGGAGGGACCGTTCATTGTCAGCCGGGTGCTGGGCAATGGGGCTTACTACCTTATCGACGTGCAAGAGCCCAGGAAGAACAAGGCAGATAACTCTGACAAGGAGACCGAGCGTCCCTGGAATGTCAATCTCCTAAGACCTTTCTTCTGCTAAGACAAAAGCTTGTACCCCGAAAAACTTGTCAATGAATAAAGGATGACGGAGCGGCTAGTTGCGGCCGGCTCCGAGGAAAACACTCCGTGTATGTTTTGCTTCCTGCGTTATTCACTTGACCGGCAGCCGGCTCCGGGCACCGAGCCACAGCCGGCAGCCTCAGAAAACGATCGATTCCTCGTCAGTCGGATGAGTACTACGTATGGAGAAGGTCTCCAGCCTAACCTCCACCCTCCGGCTCTGAGCAGCCGGACGGGTAGGAGCATAGTTTTAAAAACCAGACCGGACCGCCGGTTGAACCGGAAAAAACCGAAACCAGAGCCTCTGCCGGTTGTTTAAGCGCACTGGACCGTTCCCGCCAGCTACCTAGGAAAAACCGGGCGAGCCGGGGTCCAACCGGCGATTTCAGTCCTAAACCGGGGCCATCCGGTTTGACCGGCTCAACTATACTAGCGTTGGAAAAACATAAATGCCCCGAGGGGAGTTCGAACTCAAAACCAACGTGCGAAATCGCAGGGCACAAACCAGCTGAGCTGCCGTATGCTTGATGTTGAATGCAAAGACCCATCCTTATTGTACGTATCTACACGATAGGAATTAAATTTGATCTACCAGGACAGCGTACCTGATGGACGTTACAGCAATTAAAATATAAACTATCTCGCTCTTGCATGTTTTGCACCCTTGCGACTAGGATTCCTAGGCATGACAGAGTTTGGCAAGTTGTCGTTCAAACTGTCATGACATCATATAAATTATTGTGTCAAACTGTAAGTCTAAACTATGTTTGCATACATAATAATTTACTTATTACAATATTTATATGTAAAATATATTTTTCTTTACATCTTAAAAAACTAGACACTAAACCGGTGAACCAGTGGTCCGACCAGTAAAAACCTAAACTGAGAGCCTCACCGGTTCGATGACCGGTCCGGCTTTTAAAACTATGGGTAGGAGTCGGCAGGCCGCATACGAAGGAAAACCGCAGAGAAGAAACCGTAAACGATAGAAAATCGCTCAACCAAGCACCGGAGGCAGTGCTCGTTAGCCATGCGTTGGTTTGCACGAGTCGGGTGCCCGATAAACCGAAGTACCACTTCTCGCTCCGCGGCACGCTCCCACCCTAGGCCGGCATTCGGCTGCCGGCCCAAGGGAGACCAACCGGCACCAGGCTGCCGGTTGGGGGTAGAAGGGCCGAAGGGTGGGAAGATTAAGGAAAAAGTTGAGGGAACCGGGCTAAGGCAAGCTAGCGAATGGGCAATGACCACAGTCTCTGGGCGTTAGGGCTGAGTGACCACGTCAAAGAGGTTCGAAGCTAGAGCTGCCTCGCTCGACGTCGGCACCGTACGCGGAGAAGTTAGTTTCGAGCTAGCTGTCAGTCCAGCTACCCCAAAACTCGGGGGCTAGGGGGAAAGGGAATTGGCCCTCAGAAATGAGCCGGCTCTAGTACCTCGCCGGCTGTCCGATCAGCTGGCACTGCGACATGATCAGCAAACGAGCGGCAAAATCGAAACCTAACACGCGCAAAATAACGGCTAGAGCCGGAAACTGGGAGATCTACTCCAACCGCTGCAAGGGATGTGCGAAGGCCTGGGAAGGGAAACGTGCCGACTCCGACCTCGCTCGAGCCGGTACAAGACTTAGTATTCATTCTAACCCCGTCAGGCCGGATCTAGCTCGCTCTCCCCGAAGCCGGCTAGCAAAAGTACTACTTCCCCCGCACCGAAGCCGGAGAAACTTGCCCGAAGCGTCTGCGTAGGACAGTGACCATCGTAGTACCTATCTACAGATTCGCGCGGCAACGGTTATGTCCAAGGAAGAATCCTAACCGAGGAATTGTCACAGCGCTACGATGCAAGCAGAAGAACATTCACGCAGCAAAAGAAGAAGGACAAACGAAGATTTGCAAGAAATTAAGAAAGTCCTTAACATAGGATGGGCGATTACATACTACGGGCCACGCTAAGGGCCGAAACAACAAAAGGACTTCCCCTCCTAACCCCTAGACCTCTGTCGACGGTGCTGCGGTCAAAGAGAGGCCTGCGGGGGTGCTCGCCGGTCACGGCCAGGGGGAGTAGGCACGGGCGCAGCCGGAGCCATCCACGACGCGGATGCAGAGGACGGGCGACCTGGATTGGTGGGTTAGGATGAGAGACCAGCCCCGCTCCAGGTTGTAGTCGGTGAAGAACTGCGCCCAGCCCTCGGTGAGGTATGATACGTCTCAAACGTATCTATAATTTTTGATGCTCCATGCTTGTTTTTGCACCATTTGCCTTGTGTTTTGTTACACTTCGTGGCGTTTTTATGCGATTTCCGGAACTAACCTATTGACAAGATGCCACAGTGCCAGTTCCCTGTTTTCTGCTATTTTTGTGTTTCAAAAAAGCTACACAGGAAATATTCTCGGAATTGGACAAACCAAATGCCAGAAGTCTTATTTTTCCCGGAAGCTTCCCGAAGACCAAAAGAGAGCCGGAGGGGGGCCAGAGGCCGCCCTCACACATAGGTGGCGCGGCCCAGGCCCTGGCCGCGCCACCCTGGTGTGAGGAGCCCCTGGCTGCCCCCTGACGACGCCCCTTCGCCTATATAAAGCCTCGGGACGGAAAACCCTAAGGGAGTCGGCAATTTTCCAAAAAGAGTTCCACAGTTCCGCCACCGCCGTCGACAAATTTCGGGGGACAGAAGTCTCTGTTCCGGCACCCTACCAGGACGGGGAAGTGCCCCCGGAGCCATCTCCATCGGTCTCCATCGCCGTCTCCGCCGTCTCCATCGACCTCACCGCCATCTCCATCAACCTTGCTGTCTCCTATGATGAGGAGGGAGTAGTTCATCCCCGGGGCTGAGGGCTCTACCGGTAGCTATGTGGTTCACCTCTCTCTCCCATGATGTGATCTTTATGTGATCGTGAGCTTTGTATCATGTTGAACAAGTAGATGTTATTATTCAGATATTATGTGTACTCTAGTGGTGTTATTAAAGTAATCTATTCCTCCTGCCATGGTATAACGGTGACAGTGCGTGCATCATGGTGGTACTTGGTCTAGGCTACGATTGTGATCTCTTATGGATTATGAGAATAATTATCACTATGATAGTATTGAAGTGATCTATTCCTCCTTTCATGGTGTAATGTTGACAGTGTGTGCACCGTGTTAGTACTTGGTCTAAGTTGCAATAATATCTATCTTGAGTTGTGATTTGATTTGGATATCTCTATGAGTGGTGTTTGTCAAGTACTTGATGAACTTTGAGGAGTGCTTCGTAGCCCTACGCAATGATTAGTGTTATTCAATAGGAGAGTAATTCAGAGTACCATAGTGAAGAGAAGTTATCTATTGGTTCAATTATGTTATATTTGTTGGGAGTGTGTCCACTAGTGAAAGTATGATCCCTAGACCTTGTTTCCAAGATTTGCACACCATTTACTTGCTATTTTGTTACTTGTTTGCTTGCTGCTATTTTTATTCCAGATTGCATTTACTACTTATAATCATCTATACCACTTGTATTTCACTATCTCTTCGCCGAACTAGTGCACCTATACATCTGACAAGTGTATTGGGTGTGTTGGGGACACAAGAGACTTTCTGTATCGTAATTGCAGGGTTGTTTGAGAGGGATAGCTTTGACCTCTTCCTCCCTGAGTTCGATAAACCTTGGGTGATCCACTTAAGGGAAACTTGCTGCTGCTCTACAAACCTCTGCACTTGGAGGCCCAACACTGTCTACAAGAACAGAAGCGTGTGTAGACATCAAGGTAGCTCTTCCCTTCCTCGTCGTGGAGGACCTCGACCTGGTACAGAGGCTGGCCGCCACTGCCATCCTCCACCATGATGTTTGTTGGGGGAATCTTCCCCATCGTGCCGACGAAGCTCGCGGGGAGCGGCAGACGCTCCTCACACCCAGCCAGCAGGGGCACCACGGAGGTGGCGAACCCGTGCTTTGGGATGTAGGAGAGCCGTTGCCTGGACGGCGGGCGCGGCCGTCGCGTCTTCGCCTTGCCGGCGGCCGCGCGGGAAGAGCTGCCGACATTTCCGGCGGCAAGGCCCGGAGGGGCGGCCCTGAACGCCATCGCGGCGCCGACCAGGGCGGCCGCCGCCTCCAGGGGAGTCCGAGTGAGACCCGCGACGGAGGTCGCGGGCACGGGGACTGCGGCATTGGCGGCGGCCGCGGCGGCGCCCCTTCCGGGGGCCGTGACGAGGGCGGTGGAGCGGCTAGCCCCGAAGGGCTCCGCGGCAGTCGCAGCAGCAAGTGCCGCCAGAGTCTTCTTATTGCGGCTGCTCGGAGGGCGACCGCGCTTCCGGGGCACCGGCGGCGTCGCGGCCGGGTCCCTGACCTTGTTCTGGCTCCCGTACGGGCGGCCGCGTTTGCGCCCGCCCGGCCCGTCGGCGGCCCCGGCTCTGGCTCCGCTGGTAGCCCCGATTGCCGACATCGAGATCGCAGGGGAAGAGGCAGAGGCGATGGTTTGGCAAAGCAAAAGAGTGGAGATGCTCGGGAGTGAGGAAAGCCCTCGAGAGCTCCGAGATTTAAAGGCTGGAGAAACACGAAAAGCTGAGCCGATTTAATGCGATTAAACCATACGCGTGGCGCTTCGATGGGACTTATCGCTGACGCAAGCCTCCTCTCGTCACCTGACATCAGCTGGAATCATTACAGAGACCGAAGAGTAGAAGTGACGGGACGGGACGCTGGCCACTAGCGCACTGCGCCGGCCGCGTGGGATCAAGACCCGAAACGGCACAAGTCCCGAGGAGGCAGCTTGCCGGCTCGCGAACCGTCGGGAGGCGGTCAGCTGGATTGGACTTAGCGCCGGCACGTCCCGAGACGGCCGGAGAGGTCTCGCGCAATTCAACTTCGAAACCAGCAAACCCCCAGACCCGAAGGAGAACCCTGGGACTTGGGCAAAAACGAGCGAGACTCCGGCGAGAAGAAGAACCCGCCGAAGCCCCATGCTAGCCCATGAGACTTCGCCAGTTTCGGGGGCTAGTGTCATGGGGATGACTTATGGGGCATGCCACGTGCCGAGCTATTTGCCGGCTGGTGTCCCAGGAGTCTCCACGGCTCGAAGACAAGAAGACCGGCTCCGCCCGGAGGGCCGGCTGTGCCAGCAGCCGGCTGGCGATTCCACCGTGGAAGGCCAGAGCCGGGCGAAGAAGACAAAAGCCCACCAACGGCTGTTTCGCCGAAAATGGGCTGGCCCCGACAAGAGCGACAGAGGCCAAGGACGGGAGTGACGAGCGCCACGACCGGCCTCAGCCAATCAGCGATCGAGGACCCTTCCCCACGATGGGATCCGAGGCAAAAGGGAGGGCATATGCCTCCCAGATGCCGGTCCCAGGGGAAAGGCGCTTTATAAAGCGTGATCGTCAGAGCAGAGCAGAAGGATCACGCCAAGGACGCCGCCGCCGAGGAGCCGGCAGCCGGCCGAATCGCTACCTAACCTGTAACTAGGCCCCCGCCTATATAAGGGGGCCTGGACCCTTAGTCTAGGGGATCCGATCTTCTTCTTCCTCCTCCAGCCCGAACAGCTCGAGGAGCACTGTAATCGATACTGTCCAATCAATACGAAGCAGGCAGGAAGTAGGGGTTTCACCTCCACCCGGGAGGGCCCTGAACCTGGGTAAACCGTGGTGTCTCAGTAGGCATAATCCCGAACCGGGCCCCTCATCTCCACCGTCGAGCCCCTCCGATAAGCCTACCCATGGCTACTGTCTCCAAATTCCCACGACATCCACTTTTAGCACACAAAATGGCTATTAGGCTACTGGGCTGGCCCATATATCTAATCCTAGATAACTTCTGTGTAAACATAGAATGTTGGACGTACGTGCAAAAAAATGTTTCATTTTTTAAATTCAGAATTTATTTGTTATGCATTTGTATAATAGGTTCATGTGCACCCGGAAGCCAAAGACACCACCTGAATGTCTCACTTGGACGGTGTGTAAAGTACAAAGCCTAGCTAATTGCGGAAATGCAGCTTTGATCCCAGGTGCATATGATTCCTTTAGTTGGAAAATATTTTTTTAAATGTGAAAAAATTTGGAAAAAAATATTTGCATGTACATCCCCATATTCTATGTGCTCATCGCAAATTCGTGGAAAACAGACATTTTTTATGGGCTGTGCAAAAAAACACAAAAAATATATCGTGAAAAGGCATATTTTGATATCGAATTTTGTAATTTTTACATAGGTCACATATAAAGTTAATTTTTGTCAAAAATACTTTGTGGGCACGTAGGACATGGAGATGTACACATAATTTTTTATTTTGAATATTTTTTGACATTTTCAAATATATTATAAAAAAATATTTCAAATAAAGAGAGCATATGCACCCGAGAGCGAAAAAAGCCATATTCATGGCTAGTTCGCAACTTTATGTAACTGCTTGAGTCAGTCTTGTGCGACGAACGATGTCCTCTATAGCTATGAGCAAAGAATCATGCACCTGGCGTCGGGTCCTGCATGATAAACATAACATGCACTAGACAGGCCGGCGCGCTTCGCCGCGCCCACCTGTTGATCGTTCGATCACATGTCTTTCTCTGCGTTCTGCTAGTGCATCGGTATACTGTCCAAGCGATTCGACAAATTTATACAGGGCTGGTAGGAGTGTTTTAGCCAGTGGTTAGTGTGCGTTGTGGCACTTGTTCAGTAGGCATGCAGTTTTGTCTCTCTGCTGCTGTCGGTGGCGGTTTTGTTTCTATGCTTCTATACCAGATATTGGATTATATATCTATAGATGGAGCATGCCACCTTTAATGTGTTTTGGCATAATTGTTGTACCACTTTTATTTTATTTTGGCTTTCCTTGATCATGCCAGTAATAGCTAGCCGTGATTGGTATAGCCAAATTGTGTCAGTTCTTGATATAATGATGAACATAATACTGATAAATTCAGGGACAAACAGAATGACATAATAGAATTATTGCAGCAATACATCTATAACAATGTTCCAGCTCTGTTCTACTCTAGAACTCCACTGAACTTCCTTTTTGCACATAGTTGAACTCTACTTAACTTCCTGCTTTTATATGCACATAATTTTTGGACTTGCAAGATAAATCACACTTCTTGACAAGTACGTGCCATCGAAAGCCCTTTTACTATTAGCACCCCAAGAGCATTCTGTAATGTGAGAGTATGTTGAGTGTGAGACACTATAATAGCCCATGGCCATCACACCATATAGTTCTAAATCCAACTTTCAAGGTCCTCACACCATATATATGAGCAGTTAAGTCAAAATGATAAGAACTGAAAGGAGAAAGGGATCATACCATTTATTTGCCTCTATTGAACAGAATTTAATATATGAAATTAAGAAAGAGAAGGGACCGCTATAATATGAGAAATTTCGCAAGAACATTATGGTATGAAAAGTGCAGGCCAAGAGGACAGTACCTGAGTCCATGAGCTTAGATGATTAACCATGTACATTTGTCTTGACCAGAAGCTGTACAATCTCACATGATGTTTGGATAAAAAAAATGTTCAGTCTGAAAATCATAACTCCTTCGCAACCAAGATTCAGATGATCCCCGATGGCCAGAATCCTATAGGAAAATGTACATGAACAGGGAAGAAATCACATTGAGTAGGCACATTCTGCAATCTATAGTATAACAGATCAGTAGTGCTTTTTATAGTATCTGAATGATCTCTAAAGCTAGAAACAATCGTGTAACGAATTCTTTGCAGACAATGTAGTTAAAGAGTCTTAGAGAAATTCCAACGTCAACAACTACATCATTTTGTATATTGTTTGATTTTCTTGTATAAAAGATTTAGAACACCTAGAATATGCAGATAAACAAATTATACCTAGTGTGAAATTGAAAGAAGAGTCAATATTAATGGTACTGTTAACCATGGTACTGTTAACCACACCTAGCGAGATCAATCTAGAACAATCAAATGTGGACCATTACATGTGATAAAATCCATATGTTTAAACAAAACCATCTCTACTATGATAATACCTACTTCACTGATTTAGTGGTTTGATGACCATTAGGAGGGGGAATTCGGTGTTTAACTGAATTCCCAAACTAAAAGCAGGGTTACACTGGCGTTGACAGGAATATACCAGGGAGCCCTCAAGCCATTCCCGGCGGCCATGAGGCCCAGGTTCGCGTAGCAGGTTGCCGCCTGCTTCATGGCCATCCCTCCCAACGTAGCGTACCTCTTGCCGGTTTCTCCTTTTTTTCTAGGTCCTCTGGGCTCCTCACCTCCGACATGCACGCGAATGACTACGACTTGCCCTGATAGTACATTGACAGCCCCTTCGTCTCAATGAACAAGTATGAATGTATGATTGCTCAGGTACTTACTTGGCGGGGAGGTGTGCCGTCATGCCGGACATGTCATAACGCTTAGGTACTTGGGGGGGAGGTGGCAATGTTGGGGTGGACATAGTCGAAGCAGGGGACCAAGGTAACCGCAGCCTACCACTGCACTTTCGTGTAGGAGGCCATGGCTATCCCATGGTAGAAGCGGTAGCACACCAGGAGCTCGGGCTAGGGGTCAAAGTCGACGATGAGGAGGCGTGCTTGCTATGGAGAGGCAGCACGAGGCGACCAGAGGAACACTGGCAAGCCCAAGCCACGAGCCTAGGGTTAGCCGTGGGGACCGCTAGCCGTAGGGACCGCGTCGAAAGCAGGAGCTCGGGGAGGTGTTGGTGGAGGTTGTAGACGTTGTAGAGGAAGTAGCGGGCACCGCGCCAGCAGCCGAGCCGAATTGGCCAGAGACGGCTAGGGTTAGCCGCGAGCGAGAGAACAGGGGCACAGAGAGGGGGCATAGGGAACGGTGGCGGTTACCGGAGCAGAGCCTTGCCGGCAAGCATCTATGGCAGATTGGCCGGTGACAGCCATAGCAGCAGCAGCATCGGCGCATCGCCGGAGAGGTCG
>QXEO01001860.1:63652-94613 GCA_007115705.1 Dactylis glomerata
CTCGGGGGCTGTTCCCGACTTGGCGTGCAGCAGCGGTTCTTGCCGGAGGTGCCCCCGGGTGGTGCTGGTGCTGGCTACAGAGGGGGCAGCAGGAGCTGCCCCCGTCGTCTCTGGTGTGCCCCTGAGCTAGGGGGCTCGGTCGTGCGGGGAGCCGCGGCGGCTCCCGGGGCGGACTGCGCGTCTGCGGACGCGCGGTCCTCTTCTTCTCCGGCGGCGCGCGGCGGCGTCGCCGGTGTGGTCGTGGTCGCCGGATCAGGGCCCGGCGTGGTCTGGCTGGTCTTCCTCCTCTTCTTCTCCTCCTTCTTCTCCTCGGCGTCCCTGGAGAGGAGGAGGTAAGGGGATGAGGTCAGGGGAAAGGTAAGGTAAAAAGGTAAAAGTCTTCGTGCAGGAATACTCACGAGGCGTCTCGCTCCACCCATCCTCTTTTGCTCGGGAAGGAGGAAGGTGGTGGCGGGGGCGCAGAAGATTCGCCCGCCGGCTTCTTCCCTCGCGAGGTCCCGGCCTCGGGATTCTGGCTGGCACGTTCATCATTGGATTTGGAGCGGCGCTCCGCCTCCAGGCGGGCTCGGCGCCCCTCTTCCTCCAGGTCTCGTGAGGAGGACGCGTCGGCATCTCCCCCGGCGGGCTCGTCTGCCGAGGAGGAGTCGTCGGAGGAGGAATCTGAGAGCACCACGGTGCCCTCAGGACGCCTCCGGCGGACCAGCCGCCCGCCGGACTCCGCGTCGTCGTCGTCGTCGTCGTCTCCGGAGCTCGAGGGCCCCGCTCCCCGAGCCGCCGAGCCCTGCTCCGAGCTTGCTGCTGGTGCGCTCGGGAGGGGACCAGGCACGACGCCGTCGGCAAGGAACGGGCCCCAGGCGTTGAATTTCAAGACCCCCGCCGTGACGCGACTGATCTCCTGAGCGCCCAGGCAGTAGATTGGGAGGGCATTGCGCGGGATGGCGGGGATGGCAGCAGAAGAAAAGAAGGCTCTTATTACCTCCTCCCGAGCGTCGGCGTTGAGTTCGCCGAGATGGAGCCTGAGGCCGTCTCCGGACCTGTGCCCCCAGATCTCCCGGCGGTGGTCCTGCAGGGGGGCGATGCGTCGGGTGACAAATTCCACCCCGACCATGGTCCCCGTAACACCAGCCTCCCGGAGATCTCAGATCCGTGGGCGGAGCGTCTTCAGGGCTTCCTCCGGCAGGGCCTCGCTGGCCCAGGTGGTGAGCTTGACGGGAGGGATCCCCGTCACGAGGAAGAGCTCCGATTCCTCGAGGATGTCGACGAAGAACCAGCGGCTCCGGAAGTCCTCGACCTTCTTCATCCACTTCAGGTCGATGAAGTCGCCCTCTGTCCCGGCGGTGGCAATGAAGGAGACGCATCCGGAACTCTGGTTGAGCCCAGAGGACCGGAGGGAGAAGAGGTGGCGGAAGTACGCCACCGATGGCTTGATGCCGATCCAGGCCTCGCAGGCGTAGGCGAAGACCGCCAGCAAGGTGACGGACTTGGGATGCAGATGGATGGCCTGGATCCCATAGGTCTCCAGGATCGCCAAGAAGAAGGGGGAGAACGGCGGCAGCAGGCCGGCGAAGACGGAGAAGAGGAAGAAGGGCTGCGCTGTCGCGGGCAGAGTGTCCCGCGGCGCGCGGCCGTGCCAGATGTGGGTGGCGCCCCACTCATTCTTGCTGCTCCCGACCATCTCCCGGACGGTCTGGAGCTCGCGGCTGCTCTTGATGCGAGATTCAAGCAGGGGCGACGCCGGTCACGGCGCCGCTCCGGAAGACCTCGCTGCTCCGATGGCCCGGCGCGGTGCCATTGCTCTGGGCGGGGGCGAGGTGCAGTGGGAAGATTGGAAGCTAGAGGGGATTTGGTGCTCAAGATCTTCGGAAGGGAGGTGGCGGCGGCGGTGTGTTGTGGAAAAAGGGGAAGAAGCCTTCCCTGTCAAGCTTTTAAGGGAGAGGCAGCAAGGGCGCGGTTTCCGAAGCGTCGGCCTTGACGCGACGGTTCGAAAAACGCCTGTTACCCCACTTCCCACGACCTCCGCGCCGCTTCGTTCGCCAACGTGGGGGTGCCACGTGCCCACGATCTCCGCTTCTTCACATGGTCCTCTGACCGCGCAGTTGACGCGTGCCGTTGGAGGGCCCAGCAGCTTCGGGGGCCCCCGACCCTTCGCTTCCTCAAGAGGGCGCGTTGTGGGCCGGGCTCCCGGGGGCTACTGTCGGTGTAATGGATACCGGGGTATCCCGGTCCACCTGCTCCTGGGCCCCGTCATCGGCCCATCTTCAGCCCAGGAGATAATCAACAATCTTCAGCACGGAGAAGACCCTCACGAGGAGGCGCCTCGTGAGGAGAACGACGACGGAAACCGCTAAGGACCAGAAGACCTCCTCATGAGCCCTGCTGGTGAGGAGAGAAGGGACGCCCACGTCAGCTCAGCACGGTTTCGTGCGGAGCAAGAAGATAACGGGCAGAAGGCCGCGTACCTCCCACGCTACCCCCGATAGGGAGGAGACCAACTTTCGCTGTGCCTGCCTAAAGCGGCACAGTGGCAGTTGGCCACCCCCCCAAATATAGCGTGGACGGTGCAGGGCGCCAGGGGAGGACGTCAGCTTCCTCCACCCACTCCTGTGGACCGGCGCCCCGACCCTGCAAAGACCAAGTCTACGGAAGAGCATAGTCTACAGCTGTCCTCCCCTCCTCGGCCGTGTGTGGCAACCCCTTCCCCAAGAAGATAAGGGGAAGGAGGACCTTGGCGCTATAAAAGGGGGGGAGAGGCCACCCCTTAGGGGGGATCGGATCTTCATCTTCTTCAAGCTGCTAGCTGGGCACGCAGGTTCTTCAACCTCTGGCCAGCTAGAGCTCTGTAACCAAGGCCTTGTACTCCTCGCGAGGTGTCGCGTCGTAATCCAAGAAGGCAGGAAGTAGGGGTTTTACCTCACCACGAGGGCCCTGAACCTGGGTAAATCTCGGTCTCCCTCTCTGCAGTGCGAAGCGCGTCCGACAACCGAGACTTCCGTCACCGTGTTTCGTTGCGATCCAAGATCTCACACGTTCAGCCCCCTGCGTTCGAATCTTTTGGGTCCGTCGCGTGGTACCCCGTGTTCTTGCGACACGAAATCCATCGACAAAAACCCCAGAGGCTGACAAAAAAAACACGTATTTTCTTGAAACTAAAATTCACGTATTTTCTTGAACCAAAAATCAAGTATTTAGTTTCACGTATTTTCTTGAACCAAAAAGTACTCCCTCCGATCCATATTACTTTTCGCTAATACAAATGTATCTATCACTAAAATGTGTCTAGATACATCCGTAATAGCGAAGAGTATTATGGGTCGGAGTATCTGTTGTCGTCACTTGGCCTAAAATATTGGTCACATACTTGTATACCGTATACCACCATCCCGCCGGCCAGGCATCTTTTCTCGTGCGCGCCGGTTGGGACATTATCCGATCTGTCATCTGTCTGACTAACGTTTTTGCTCATGGTGCAACTTCTGAAAGTCGACTTAGTAGTGATCTACGGGCTATAGCAGAATATTTTGCTTCAGCATCAAATAAAACGCCTCATTCAGAATTTCAGATAAGTCAGGATTACAAGGCATTCTGCTGCACACCATTTCTCGAAGAAAAGCAAAGAGCTTTCCTTTATCGTAAGGATGATCAATGGGCAGTGTCTTATCCCATAAAAAATGGGCAGTGTATTACAGTTTGGATTATTCGGGACGACTTAATATAAGCTTGTAGCCTTGTACACCTCCATTGTCCATGGACAAAACTTCAGAACAAGTTCATTGTCAGCATTGCATTATTGTTAACGTATTGGCAGCTTACGCTGCAACTAATCTTCGACCTGTGACTAGTCTGTAGGTAAGCAGAAAAAGAATGTTAATCCCTTTCGAGATCAAACTGTGCAAAGAAGTGCGTGCGAAACTCAAGTCAGTGGAAGTCCGGTTGGCCAGTGGACGTGAGACAGCGGTGCCACATCCTGCTATTTGGGTTGATATGCTTTGGTGCTGTGATGACCTCTGTGATCGGGAGGTAAGCATAATGTGTGTTGCAAATACCAGAGGTGATGCCACTGAAACCGGCGAATGCTCCATGGACCTACAGAAGTTACTTAATCGTCATTTACAAAATAGATAACATGGATACATGATACTAACACATGTGAAATAGGAACACATAAGAAAATGACATAATCTTACAGCGTTTTGCCCAAGCACAGTGCACAAGATAGCATCAGATGCATTTGCACGACAGGCCCGGACCATATATGTTGGGTCAATGTACTTGATATCAGCTGGAACACCAATGTCCTTGAAATGCTTCTTAATCTGGGAAGTAGTACCAGTGCCATCAACACATTGAGTGATATGTCAAATATGATTTATTTTTTTGAAAAAAATACAAAAACTAAACAATACCAATGTTATTCAGTAAAAATTTAAACTCAACATAACAAAGCATACTAGAAACATGTGCAGTAAACAGATCCACAAATGAAAGACAATGCGGTGATCTTAATGTGCGTTTGCTGGCTCATATAGCAGGTAAAATTGTGCTTCGCGTCATGAAATAAGAGAACTTAGCTACTACTAAGTTCTAACTATTGCTGATGTAAACAAAAGGAGGCTCATAAAATTATGCACTGGCAGCAGAAAATAACTTGTGCAATCCTGACTATGGTTTGAAAAACTGATGTCAGACCAATCCTGACTAGGATGAATAACACTAACCAGTTCCATTTGTGCCAGAGCACTGCTGGAAATAAATTCAGGCATGCAGCTCAGCAAACACTGACCAAAAGTTCTACTTCGGTCTCTTTTAAAAAAGTAGATTGGAACAGATAACCTTCTCAAAGTTTTCAAACTTCCCAGCAGATTGTGAATTGGTATGCAAACTGCTCTTTTGTAGCATATATGTTTTTCCATAAGATGAAACACTGGAGACGGCCAGCATAAATAATTCATAAATAAGCACAAAGAAAGGCCCTCGATTCTAGCAAGTATAGCAGGCACCATGTACTAGCTTCACCACAGAGGTTACCAGACAATTTCAAGCACTTGTCATCATCTCAGATAGTAAATACAGAACACACTTGCATATGGGGTTTAACATGAGCATATACCTTTTGTTGCATGTGAACACCAAAGTCACTAAGTATCACATTTCCTGATAAATCTGTCGCATTAGATTTTTGCAATAAATCCTGCAAGAACAAATCCAAGAATCAAATCTCAATTTCACAAAGTTACAAGCGTTATCGAAAATCAAGTCAGATAGGTATAACCTCAAGACACATGCACTACACCATACCTGTCCAGCACCTTCAGCAACACAAACTACACAAAATCCCTTGGTTTTAAGTAAATGCTCAAGGTGTGCTAAAACACCACGCTCTCCATCAAGTGTAAAAGATACCTTCACTCAGATAGCATGCTCTGTCAGTAAATGTGAACTGAAGACAAATTCGAAGCTCCTTCAGCTTAGTGTTTGCAGTTACACACCTCAGGTATTAAGCAGACATCAATCTGTCCACTAGAAAGAGAAGCATGCATGGCTATGAACCCAGTGCTTCTTCCCATTAATTTGACCAACCCAATTCCATGATATGCACTGCGTGCCTAAACATAATAAAAAAGGAATTAACTAAAGCAAGAGTAAATCATATATCAAATTCACTTCATTTGGACTTTCCATGTCAAAACACACTAACAAATGACCAACATTAACCAACCTCTATATAGGCAGAATTGATTGCACGTTGAGCTTCTTCAACAGCTGTATCAAAACCGAAAGTCTTGTCCATGAAAAGTATATCATTATCAATTGTTTTTGGAACAGCTACAACTGAAACTTTCAGTTTTCTCTTACGACACTGCAGAAAGGAGCAAATCATAAACAATCACATCCCGTGAAACACATATAATGCATTTGCCAGTAGAAGATTCCTAGAAATTTTAACCTAGCCAATGTAAAGCACATAACTGTAAAATTGTTTAGTCCTAAGAAAAGTGAATCATTAAGAATCCTGCTCATTGTTGTGATTTGGGCCGAGGTAAGTAAGGCAGTAAGCTGTGCAGATTAGAAAACAGCTGTGTTATGTTTTCTGACTTTTCTTAATAATGTTTTGTTTTTGCTCCAAAAAGGGCTTTATAGTCTCAGGTAATAAACATAGAGTGACCTTGGTATCACCATTATGTTGTATAAGAGTCAGATTACTACGTTACGCCGTTGATGGGAATATAGCTAAATGCACCATATCCAAAGCATGCCCAACAGTATGGATCATACATTTAAGGGAAAAAAGTAAGTTGATGTATTAACCTCCTCATGGATAGCATTAGCTCCTGCATGGCTACCATTTCCACCAATTACAAAGAGCATATCAATTCTTCTGGCCTATAAACATAGGATTATCATGAAAAATAACAACGAAGTATCAACACCATACAATAAATTTTTTCATTCACACTGTTTACCTGTATACTATCTACAATCTCACTAGTTTTAGCTCCTCCACGAGAGACACCTAGGAAACTTCCTCCAGAAAGATTTATGTTTTCCACCAAATCACGTGAAAGCTGAAGGTTGTCACCAAAATGAAATTGCACAACATAATGAGCATTAGCTCCCATACACAACAAGGATATATGGAGACAATCCTTACCGGCATTTCTTTTAAGCCCTTTTCAAAGAATCCACGATAGCCAAACTGAATTCCGACAATATTCTTGACCCCATAGATCTCCAGGGTAAATACTATCTGGAATACAATTTACATTGGTCAACGTGTCAACAACTGAACTGAAAGCCAGATGCACAGAAAAATATCTTCTTAATATCTTCATAAGGCATGCCACCAATTCAAAGTTAAAGCATGAAATGAAGCTCGTTTGCCAGATGCACTTTTGGATATGCCTACTGGGATCCTAGACACAGATAAATTCTGGTTCAAGGATAAAAAAAACATCCTAGATGTAGCTTCAAAAGTTTGCTGATTTCCAGATGAAGAATATCCACACAAAATACAACAAAATGTACTGTGCCAACCGCTTCTTTGGTATCTAACTGAATTGCTAACCCTAAGCATTGCTCCTACCCTTGAATGGTTAAACACGTCAATCTTCACAAGCATAAATGCACCATTCATGCCTGGATATCTGAGCAGAAACTCAAATGACCGATACCGTGAAGAAACCAAATCCTGAATAATATTGAAAGAATGATACCTGCCTAATGACATCGTTCAAACCGGGGCAGAGCCCTCCACAAGTAACAATGGCTGCTTTTACTTCCTCGGGTTCGTAGTATATTTCCTTACGAGGCCCTGCACGATGCACCCTATAGAAAGCAGATGCCACTGATCATGAATGTTCCATTCTTAGAAGATAAAAAAATACAAAGAATGTAGCAATTGATGATTTATTCATCAAATAAAGAAAAATGACATAAGCTAACATATTTTTCATATCATGTCACGAGAAAAAGTATTAGTAACTTACGTCATAAAAAAGACAAAATAACTACATCAGTGCGTACCAATGTTCCATCCAGCTACAATCAGGATCAATGCACTCAGCTCCAGCAGAAGTAGGAGAGGCATACTTGATCACCTAGAGAAACATACTATGTGAGTACAAATAGTTCGAAACAAAAGTCAGCATATGCACACAAATGAAGATTAGGCGGCCAGGTAACACCGTAATGAGTACTCCCTCTGTTCCAAAATATAAGATGTTTGCCCTTCTTACTGAACACATGTATCTAGCCACCTTTTAGTGTGTAAGTTCACTCATTTTGCTCCGAATCTACACACTAAGAGATGGATAGATACATTTGCTCTAGAAGAAGGCTAAAACATCTTATATTTTGGAACCAAGGGAGTACATAGCAAAGTATTAACGTCAGTTTTCCTCAGGTACATCTTGAGACTAGCCTTAGTTCTATGCATTAGTTTACAAATCCTGAGAAAACAATAAGTTCACATCATATGTTCTCGATACTGACCTTCAGAAGTGCTCGGTCATCCTTATGTACATAGCCATTCCACATGTCAGGTGATGAACCATCGATATCGCCCAGTGGAGTTCTGTCAGTAACAGATGCTCTTAGTAAAATACAGGAGATATCGACAGCTCTATGTTTTCAGAATACAGAGCAGTTATAGACACATAGAATAGGAAGGAACCTATTTTTCTTCAGAGAAAATGTAGTTAGCCTTGGCTTTAAATCAAATATGTCTGTAATATGCGGCAAATTAAAACGCCTATCCCAGTCTTCCTGATACTTTTGCCTCCAAGAAGGATCACTGAAATCCAAGTCTAACTTCCCGGAGGTAGCTCTCACATGCAGTGCTCCAGAGCCTTTCCTGCCCTTCCGGTCATTTAAGTGAGTGAAACCATACTGGCATTGATCCCTGGTTGAGTGCCCCCACGGTTGTTGTGCAGTACAAGCACTCGTGCTTGCTTTGAAAGCAATGGCCATCCCAGACAAGGACATGAAAATAACAGGGGACCGCTAATCTGCAGTAAAAATTTATTCAGACTGAATACTTCATCCTTACTCAAGCAGGAGTAAAAAGGGAATGCACAAAACAACCTAAGAATTTGAGTGCGGCAATATGAACAATGAGCTGAAAGCTGATTCCACAATAAATAAGCACATGTTCAAAGCAGCAACATAAGCCCATCCGAGCACGCATTATCAGCTATTGCAGCAGCACATCAGACCATGACAAACCAGCAAAGCACAGCACAATAAAACCGCATCAAGCAGCAGCTTTGAAGTAAACATCCTCAAACAAAATGCTCTTCCCTAATCCCGACAGCAATTAATTTTACACAGGACACCAACATGCAAAGTTCGAATCAGCGATACTAGCAGCAAGGACCATGTGATGAAGGTACATTATGTCAGAAACTACGGTAACACCTAGCAACAACTCGCGGAAGAGACAACGAAACACGAATCGGGTCGGGTATGCTAGGGATGGCCGAACCCAGCCGTCCTCAATCCAGCCCTGAACTCCGGTACCCTCCTAAACATTTCTAGCCGACCGAGCCAGCAAACACACGCGCCGGCGTCGGGAACCCAATCGCGTCCGCCGATGTCGGGGCGAGATGAGACGGCGGTGATCGACGAGGCAACGCGAGCGGGGCCCGGGATCCACCCGGTGGAGGCGCAAGGGGTGGTGGGTTTGGGGGTGAGCTGGCGGCTTACCTGTGGCCACGGGCTGAGACGGCGCGAGACGAATCGGGGGATCGCTGTTGCAGTACTGCGCGGTGGTGCTCCTCCGGCCTCCGGGCTTTGGACTTTGGAGGCGCTCCAGTTGGCGTCGTCGATGGGTTGATGATTGATTTGGGCGCGGCGGAGAATCAGATGGGGGACGGAGGAGGAGGCCGGTGTACCAGGTGGCAGGGAGGTGCCTCGGTGGGCTCGGTGTATTGACCGGAGTAGGGTTGGGGCATATCGGATTGGACGCGTTTTCGTCGGGTTTCGGACACTGGGGCGAGGAACACGGACGCGTCCACGAGAGACTGTCATCTCTAGCAATTAAATATTTTGAGTAAAAAAAATATTGATAAAGAAAGATATATGGTACAATAGGGAAAAAAACATTCTCTTATTTTATAAGAGATCATCAATCTGAAGTATATTATCGAAAAATATTTTGTGCACATGGGCACCAGTGCTCTTATAACTTTTGGTTTTTTGAAAATTTTCAAAATCTCACACTTTTGTGTCTTCAAAAATTATGTGGTTAAATATGTAGATAGATTTAGACACGAGGAGTGCATACAAAAAAGTCCCGTTAACAAATACTTTATATTTTAGGAAATACAAAAAAGACAAATTTTCTGAAAGTAAACTGATAAAATGATGTACTTGTGTACTACTATTTACAGTGAGAAATTTGTCTTTTTTGTATTTTACAAAATATAAGGTATTTTTTAACCCAACTTTTTTGATTACACTCCTCATGTGCATATCTATTTGTATATTTAATATCATAATTTTAAAATACATAAAAATGTGAAGTTTTAAAATTTTCAAAAAACTAAAAATGAAGGGAGCACTGGTGCACATGTGCATAAAATCTCTTTCCGTATATTATTCCCTAATCTGAACTAAAGATGATGAGATTCACCTTTCCAGAGCCCAGATGGTGTAATGTCTCAGAATATCAGAGAAGTTGATTGTTCTTCTAATATTTTTATTGCTTATCGCATCTTATTTACTATGCCTGCATCAGCTAAAATGATCTTTTTAAATATTGATTATTGAAGAATTATTTGAGGTCAACAATACAGAGGTTAAATGGTTTGGCAACATTATGCGTTGAAAAGAAATTATTGCAGGATATCAACATCGATTCTGTCATAAGTGAGTTTGCATCAAGAAATGTTAGAAGAAATTTTGAAGGTAATATGTAATAATTATTTGATATACCTACTACTTTAGATACCTGAAGTGTTATTGACAACATATATTCTAAACATATGTTCATTGTTATTATTGTGATGCCTATATTAAGGGCCCCGAGTTTTCCTCTCGCCCTGGGCCCCCAAAATCTCAGGACCGGCCCTGATAATAAGGATATTTTCAATGTGTGGCGTTAGCAATAAGTCAAACTGTTCGGTTCAGACTTAGAATATAGGTGAAATAATGTCATTTGCAAGGTAACCATCATTTATACTCTCAGTTTTTCCTTAAAGATGAATACTGGATTGAGTGAAATCTGAATTAGTTTGTTTATATATTGCGATTTATAGAGAAACATGGTTGTAACTTACATTACTATGATTATTAAATAATAAAAGTAATATGTAACTAGCACAAGAAAACTGAAGTTTCTCTAGAAAAAAAAGATGGAATGTGTTTGGAGTCCAAAAGGACATTGATTGGTTAAATTTGCAGTTACACCATTGAGCCTGCTAGAAACATATTTTAATTTTGGGTTACTATTTTTGCTTCAGCGATAAGATTTGCGGATGCGGTAAGAAAGCACCAGGAGATGGGACCTATGAGGAGCTCCCTCACATGCTTGGTAAGCTCTGAATTTTTTAAATTTCCATATTAGGAATGTATTATAAATGCCTCTCTTTTTCGGGGTTGCTGTTACATATGTATATTCTAGAGAGACCGAGTTCAACACAGTGAAGGTTCTTATCAGTTATCAGCTTGGTAAGAATTTCATGAATCCGAACTGCCCTTTGCATAGATTTTAGATATCCTTGCCCACAATGGTATTTCACATGGACTTATATGCATAGAGATATGGGAAGGGTGTGCAAGGTGTGCTAGCATCTGTAGCATTAGGCTGCGTGTGTGTGTCATTGAATTGCCTTTTAAGAGTATGATTTTTTTATTCAGTGATCTAATGAGTTCTGATAAATATTTTCCTTAGTTCTCAAGATAATTTTGTAGTCTAATTTATTTCTTCCAGTATTTGCCAAGATATTTTCTCCCTGTGATGCATTTTAACAATGATGCTTGAATGATCGGAAATAGCATCTGGGGTCCATGTTAGCCTTTTAGCATTTTGTGTTACAGCCTGCCTCTGTATTCTACTGTTGACATTCTCCTGCCTATTGATTTTGAGTATCATAATTTCATTTGCAGGACACGTTGGGGCAAGAAGTACATGTTAACCTTTTAGCAATGGGGTGGTCGGCTCCTACTTTTTTTTAGAACTTCATCTATTAGTGTATTATTGCTTCTATGTGATTATTAGAGTATTATTGCTTCTATGCGATTATTAATTATGAGAATAGAGTAATTCTGTTGCACCTCATTTTTTGCTATGAACATATACTCCTTTTCGTAAACTTTGTACACTTTTTTTTCGTACATACAGTTTATGATTGTAACTGGGACTTCTCTGATGAAGATAGAGAATGGTACTGAAAGTGTGAGTCCCTCAACTATGGCTTCTGATTGGCGACTATTTGTCGGATAATAGTGACAGATACTGAGATTGCTACTTCTGGTGCTCAATTATACATAGGATCTCCGTGTTCGTAGCCTATGTGTAATAAGTAACAGACCGCTCTACTGTGAACCTAAATGTAACCCTAAATATGACCCTTATAGCTACCAAAAACATATTTATACCTGTTGTAATATATTCTTAAATGTTGGCACCGTGAATTCGTGTGCTCCATTCTCAATCAGTTATGTCTAGCTGTTACTATTTGAATCATTTCTCCAAATTGTAAGGGATAAGTGTAATGTCATGTTGGTTCCAAAATTTTCATTTAGATGTTGTGTTTGTTGCACTCTCAAAATGCTTATCACTGCGAAAGACGGGGGCCGCGCGCCAAGACGCGCCCCTATATCTGTTGACAGTGATGTCTGCCTCCCCGGTGGCTGGCACCTGAACTATGCCAGGGTGTCGGTCCTGCCGGTGCCCGAGGAGGGGCCTAGGCTCACGACGGAAATACGCCACCACATCCAGAACCCTCCCCGAGTCGTTGCGCTGTGAGAGCAAGTACCAGAAACCCCATTTCTGGTATGACTTCCTCGCTTGGGAGCACACCGCCCGCCGCCGGTCGACCTTCCACGGCGAGTACCAGCCGTGGGAGGCCCACGATGTCGAGGAGTCCCCCCCCCCCGTTGAGGAAGGCGAGCACTACAACATCGTCAAGCAGGAGGCCCGCGAGGCCAAGGAGGACGCCGCCCACCTCCTCCCAGAGTACAAGGCAGTTGTAGCTGCCAGGTACGACGAGGACGCCCTCCTGGAGTAGGTGTTCAAGGCATCCAAGGTCGACGAGGACCGAGCGTTCCCTGACCTCTGATGTCTACACACGCTTCTGTTCTTGTAGACAGTGTTGGGCCTCCAAGTGCAGAGGTTTGTAGAACAGCAGCAAGTTTCCCTTAAGTGGATCACCCAAGGTTTATCGAACTCAGGGAGGACGAGGTCAAAGCTATCCCTCTCAAGCAACCCTGCAATTACGATACAGAAAGTCTCTTGTGTCCCCAACACACCCAATACACTTGTCAGATGTATAGGTGCACTAGTTTGGCGAAGAGATAGTGAAATACAAGTGGTATAGATGATTATAAGTAGTAAATGCAATCTGGAATAAAAATGGCAGCAAGCAAACAAGTAACAAAACAGCAAGTAAACGGTGTGCAAAGCTTGGAAACAAGGCCTAGGGATCATACATTCACTAGTGGATACACTCCCAACAAATATAACATAATTGAACAAATAGATAACTTCTCTTCACTATGGTACTCTGAATTACTCTCCTATTGAATAACACTAATCATTGCGTAGGGCTACGAAGCACTCCTTAAAGTTCATCAAGTACTTGACAAACACCACTCATAGAGATATCCAAATCAAATCACAACTCAAGATAAATATTATTGCAACTTAGACCAAGTACTAACACGGTGCACACACTGTCAACATTACACCATGAAAGGAGGAATAGATCACTTCAATACTATCATAGTGATAATTATTCTCATAATCCATAAGAGATCACAATCGTAGCCTAGACCAAGTACCACCATGATGCACGCACTGTCACCGTTACACCATGGCAGGAGGAATAGATTACTTTAATAACATACTAGAGTACACATAATGAAGAAGAGTAACATCTACTTATTCAACATGATACAAAGCTCACGATCACATAAAGATCACATCATGGGAGAGAGAGAGAGGTGAACCACATAGCTATCGGTAGAGCCCTCAGCCCCGGGGATGGACTACTCCCTCCTTATCATAGGAGACAACAAGGTTGATGGAGATGGCGGTGAGGTCGATGGAGACGGCAGAGACGGCGATGGAGACCGATGGAGATGGCTCCGGGGGCACTTCCCCGTCCCGGCAGGGTGCCGGAACAGAGACTTCTGTCCCCCAAAATTTAGCTTCGACGGCGGCTGCGCTGCGGAACTGTTCTGGAAATTTCGCCGACTCCTCTAGGGTTTTCCGTCCCGAGGTTTCTTATAGGCGAAGGGGCGTCATCAGGAGTGGCCCCAGGCCTCCTCACACCTAGGCGGCGCGGCCAGGGCCTGGGCCGCGCCGGCCTAGTGTGAGGGCGGCCTGTGGCCCCTCCCCTACTCCTCTTCGGATCTCTGGAAGCTTCTGGGAAAAATAAGACTTCAGGAACTTGTTTCGTCCAATTCCGAGAATATTTCCTGTGTAGCTTTTCTGAAACACAAAAACAGCAGAAAACACGGAACTGGCACTGTGACATCTTGTCAATAGGTTAGTTCCGGAAATCGCATAAAAACGCCACGAAGTGTAACGAAACACAAGGCAAATGGTGCAAAAACAAGCATGGAGCATCAAAAATTATAGATACGTTTGAGATGTATCAAGCATCCCTAAGCTTAACTCCTGCTCGTCCTCGAGTAGGTAAGTGATAACAAAGAATAATTTTTGAGGTGACATGCACCTACACAATCTTAATCATATATGTAAGCATTTGTGAGCTGGGATCATAAGAACTTAAAACATGGGCATGAAAGATATAATCTCGACAATAAAAACTTAGCAACCATGTTGTAAACATGAAAATGAACACAAACAAAAGATCATGAAAATGAAACTATGAAAGTCAAACGTGTGTTCAAATCATAAGGAAAAACATACAAATGGTTTTCAGCTTGTCCTTCAAAGAGAGCAAAACATAAATGCATAGGACACCTTCAAGTTTAAGAGGGCGACTAGATACAAATAATTTAAGAACAAGTGAAACCAACAATATGAATCAATCAATGAAAACTTTGGGACAATGCACATTATACTAAGAATAACAACTATGCTCTCTTAATGGTGCATAAAGATAGAAGGTGGTGACTCAACATAAAAGTAGAAGAAAGGCCCTTCGCGGAGGGAAGCAGTGATTGCAAGTTTTATAACCTTCAAAAAATATGGTACTTACCGGCTTTGAGCTCTCATTGCCCCCATCATAAGCATCTTGAATGGTTAGAGTTAATGCGAGAACAATTATGATGCATATGCTTGACAAATCATAAGTTGAAAACCTCGTGTCCCGTGAATACGAGTACCCAAACCTCATGCTACTTTACTTAGAGTCCCAAGCAAGGCTCTTGTCATTGTAAATATATGCATATCATTGAGAACCGCCAATGGAGTACCTCCGTGCCCGATTACATGGAACAAGCCCACATCAAAATGACAGGACAAGCAGACAATGAACACCTCGACATCTCTTTTATTTGCCATTTGTTTAGCTTTTTATTGTGAGATGCGTCGTCGAATGTTCACCATGGGTATGCTGCAAATTTCCACCATGAATTATGCATGGCTTAGATTAGCGGCCCGGCGTTTTCCTAACACATATACAAACTCCATGATCCCCACAAGATTCCCAATTCATTTCACACCGCGGGCATCCATAAACAAAAGATCACGATATCAACTCAATTAAGAAGTGCAATGTTGAAAGCTTGCCCATGACTGCATGGCTGGGCTAGTCTCCAACTTACAACTTGCAAGCATAACAACTCAACATAAGAGACCACAATGTCAAATTTTTAAGAACAGGAAAAAGTAAAGTGTGCCTTCCGGTTCGTGAGAGCTTTACTGACCGAATTTCACATAACACTGGTAAGAGTTTAATTTGAAGAGAAAATAAAAGTAAGTCAAATTTATTTGGAATAGCAAATTGCTAGTAGGTATGTATGGTGGACACTTTGGAAGACTTTGGCTTTTAGGAGTTGGATGCACGAGTAGAGCTCATACTCAGTACAAGGCGAGGGCTAGCAAAAGACTGGGAGAGACCAACTAAGAGAGCAATAATGGCCATAATCATGCAAAGCGACAAAGCGACATTAAAAGAAGCATAAGATGGCATCAAAAGTCAAAAACTAAATGATCATAGAGGCTATTGGCGACTTTGTATGAGTCTAACATGTGTGAGCATGCGCCAAGTCAACCCAAATAAAGCATCAAGGAGAAAACCAAAATAATGCTTCCAAATAATAAAAACAACGCATGATTTTTTCAAAGGCTCATTAAGCAATCTCAGTTATTTGAGACAAGTCATGCTACAGCAAAACCACTAAGCATACTATCAAAAAGACATCAAGCACGACATGAAAAAGTCTAAGCCGCAGTCTAAACAAGCTCCTTCTTGTACCACTTTTTTGCATAAAACTTTTTCTCTTTTCCAACACCATTCAAACCTTTTTATAAACACCTCTTTTGATAAAAACCAATAAATATCAGAGGCAAAAATACACCTTGATGAAAAGATATAACAAGATCTGAACACAAATCAAGGCGAAAAACAAAAGCTAAACGCGGTAGCAGAAAAAGAGAACACTCGTTGAACGATAAGACTGAAAACTAGAGTATTCTTGGCAATGAAAAACGAGTTCATCTCCTCCAAAAGAAACATGATGTGATCTAACCATTTATTGCAGCAAACAAAACTAAGCTAACTAAGAAAACTAAAACTAACTGACGCTCCAACAAAAACGCATAGTGCATGAAGCAATAAAAATATAGTGTCTTGAAAGGTGACCTGATTTTTGGAGATGAAGAAGGGGGTGCCTCGGGGGCATCCCCAAGCTTTGACGCTTGTACTTCTTGGATATTTCTTGGGGTAATGCATGGGCATCCCCAAGCTTGAGCTTTTGTCCATTTTTCAACTCATCTCATCATTCTCCAATCCCTACACTTGAAAACTTCCTTCATACAAAACTAAACACAATTCTATTAGCAACATTAGTGTAAGCATAATAATAAATCAACCCTTTTTGCTTCAGGTTTCAACCTAAAACCACCACATATTAAGTATATAATACTGTAGCAACTTCCCCAAAAGTTCCGTGATCAAAAGAACTAAAAAAGAAAGCGATAAAGCGGCAAACACAAATATTGGCAGAAATCTGTCAAAACAGAACAGCTGACAAAGGTCGAATTTTTGAGGTGTTTTCTGTTGCTCAAATAAAAAAGTGTTCAACTAATGAAAGTTTGGATATAACCTGGGGCATATGCACAAGAAATCGCAGGTCCAAAATATATACAGAGAATTTTCACAAATTTTTACGGTGCAGCACCAAAAACTGTTTCAGGACAGCAACATCCCCAAATCTTACCTCACTCAAATTAGAGGCTTCTCTTGGCACAACAACGAAATAAAAAGGATAAGGAGCGGTTACTACAGTAGTAATAACTTCCAAGACTCAAATAAAATAAAAAGTACTGAAAATAAAACAATGGGTTATCTCCCAGGAGTGCTTTTCTTTAACGCCTTTGAGCTAGGCGCAGTAATTTATAAAGATGCTCATGTGGGCGCCATATAAGAGCTTGAGGCAAAGGCGCCATATAGGAACTTAAAGCAATAGAGAGCATCAAAAAGCAAGTATGGAACACATTTAAATCTAAACCACTTCCTATGAAAAATAGTCTTGTAAAGAGACAAGTCATAAAAGCGCAAAGCAAAAAGCATAGAAAGGCAAAACAAGTACAACTTCAAGAATTGCAACATAAAGAGGGGAAACTCAATATTGTTGAGATCCATCAAAACATGTTTCCCTCTCTCATAATAACTTTCAGTAGCATCATGAATAGAACTAACAGTATAACTATCACATAAAGCATCCCTATCATGAGCCACATGCATAAAAGAATTAATACTCCCCACATGAACAATAGTAGTAGGAGCAGATTCAACAGAATAATTATTCTCATCACCATAATCATCAAAAATAGGAGGCATATTGTAATCATAACTATTTTTCTCCTCAACAGTAGGTGAACTGAAAATATTATACCCATCATTGTAACCATCATAAACTAGAGAACTAGTATGTCGCAAAGCATATTCATCAAACATATCATCATAAGAAGGAACATGGATAGTACTAATGGTACAACAATTATTAGAATTGGTACCAAAAAGATTTTCAATATCAAAAGTAGAGTGCTTTTCCCAATCATGATCACTAACATAGGTAATAGGCATAGGAACATCATCCCAATCAGAATTATCATAATCTATAGCAGGATCATAACGCTTAGGGGAAGATACTGTGTCCTCTCGCCTCTTACTCCTCTTCTTCTTCTTCATACTCTTCTTACTCTCTCCTTTAGGAGGGAGAGACTTGAAGGGCATTTTCTCCACATATTCTCTAGGAGGGAAAGGCATCTTCTCCACGTAATCTGGTTTGCTGACAGGAACAACAAAAGAAACTTTGGAGGATTCCTCCTCTCTATTAATAAGATCGAAACATCTATTAGTCCTGTCATAGCTTGGCAAAACATCATGTTTTATAAGATCTTGTAAGTAAGTATTTGCAAGGCAATCTTTGGCACAATAGAGACGACAACCACGAAGGGTGCTATTAATGTCAACATCTCTCATATCAACCAAAGAAATCTTTTTAGATATCTCTTCACAATTCAAAAACAAAGTAAGCTCATCATACTGATTGAAAGTAATCTTATCATCACAATACAAGTCTGCGGTACTCGTTCGATTAATTGGGCATTGAAAATTAAAGTGACCCTTTTTACCGCAAAGTTCACAAAGAAAAGGATAAAGCTCACAAATCCTTTCACCTAGCACATATAGATCCTTCAGCCACATACTGGTTTCTTCATTTGCGTGGGTGATGCAATAATCTTCCTTGTTGTAACTCTGTTCACAAGGTCTATGTATTCCACAAAAATTAACATGCTTATAAGAAATAGTACTTTTAGAAGTTTGAGCATGTTTATTGCAATCATCAATAACAATATCACTTTCTATGCAAGTGTCCTTAAAAGGTTCATGATACACGTCCCCATTTCCTTTAGGAACATTCATATGGGAAGCAAAGGCTTTAAAGCAATCAACCATAATTTGAGGATCAAAACCATACTTAGCACTAAGCTCTTGAAAATTAGCAGTTTCAGCGAAAGACTTAATGCAATCAAACTCGTAATTCATACCTGATCCTTTACCTTTGTCGCTATCCCAACCTTCAATATTGTTTTGAATTGTCTCAAGCAGATCCCACTTGGTGTCAACATCCTTGCTTGTGAAAGACCCATCAAAGCATGCATCTAGATAGTCCTTATAATATCCTGAAAGCCTTGCATAACAAATATTAATAACAATATTACGGGGAAGATCATGAATAGGACATTTGAGCATTAGTGACTTCAATCTTCCCCACGCTTGGGCAATGCTTTCTCCATCATGAGGCCAAAAATTGTATATCTGATTACGATCTTTATGAATCTCACTTGGAGGATAGAATTTAGAATAAAAGAGAGGTACAATTTCCTCCCAGCCAATAGATGGACCATCCTTAAGCAGCCGATACCATTACTCAGCTCTGCCTTTCAGTGATAAAGAAAATAGCTTCTTCTTAACTTGGTTCATCGAAATACCTGCACACTGGAACAACTCACATAATTCATGTATAAAGAGCAAATGATCACCAGGATGGACAGTTCCATCTCCTAAATAGCAGTTATTCTTAACACATTCAACAATCTTCGTAGGTATTTTAAAAGGATGAGGAGCACAAGCATCACTAGAAACATCACATATGGGAGATAAAATATTATCAAAACAAACCTTCTCCACTAAAGCTGGGGGACTAAAAATATCATACTTAACAAAACCAGCTTCCCCAAGCTTAGACTTTTCTATAGCATTAGCAATAACGGGATTCAAAACATTCGTACTAATAACATTGCTATGCGAAGTAAGCTCCAAAGGTTTTTCAATTTTCTCTTCAAATCTAAACTCAGGAAAAAGACTAAAGAACTCTTTGTTTTCCATTAAGCCTAACTAGTGAAAATAAAAAACAAGAAACAAAAAGATATAATTGTAGAATCTAAAGGAAATAACTCCGAGCACTCACACAGGAGGATGCGAGTACCTTTTACCTTACCTCTCCGGCAACGGCGCCAGAAAAGAGCTTGATGTCTACACACGCTTCTGTTCTTGTAGACAGTGTTGGGCCTCCAAGTGCAGAGGTTTGTAGAACAACAGCAAGTTTCCCTTAAGTGGATCACCCAAGGTTTATCGAACTCAGGGAGGAAGAGGTCAAAGCTATCCCTCTCAAGCAACCCTGCAATTACGATACAGAAAGTCTCTTGTGTCCCCAACACATCCAATACACTTGTCAGATGTATAGGTGCACTAGTTCGGCGAAGAGATAGTGAAATACAAGTGGTATAGATGATTATAAGTAGTAAATGCAATCTGGAATAAAAATGGCAGCAAGCAAACAAGTAACAAAACAGCAAGTAAACGGTGTGCAAAGCTTGGAAACAAGGCCTAGGGATCATACTTTCACTAGTGGACACACTCCCAACAAATATAACATAATTGAACAAATAGATAACTTCTCTTCACTATGGTACTCTGAATTACTCTCCTATTGAATAACACTAATCATTGCGTAGGGCTACGAAGCACTCCTTAAAGTTCATCAAGTACTTGACAAATACCACTCATGGAGATATCCAAATCAAATCACAACTCAAGATAAATATTATTGCAACTTAGACCAAGTACTAACACGGTGCACACACTGTCAACATTACACCATGAAAGGAGGAATAGATCACTTCAATACTATCATAGTGATAATTATTCTCATAATCCATAAGAGATCACAATCGTAGCCTAGACCAAGTACTACCATGATGCACGCACTATCACCGTTACATCATGGCAGGAGGAATAGATTACTTTAATAACACACTAGAGTACACATAATGAAGAAGAGTAACATCTACTTATTCATCATGATACAAAGCTCATGATCATATAAAGATCACATCATGGGAGAGAGAGGTGAACCACATAGCTACCGGTAGAGCCCTCAGCCCCGGGGATGGACTACTCTCTCCTCATCATAGGAGACATCAAGGTTGATGGAGATGGCGGTGAGGTCGATGGAGACGGCAGAGACGGCGATGGAGACCGATGGAGATGGCTCCGGGGGCACTTCCCCGTCCCGGCAGGGTGCCGGAACAGAGACTTCTGTCCCCCAAAATTTGGCTTCGACGGCGGCTGCGCTGCGGAACTGTTCTGGAAATTTCGCCGACTCCTCCAGGGTTTTCCGTCCCGAGGTTTCTTATAGGCGAAGGGGCGTCATCAGGAGTGGCCCCAGGCCTCCTCACACCTAGGCGGCGCGGCGAGGGCCTGGGCCGCGCCGGCCTAGTGTGAGGGCGGCCTGTGGCCCCTCCCCTACTCCTCTTCGGATCTCTGGAAGCTTCCGGGAAAAATAAGACTTCAGGAACTTGTTTCGTCCAATTCTGAGAATATTTCCTGTGTAGCTTTTCTGAAACACAAAAACAGCAGAAAACAGGGAACTGGCACTGTGGCATCTTGTCAATAGGTTAGTTCCGGAAATCGCATAAAAACGCCACGAAGTGTAACGAAACACAAGGCAAATGGTGCAAAAATAAGCATGGAGCATCAAAAATTATAGATACGTTTGAGACGTATCAACCTCCAGGAGGCCACTGCACTCACTGGAATGGTGGCGGAGCACTTGGCCTCTTTGCCACGTCCACCACTAGTACCAGCGCACGCGCTGCCCCAGACGGCGTATAAGGGGTAGGAGGTGCCGCCTCCACCCCGCGGGCGTTGACATGACCATCCGCACGAAGTGGTCATCAACCCACCGCAGCCTCAACCGCAGGTCGTCGTCGACCTCGTCTCGACGACGAGGAGTAGCTGACGGCGGCACGGCCACAAGCCAAGGAAACGACATTGTAGTTAGTTTTTTTAAAAAAATTCATTGTAAATTTCATTTAAATTAATGCAAGTTTCATCACTAATTCACGGCAATTTTCATTCAATTTAATTTTTGAAAAATAAAAAAGCGTTGGTCAAGGGTCGCACGCTGCACGCCCTGGCCCAGCAGGGCAGACAGCCACCCAAATTTTCTCTTAATCCCGGTGAAAATAGTGCGTTATGGTCCGTTTGTTGCTAGGCTATCTTCTCTTGCATCGGCCCGCCGGGATGACCTCACGGTCTTGGGGATACGCTGTTGCCTTGCTGGAGCTACAGTATGCGCCATCTTCTCTTCGAGATCTCGAGCGAGTATAGTCCCACAGAAACCCGAATAATTGCTTTAGGTCCCGGGCACCATGGAGCCTTATTTTGTTTCTTTTTGAAAATTAACATTTTGAAGTTTTAAAAAATTAAAAATTAAATTCTAGATGTTGCCAATGATGTATTCTATGGGTGTGCAAAATATCAATGTGAAATAGTTTGTATGTCGGCCTACACAAAAATGAGAAATGTTGACCAGCTATGAGGTTTTTGAATTTTGCACTGTTCACAATTTCAGATCTGTATATTTGTCTTTTTTACACAACCTAAAATACATAAATTTTTAAGTTGATTTTTTGCACACAGGTAGAAGTCATGATTATCTCTAAGTGAATAATTTTTCTCAGATTTTTTTGAAACTTTAAAATATCAATTTTTGATAAATTCAAAAATCAGGCTCTATGGTGCCCAGGAGCTAAAATGACAGTACTCCACAGAAACCGTAGATTCGGCTGTTCCGTCTCTGGTGTGCTCCAGGGTTCGCGCTGGCGTGATCCAACATCACAACAGAGTGACCAATCAGCCAAATTTTGGATCGCTCTCTCTAGCGTTCACGTCGGTGGTCGGTGTGGCTGCGCAGTGCTGCCGCGAGACGGATGCCGCCGCAAACTTGCGGTGGCGGCTCGGATCCAGCACTCTGGTCGCCCGAACCGACGGGGGCAGAAAGCTACATAGGCAGGGATGGGAGGAGATGGCGGTGCTGGAGAATCTAGCTCCGCAGTGGAGAAGGAGGCATCGGTGGCCTGCTTGCGCAGTTGCGCGGCCGCCACCGGAAGGGGCGCCCTGCCGCCGTGGCTGATGACGAGACGGGGAGTTCGACGGTATCAGAGGAGTGTGAAATGACGAAGATGCCCCTAAGCAGCCGAGTAAACCACAAAATGGCCGCTGCAAGTCGCAACATCACACGGTGCCGACCAAATTCAAGTAAGCACGCGCATCAGTCACCGGTCAACGAGCAAGAGCTCCCGGTTTCCCCTCCCCTCGCTCCTTCTTTTAGTTTGCTCTTTCTCATCGGTTTTTTTTGCAGCCAACCCCGCAGTGCACTTCTTCTCTAGGTAAATCGACATCTTGTCAAATCATTTTGGAATTTCCGAGCAGGTCTAACTGTTTATGCCCGTCACATGAATTTCCTGCTTAATTCCCCAGAACCTGAGTTATGTATTGCCAGCTTGTTCGTCGACTTTCTCAGCTTTCTGCATCAAACTTCAGATTACTCTGCCAAGTGTTTTTAATTCATGCGCGGATACGAGTTATCGACTACGTACTAAGTTTGCATGAAGTTTCAGAGATTGGTAAGAAGTAAATCTGATACAAATCTCTAGTCTTGATTCTCCATTTTTTATTTTCTTCATTTAGTGACCCTGGAGGCATGGATCGATTAACTGGTTTCAGTTCTGCCTCTTTCGGGGAGAATGAACGGACTACATATTGAAACGTCGAAAGTTGCGCCCTTTCCAAGTTCTGGTCACTACTACTCCCTTTGTCACGTAGGGTGTGGTATCACTAGATATGTTCTCTTTGGTTGTAAATTTGTAATAACGTCTTATATTATGGGATAGAGGTAGTACTCCCTCCGTTCCATATTAGTTGCCGCTGATTTAATATAAACTCAGAGGAAGTAGATATATAAAACCCATGATTATATTGAACATGGGCACATGTTACATAATTTATTCATGTTCTCTCTTACAGATATATGGTTTTAGTTTTGTGAAATCACTCGATGACGAGTTGGCACACCACCACTTATTAAAGGGACTTCACCCTGTGTCTGTTTGGAAGGCAAACAACTATTTCCTCTCAGGCAGAAGGGCTTGTGCAATTAGAAAATAAAATGGGTGCTAAAACTAGCAAATATGATAACTTGGAGAGTTTGTTACACGACCAAGGTTCAGAACCGCACAATCTGCCATTCAAGTATTTGAAAAAGATCACAAACAACTTCTCTGATGAGCGCATTCTTGGTAAGGGTGGTTCAGGTGTCGTGTATAAGGTAAGATTGATATCTTTCACGTTAGAATATATGTTTAGTCGATTCGAAGATCCATATTCATATTAACACGGTATTATAAACAGGGGGAACTATGTTGTGGGGAAGCAATTGCTGTGAAGAAGCTTGAGCATTCATTGCCGAGCTTCCAGAAGCAATTCACAAATGAGGTGTACCATTTTATGAAGCTTAAGCACCCAAATATAGTGCGCCTTTTAGGCTACTGCTATGAAACACAGAATGTATGTTTAGAGCACAGTGGGAAATACGTTTTTGCCGAGATTTCAGAGAGGCTGCTTTGCTTGGAGTATCTGCCAAAGGGAAGTCTTGATCGTTATCTTTCAGGTATGCCAATTTGATATGGGAACTGTCTTGATTCTCTATATCTTTTTCCTTCTTTCTCGGAGATTGCAGATTCTAGGAGTTTAGGGACATCCCCAAAATAACATATTTTGTACACATATACAATGGGTATTACAAGTTACAATGGGGAACACACATTAGAAATTTGTAGCCCTTTCATTTTTTTTATGTAGAGCATAAGAATAACAGAGTTTTGCATACGCTATGTCAAATGGCTTTCTTTTGGTCATGAATGCAGATGAATCTTCTGGACTTGACTGGCCCACCCGCTACCAAATAATTAAGGGGATTTGCTATGGTTTATATTATCTTCATGAGGAAATTGATAAGCCCATCCTTCACTTGGACTTAAAACCTGCGAACATATTGCTCGATGACAGCATGCTACCAAAAAATTACAGACTTTGGTCTGGCAAGACTGCTAGATCAACAACAAACTATTTGCACTTCAAGTCACCAGGGAACATTGTAAGTTAAATGCCGCATTATGATCCACCTCTTTCTTAGAGATTGTAAAACGGCGTCCGGTTTATAGTCTCTTACAAAGCTCACTTGTGATGCAGCGGTTACATGCCACCAGAATACCTACATGGAGGTATAGTTACGCCTAAGGCAGACATATTCAGTTTGGGAGTAATAATTATGGAGGTAATAAGAGGAGACCGGGACTACCCAGAACTTGCTGGAACGTCCACTGAGGAATTTATCGAGCTTGTAAGTAATTTATGTTCGAACTTTGAAGATGGAAATCTTTTCATAGACCATTTTGCAGTTTACCTTTGCATGGTAATAATATTCCAAATACATGTTTTTGTGATAGACACTTGATAAATGGAGAAATGTGTTGGGGAAAGCACCTGACTCATCGCAAGAAGTAGACTGTCAGCAAATAAAAAGATGCATTCAGATAGGTCTATTGTGTGTGAATCCTGAGCGAGCCAGAAGGCCAACAGCAACCAAAGTTGTGAAGATGCTTCAAGGAATATCAGGGACAAACCAGGTTAATAGCTTGATGTTAATTTATAGAATATGTTTATTAATCAAGATCATATATATTTATACTCCCTCCGATCGGAAATAAGTGTCGGTGATTTTCTACTAACTTAGTACAAAGTTTATACTAAGTCACTGACAACTATTTCTGATCGGAGGGAGTAGAAATAAATAGTACATAGCAGTGGCGAATCTAGGATGAAATTGGTGGGGGTGCCAACCTTAAAAACTTCCCTGTTAGGCTTTGCGTTTAGACATAGTTAGTACAAATTTTAGTAGCTAAAATAACATTCGTATTTTGGAGGGGGTGCCATGGCACCCCTACTGGATACGCCACTGGTACGTAGTAGAGATACATGAGCTGTCTCCAGCGATTACAAAAAAGTCCAAAAGAAACAAGCAAACCTTTCAGGTCTTCAAACACTTTCTTTTTCCAGAACACAGTCAATTCATTGAATATGTTGCTAAGTCTTTCCCTTTTCTTAGTTTCTTTGAACCATTTTTATAGAATAGGATTTTCACCTGATTTTTATTTTACGTAATTTTACCACAACAAACTGTACTTGCATGCATTTGCTGTGTCACGTTGTTCTTTGCACATTCTTTGCTTAGACAGACTACTATTAATATAATGAGACTGTCAACCATTGTTTAATGTTAATTAGCTAAGAAGGGCAAAGTAGATTGTGGTTGGGCAAACAAAATTCCTGTAATTTAGGTAAGCAACATCATATGCCTTTGAAGATTAGAGAATATTGTTTGTAAATATCTGTATTTGGAATACATAAAAGATGTTAAAACGTACTGCTATCAAAATCACTGTTTCAGTATCCTTTAAATGCACCAGATTTCAACCACTGATATGGGAGAAGCCTGCTCCCAGATGGACCTAAGTGCCATCCATCAGATTCTAGTATCGAAGCATTACAAAGATGATGATGGGCTTGCGGTAATTGGAGACGACACATTCTAGTTCCACCTATGTTTTTGTGTTCCTATGTCTTGATCAGTCCCCATGCTGCAGCCATCTTTCCAATTATGGTCACAAGAGATGAAGGATATCCTGGCCATAAAGAGAAGGGGCGACGATGCATTTCAGGACGAAGATTTTGAGGTAGCCATAGATAACTATACCCAGGTATTTTCTTTGCACTTTGCATAAAGAGCTATTCAATGTTGTAAAATAAAGTCACCATAACATAGCTGATAATCCATCCTTTGCGTGTCACCGTTTCACAGTTAGTTGATGATCGGGGAGTCCAATCGCCAACTGTTCTTGCCAGGCGTAGCTTCTGCCACCTTATGTCTGACCAGCCTGATGATGCCCTCAGGGACGCATTGTATGCGCAGTGCTTAATTCCAGAGTGTCCCACGGCTTGTATATGCAGTCAGTTGCCTTATCAAGGCTAAACATGCAGAGTGAAGCCACGGACGCATTGAACGAGGCGTCACAGCTAGAATCAAGCGGATCCAAAAGTCTGAAGAAGAAGAAATGAAGAGGCAAAAGACGTCGAGTCACGCGCCACAGGCTGAAGAAAAGGGGCATAGCGACGGGGGTGAAACTTTCAGTTTTCCTACGCCCCTTGTGAATCCCTAAAGCTTACACGAATGCGTGTTCGATGGTATAGGGTCTCCTGCATTTGTAGCTAGCGTGCAACGGGGTGGATGGCCGTTGTTTTGTGCTCCAGGTCTCCAACAACGGTTGATTTTTGTTTTCCATCATGGGCTACCCCCTTTCCATTACTGCGAACGGTTGAAATCGATTAGTGTGGGTTTAGATATGATAAATTGTTGTGTTACCATCATGTTCATCAAGGCACTCAGGTGTATATCTTCCGTTGGTCTCACAGATCCTCCCTCTGTACGGGCTGGGTGTCGCTGAGCTTTCCTCTGAAACAATCTTATGATTGAGTAATAAAAAGGAGCCATTTTACCCCTAAAAATGTAAAGAGATCGCAGAATCACGAAACGCCATAGAAAAACTCAGATCGCTGAGATCAGTGACGGCAGCTATTTTCTGGTCACTCTCGTCTGTCCTACGGATTTAAAACCTAGTCCAGACTTTCCGGCAGGCTGATCACGACAGGTCTGATGGAATTTGACTGATAAAACAAAGTGGAGGATTCAGAAGATTACGCCTAGCTAATGCGATGATGATCACGACCGTGCAAAGGACAAACTGGTTGGGCTGGCCTGCCGTCTCGCCATAGACTCTTCTTTCTGAAAGAAAAAGTTGGAAATTAAGTTTCTTGTTTGCTTTCATAATTTCTAGATTACATGGTGGGAGCAGATATGCAGCCTCTGCTCCGTCCTGCATCATGGTGAGTGCATATTCTGGCTGCAGTTGTTCCCCTGGCAACACGCGAACGCGATTGAAACGATATCTCAGGAAGATCGAATTTTTTTTTTGAAACAGGAGCAAAAGATTTACGCCAAATCTATTAATTAAGAAGAAGAGAGGTACCCAGTTAATTAAAGGAAAACCGAGCGAAAACCGCTACAAGAAACCACAAACGAACAATGCCCCACATATGCAACTACACGACAAACAAGACAAACCAACAACCACTCGAAACCTGCAAACAACCGAACTAACAACATCTAACTGACAACATCTGGAACACCACTAGCTGACTAGGAACTCTCAAGTAGTTGCAGAAGCTTTATTGTGATGTACCTCGTCTTTCTTCTTCTTGTGGGAGACTTTTCCACCTTTCTTATTAAACTCTTTGAAGCCTTTCCCGTCAAAACGCAAGCAATCTCCTTGCCATATCCAGGACTAGCTGCCTCCAGACTGACGAGCAAGTCACAAAGCTCTTTCCCAAAGAAAGCCTCGAAGTTAGGTGCCAACACACCTCCAGTGTCTACAAAGTTCGGCGGCTCTGGCGACAGTGGTGAGTGATTCATGGCAACTGCCACAGAATCTAACGAGCCCAATTCCACCATCGATGCCACAGATGATTCTCCACATAGCTCCTGCAGCTTAGGCATAATTTTTGTCGCAAATGTAGGTAGGCTCCACTGGTTGTGGTGTGGAAGCCACCACCGAGGTCCCAGGCGGGTCCACCTCAAGATGCAACACTGACATGGGAGAGGGCTCCTCACACAACTCCTGCAGCTCGGGCATAATCTCCATCACGGGAACCCTGATCTCATCAGCGTGGTCGCTCTCACAGGCAATCTGCACATCACGATGTGGCGACAGGCAAGACCTGGCACGAGGGGAGAAACTACCAAGATGCATTCCTCCCCCACAACAAATGACTCCTGCTCAGCGGACTCATCAAAAGTGCGCTCCAAAGACCTAGTAACACGCGCCAACAATAGCTTGATAGCTGCAACCTCTTCAAGTAGGGGGCGAGACACCTCCTCGATGCGCTCGACAACCATCTGGAGGAGCTCCGTGCGAAGCATGGCAAACTGGGACTGCAAAGATGAGTCCAAATCGGCGATGGCAATGGAATCCTTGCGACACCCAGAAGGGGACCTTGGCGGCACCGACAACGACGAGTGGCCCACAACCTCATCCCAAGTAGAAGGCCCAAACGGCACCGAATCACACACCGATGAGTGGCTCACAACCTCAGCCAACTCCGGGTCTGCGAAGGACAACAAGCCTGGATAGGCGGTGAGCAGCTCCGTTGGCAAGGAACACGAGTCACTGGAGACCGAGCGCGAGCGACCGGAGAGCGGGAGCGAGCAGCTGGAAAGCGAGCGTGACAGAACCTCTCCCGATGACCAGGGCCACGACAACGAATACATCTAAAAGGCTCACGACATGTGCTGACCCGATGACCGAGGCAACGGAAGCACCTTCCTCTAGCCCAGCGCTTGAAGGCGAGGCTACACTCGAGACTTTCCCTTGACGGCTCCGACGGAGCAGCCCGGGTGGAGCGGCGCCCCCGACCAACATGCTCCCAGCTCTCATCGGCTTCCAGACCAGCATCTGCAAGCAGAAGGGCCGACACAAGTCAATGCTGAAGCTGGAACAAACCACACATGCCTCCACATTCTCAGGCGTCTTCTCCTCATTGCCCACATGCTCGGCGCCTCGAACTTTGCCGGAATCAGCACATCCAGAGGTGGACATCGATGGTAAGGGAGCTTGGGCTGCCGCAGCAGGCTCGTGGCGATGGCTAACACGAGCTCGAGCCATCCGACCCCGGATGGTCGGGTCAGACCGACGTCGGGCAAGAACAGCGGCAGCAAGCTCATCAGCACGAACGCGGGCGGCGTTGCTGGAGAATCCGCCGACGCAGGCTCGGAGGGACGCGAGCAACCAGCTGCAGCTGCGGGAGGGCCACTGCAGGCCGACCGCCTCGTCTTGGCCAAAGAGGCGACTAGAGGAGCCTGCCGTCAAACAGGGCTAGAGCGAGCACGCCGGGACCTCAGGGCACATGCCGTCAAATCGCAGCCGACGTGTGCGAGTGAAGCTTGAGCAGGTCACGGCCGGCACCGAAGCTGGGTCACCGTTGCGGCCATTGACGCGAACAGCAGGTGCGGCCAAGCTTCCTGGACAGGTCGAGGCGAGCAGCCGGGCGAGGTCCTGGGCGCGTCGAAGGGAGCGGCCGGGCGAGCGAGGTACGCCGGACCAGGTGGAGGAGGCGCGGAGCGACAGGCCGGCCGGACGGAGCTGGCGGCAGGCTAACGTAGCTGGCGACTGGAGGCGGCGCGCCTGGCGGGGCAGAGCTTGAGGAGCGGCGTAAGGATGATGCCGGGCACGGTGGAGAGCAGACGCGCAGGCGCTTCCGGATCTGCACGCGGAAGTGGGAGAGGAGGCCGGACGGGGGAGATCTGGCCGGCGGCGGCAGCTCACCACGCGTCGCCAAAGTCGCGAGAGCGAGCTGGACTTACCGTTATCTCAGCGCCCACCAAAAGCCGTTCTCCGTAGAAATGATCTCCTTGCAAATTGCTCCCAAATATTAAGATCATAGTGGAGCCGATTTTGAAAGAGCATAGCGTGTGGGCTGAGCTGCTGCTGTTTCGGAAGATCGAAATTCAAACCGTACGTGTAATGCACCTTCGTAGTACTGCCTAGAAAGGGATTTCTTCGATTATTTTGGATGACCGATCAGACCATGATTGAACGATATGAGTGGCAGCTGTTTTGGTGCTAATTCCCTCCTCCTCCTCTTCTTCAACGTTTTCAGCATGGTGGGGTCATTCACACCAGAAGTGCGTACCACTTGCTTTACAAGACAAAACTCATAAATAATTTTAAAACGGCTGCCTTTAAGACTACAACCGAAAAGGAGAAAAAAAAAAGATTCTCATGCTGGTCGAAAAGGGGATATACTGAAAACATCTTTAGCCGACGAGGAATAATATAGAAGGCACTCATGCATCATCATGAGATAATGCTCCATCAGTACTAGGCTCGCAGCACTCACAAGTTACAAAAGACTCCAGGCAAAATGGAGGGAGATCAACTGCCTTGAATCTTCGGACCGGAAAGGTGCATGTAGCCGAAAGACTAGATTGCACGCGTGCCTAATCGCTCATCCTGCAGGATTGCACGATTTGCTGGTGCACTATGGAGAAATGTTCAGATCATTCAAATTGTCCTTTTCGG
>QXEO01001861.1:0-21178 GCA_007115705.1 Dactylis glomerata
TGCACACAAGTTGCACCCTCACATCTAATCAGTCAAGATAGAGCCCATATTGTCATAAGGCTGCACTGTAAGTACTCTAAGCATGGAAGACATGGTAACCACTTTATTCCTGGGTGGGAATCCACAAGTGAGCGCCCAGGCAACAACTACACAAATCCTGGGTTGTAAGCCAGGAGTGTAGCCCTGTGTAGCCACTCAACATCGCCTCCACACTAGTGGAAAAAAGCCTATAGGTGGCGCACCATTTTGGCATATGCGTGGCGCATATGGGATGCGCCACCAATGCCACGCCACTAATAACAGTTTATTGGTGGCGCATCTCAATATGCGCCACGCATAATTTGCCTATGTGGCGCATATTGCTATATGCGCCACTAGTAACCTTTGAAAATTCAAAAATTTCAAAAAAAAATTAAAAATCGAAAAAAACCATTTTTTTTTGAAAATCATAAAAATCGAAATAATGTGAAAAAACTATTGTATTTCAATTTTTTGAGGATTTTATCACATGAGGAACATTTTCAAATCACACACAAATTTCTTGACTTCCCGCTAGGTCACCCATCCTTAGACTACTCCGGGCTGAGCACGCTTAACTTCTCCATTCTATTTGCATGAGCTATCCCTAACCTACCCAAGTTCTTATTGATATTACTATCATATCAATCCTCTTAAGGCCTATGTGTGCTTGTGTGTATATGTGTGTGTATGTGCGTATATGTGTATATGTGTATGTATGTGTGTATATGTGTATGTATATGTATGTGTGTGTATATGTGTATGTATGTCCACGTATATATGCGTATATGTGCGTATAGTGTGTGTATGTATGCATATGTGCGTATATGTGCGTGTATGTGTGTGTATGTATGCGTATATGTGCGTGTATGTGTGCGTATATGTGTGTATATGTGTGTATTTGTGCATATATGTGTATATATGTGTGTGTATGTGTGCGTATATATGTGTGTGTATATGTGCATATATGTGTGCATATATGTGTGTCTATGTGTGTATTTGTGTGTGTATGTGTGCGTATATGTGTGCGTATATGTGTGTCTATATGTGTATGTGTATGTGTGCGTATATGTGCGTATATGTGTATGTATGTGTGTGTATATGTGTGTCTATGTGTGTATATGTGTGCATATATATGTGTATATGTGTGTAGATGTGTGTGTATATCTGCATGTGTGCTATATGTGGTATATAACTAATCCAAAAGTTTAAACCAATATAAATTTTGATCTAAAAATAAAAATAAAAATAAAAATTTGAAAATATAAAAGTGCGAAAAGTCTATTTTCCCTTTTGAATTTTGAGATTATAAAATTTGTCGAAACGACCATAGGGATTGGAGAATGATGAGATGAGTTGAAGAATGGACAAAAGCTCAAGCTTGGGGATGCCCACGCACCCCAAGAAATATCCAAGAGGTACAAGCGTCAAAGCTTGGGGATGCCCCCGAGGCACCCCTTCTTCATCGGCAAAAATCAGGTCACCTTTCAACACACTATATTTTTATTGCTTCATGCACTATGTGTTTTTCTTGGAGCGTCAGTTGTTTTAGTTTTCAGTTTTGTTTAGTTTTGTTTGCTGCAATAAATGGTTGGACCCGAACAAATTCCTTTTGGACAAGTTGCCTTGCTTTTCATTTGCCAAGAACACTCCGTTTTTCACTCTTATCGTTCAACGAGTGTTCTCTTTTTCTGCTACTGTGTTTAGTTTTTGTTTTTCGCCTTGATTTGTGTTCAGATCTTGTTATATATTTGCATCAAGGTGTATTTTGACCTCTGGTCCATGTTGGTTTTCATCAAAAGAGTTACTTCAAAAAGGTTCGAATGGTGTTGGAAAAGAGAAAAAGTTTCATGCAAAAAAGTGGTACAAAAAGGAGCTTGTGTAGACTGCGGCCTAGGCTTTTGCATGTCGTGCTTGATGTCTTTTTGATAGTATGCTTAGTGGTTTTGTGTGTAGCATGACTTGTCTCAAATAACTGAGATTGCTTAATGAGCCTTTGAAAAAATCATGCGTTGTTTTCATTATATGGAAGCATTATTTTGGTTTTCTCCTTGATGCTTTATTTGGGTTGACCTGGCGCATGCTCACACATGTTAGACTCATACAAAGTCGCCATAAGCCTTTATGATCATTTAGTTTTTGACTTTTGATGCCATCTTATGCTTCTCTTAATGTTGCTTTGTCACTTTGCATGATTATGGCCGTTATTGTTCTCTTAGTTGGTCACTGTAACGCCCCGCCTTTGGATTAAGGTGGAACATCTGTGTTAAGTGCTATTCCCTGGATCACTGATAGCACCACAGAACAAAATGAAATATTCATTGCATAGTATCAAGATTACAACGTGGATCCAGATACAAAGTATTCAAACCTTACAGATACATAGCGGAAAACAAAGTGGCAATGAGCCTCCATCTTCATCTCATGCCACAGGCAGACTTGTTGGAATGTAGTCTCGAGATCCTACTAACGATCCTTTTCTGAAAACCTGCACATTTGAATATGCAGCCCCATGAATGGGGGTCAGTACATTGATGTACTGGTAAATGACACATATTTGGTGGCTGTTGTGAAGAAACTAACTACATGACATTTGGCTGGTGGATCTCATAGGCTGATTTGCATAAAGCACAATTTTATCCTAAAATCCTTTTCAATACTTCTTACAAAATTTTATTTTCAGGGTCAGCAACCCTATACATTACATACTGGCCGGTATGTAGTTCTGGGCGAAACTCAACAAAGTTGGAACATCAGAAACCACCACCCTCGGAGTGCATGGTCCTTAGCCCCTACCTAGGGGTTTTCTAGACAAATTTTAATCATTCAGAAATGGTGATGAGATTCTTCCGTACATTCCATGGTCTAGAGACTCAAATTGTCCATAACTGGGGACACGGCTAATCGATTAGTTGACACCCTGCAGGGGTTGTGCACTTTCACCTTAAGACTCATTTTACGCCCATACATAAAATAAGACGAGACCTTTTAGAAGGAGAGAGCAACCACACTAGCAAGATCAGTTCCCAACCTATAATTCAACATACCAGCCATCTTCTTGCACACAAGTTGCACCCTCACATCTAATCAGTCAAGATAGAGCCCATATTGTCATAAGGCTGCACTGGAAGTACTCTAAGCATGGAAGACATGGTAACCTCTTTATTCCTGGGTGGCAATCCACAAGTGAGCGCCCAGGCAACAACTACACAAGTCCTGGGTTGTAAGCCAGGAGTGTAGCCCTGGGTAGCCACTCAACATCGCCTCCACACTAGTGGAAAAAAGCCTATAGGTGGCACACCATTTTGGCCTATGCGTGGCGCATATGGGATGCGCCACCAATGCCACGCCACTAATAACAGTTTATTGGTGGCGCATCTCAATATGCGCCACGCATAATTTGCCTATGCGTGGCGGCATATTGCTATATGCGCCACTAGTAACCTTTGAAAATTCAAAAATTTCAAAAAAAATTAAAAATCAAAAAAACATGAGCTATCCCTAACCTACCCAAGTTCTTATTGATATTACTATCATATCAATCGTCTTAAGGCCTATGTGTGCTTTGTGTATATGTGTGTGTATGTGCGTATATGTGTATATGTGTATGTATGTGTGTATATGTGTATATGTATTATGTATATGTGTGTATATATGTGTATGTATGTCCACGTATATATGCATATATGTGCGTCTATGTGTGTGTATGTATGCGTATATGTGCGTATATGTGCATATATGTGTATGTGTTGTATGTGTGTGTATGTGTGCGTATATGTGTGTGTATGTGTGCGTATATGTGTGTATATGTGTGTATTTGTGTGCATATATGTGTGTATATGTGTGTGTATGGTGCGTATCTATGTGTGTGTATATGTGCATATATGTGTGCTATTGTGTAGTTTGTGTATGTGTGCGTATATGTGTGCGTATATGTGTGTCTATAATGTGTATGTGGTATGTGCTTATATGTGCGTATATGTGTATGTATGTGTGCGTATATGTGTGTATATGTGTGCATATGTGTGCATATATATGTGTATATGTGTGTGTATATATCTGCATGTGTGCTACTATGGTGTATATAACTAATCCAAAAGTTTAACCAATATAAATTTTGATCTAAAAATAAAAATAAAATAAAAATTTGAAAATATAAAAGTGCGAAAAGTCTATTTTCCCTTTTGAATTTTGAGATTATAAAATTTGTCGAAACGACCATAGGGATTGGAGAATGATGAGATGAGTTGAAGATGGACAAAAGCTCAAGCTTGGGATGCCCACGCACCCCAAGAAATATCCAAGAGGTACAAGCGTCAAAGCTTGGGGATGCCCCCGAGGCACCCCTTCTTCATCGCAAAAATCAGTCACCTTTCAACACACTATATTTTTATTGCTTCCATGCACTATGTGTTTTTCTTGGAGCGTCAGTTGTTTTAGTTTTCAGTTTTGTTTAGTTTTGTTGTTTTTGCCCCAACAACTTCCTTTTGGACCAGTTGCCTTGCTTTTTGATTTGCCAAGAACACTCCGTTTTCACTCTTATCGTTCACGAGTGTTCTCTTTTTCTGCTACTTACGTGTTTAGTTTTTGTTTTTCGCCTTGATTTGTGTTCAGCTCTTGTTATATATTTGCATCAAGGTGTATTTTTGACCTCTGGTCCATGTTGGTTTTCATCAAAAGAGTTACTTCAAAAAGGTTCGAATGGTGTTGGAAAAGAGAAAAGTTTCATATGCACAAAAGTGGTACAAAAAGGAGCTTGTGTAGACTGCGGCCTCGGCTTTTGCATGTCGTGCTTGATGTCTTTCGATAGTATGCTTAGTGGTTTTGCTGTAGCATGACTTGTCTCAAATAACTGAGATTGCTTAATGAGCCTTTGAAAAAATCATGCGTTGTTTTTATTATATGGAAGCATTATTTTGGTTTTCTCCTTGATGCTTTATTTGGGTTGACCTGGCGCATGCTCACACATGTTAGACTCATACAAAGTCGCCATAAGCCTTTATGATCATTTAGTTTTTGACTTTTGATGCCATCTTATGCTTCTCTTATGTTGCTTTGTTGCTTTGCATGATTATGGCCGTTATTGTTCTCTTAGTTGGTCACTGTAACGCCCCGCCTTTGGATTAAGGTGGAACATCTGTGTTTAAGTGCTATTCCCTGGATCACTGATAGCACCACAGAACAAAATGAAATATTCATTGCATAGTATCAAGATTACAACGTGGATCCAGATACAAAGTATTCAAACCTTACAGATACATAGCGGAAAACAAAGTGGCAATGAGCCTCCATCTTCATCTCATGCACAGGCAGACTATGTTGGAATGTAGTCTCGAGATCCTACTAACGATCCTTTTCTGAAAACCTGCACAATGTAATATGCAGCCCCATGAATGGGGGTCAGTACATTGATGTACTGGTAAATGACACATATTTGGTGGCTGTTGTGAAAGAACTAACTACATGACATTTGGCTGGTGGATCTCATAGGCTGATTTCAATAAAGCCAATTTTATCCTAAAATCCTTTTCAATACTTTCTTACAAAATTTTAGTTTTCAAGGGTCAAGACAACCCCTATACATTACATACTGGCCGGTATGTAGTTCTGGGCGAAACTCAACAAAGTTGGAACATCAGAAACCACCACCCCTCGGAGTGCATGGTCCTAGCCCCTACCTAGGGGTTCTAGACAAATTTTAATCATTCAGAAATGGTGATGAGATTCTTCCGTACATTCCATGTCTAGAGACTCAAATTGTCCATAACTGGGGACACGGCTAATCGATTAGTTTGACACCTGCAGGGGTTGTGCACTTTCACCTTAAGACTCATTTTACGCCATACATAAATGAGACGAGACCTTTTAGAAGGAGAGAGCAACCAACTGGCAAGATCCGTTCCCAACCTATAATTCAACTACCAGCCATCTTCTTGCACACAAGTTGCACCCTCACATCTAATCAGTCAAGATAGAGCCCATATTGTCATAAGGCTGCACTGTAAGTACTCTAAGCATGGAAGACATGGTAACCACTTTATTCCTGGGTGGGAATCCACAAGTGAGCGCCCAGGCAACAACTACACAAATCTTGGGTTGTAAGCCAGGAGTGTAGCCCTGTGTAGCCACTCAACATCGCCTCCACACTAGTGGAAAAAAGCCTATAGGTGGCGCACCATTTTGGCATATGCGTGGCGCATATGGGATGCGCCACCAATGCCACGCCACTAATAACAGTTTATTGGTGCGCATCTCAATATGCGCCACGCATAATTTGCCTATGCGTGGCGCATATTGCTATATGCGCCACTAGTAACCTTTGAAAATTCAAAAATTTCAAAAAAAAATTAAAAATCGAAAAAACCATTTTTTTTGAAAATCATAAAAAATCGAAATAATGTGAAAAAACTATTGTATTTCAATTTTTGAGGATTTTATCACATGAGGAACATTTTCAAATCACACCGAATTTCTTGACTTCCCGCTAGGTCACCCATCCTTAGACTACTCCGGGCTGAGCACGCTTAACTTCTCCATTCTATTTGCATGAGCTATCCCTAACCTACCCAAGTTCTTATTGATATTACTATCATATCAATCCTCTTAAGGCCTATGTGTGCTTGTGTGTATATGTGTGTGTATGTGCGTATATGTGTATATGTGTATGTATGTGTGTATATGTGTATATGTATTATGTATATGTGTGTGTATATGTGTATGTATGTCCACGTATATATGCGTATATGTGCGTATATGTGTGTGTGTATGCGTATATGTGCGTATATGTGCGTATGTGCGTATGTGTGTGTATGTGTATGTGCGTATATGTGCGTGTATGTGTGCGTATATGTGTGTATATGTGTGTATTTGTGTGCATATATGTGTGTATATGTGTGTGTATGTGTGCGTATATATGTGTGTGTATATGTGCATATATGTGTGCATATATGTGTGTCTATGTGTGTATTTGTGTGTGTATGTGTGCGTATATGTGTGCGTATATGTGTGTCTATATGTGTATGTGTATGTGTGCGTATATGTGCGTATATGTGTATGTATGTGTGCGTATATGTGTGTCTATGTGTGTATATGTGTGCATATATATGTGTATATGTGTGTAGATGTGTGTGTATATATCTGCATGTGTGCTATATGTGTGTATATAACTAATCCAAAAGTTTAAACCAATATAAATTTTGATCTAAAAATAAAAATAAAAATAAAAATTTGAAAATATAAAAGTGCGAAAAAGTCTATTTTCCCTTTTGAATTTTGAGATAAAATTTGTCGAAACGACCATAGGGATTGGAGAATGATGAGATGAGTTGAAGAATGGACAAAAGCTCAAGCTTGGGGATGCCCACGCACCCCAAGAAATATCCAAGAGGTACAAGCGTCAAAGCTTGGGGATGCCCCCGAGGCACCCCTTCTTCATCGGCAAAAATCAGGTCACCTTTCAACACACTATATTTTTATTGCTTCATGCACTATGTGTTTTTCTTGGAGCGTCAGTTGTTTTAGTTTTCAGTTTTGTTTAGTTTTGTTTGCTGCAATAAATGGTTGGACCCCAACAAATTCCTTTTGGACAAGTTGCCTTGCTTTTCATTTGCCAAGAACACTCCGTTTTTCACTCTTATCGTTCAACGAGTGTTCTCTTTTTCTGCTACTGTGTTTAGTTTTTGTTTTTCGCCTTGATTTGTGTTCAGATCTTGTTATATATTTGCATCAAGGTGTATTTTGACCTCTGGTCCATGTTGGTTTTCATCAAAAGAGTTACTTCAAAAAGGTTCGAATGGTGTTGGAAAAGAGAAAAAGTTTCATGCAAAAAAGTGGTACAAAAAGGAGCTTGTGTAGACTGCGGCCTAGGCTTTTGCATGTCGTGCTTGATGTCTTTTTGATAGTATGCTTAGTGGTTTTGCTGTAGCATGACTTGTCTCAAATAACTGAGATTGCTTAATGAGCCTTTGAAAAAATCATGCGTTGTTTTATTATATGGAAGCATTATTTTGGTTTTCTCCTTGATGCTTTATTTGGGTTGACCTGGCGCATGCTCACACATGTTAGACTCATACAAAGTCGCCATAAGCCTTTATGATCATTTAGTTTTTGACTTTTGATGCCATCTTATGCTTCTCTTAATGTTGCTTTGTCGCTTTGCATGATTATGGCCGTTATTGCTCTCTTAGTTGGTCACTGTAACGCCCCGCCTTTGGATTAAGGTGGAACATCTGTGTTAAGTGCTATTCCCTGGATCACTGATAGCACCACAGAACAAAATGAAATATTCATTGCATAGTATCAAGATTACAACGTGGATCCAGATACAAAGTATTCAAACCTTACAGATACATAGCGGAAAACAAAGTGGCAATGAGCCTCCATCTTCATCTCATGCCACAGGCAGACTTGTTGGAATGTAGTCTCGAGATCCTACTAACGATCCTTTTCTGAAAACCTGCACATTTGAATATGCAGCCCCATGAATGGGGGTCAGTACATTGATGTACTGGTAAATGACACATATTTGGTGGCTGTTGTGAAAGAACTAACTACATGACATTTGGCTGGTGGATCTCATAGGCTGATTTGCATAAAGCCAATTTTATCCTAAAATCCTTTTCAATACTTTCTTACAAAATTTTATTTTTCAAGGGTCAAGACAACCCCTATACATTACATACTGGCCGGTATGTAGTTCTGGGCGAAACTCAACAAAGTTGGAACATCAGAAACCACCACCCCTCGGAGTGCATGGTCCTTAGCCCCTACCTAGGGGTTTCTAGACAAATTTTAATCATTCAGAAATGGTGATGAGATTCTTCCGTACATTCCATGTCTAGAGACTCAAATTGTCCATAACTGGGGACACGGCTAATCGATTAGTTTGACACCCTGCAGGGGTTGTGCACTTTCACCTTAAGACTCATTTTACGCCCATACATAAAATAGACGAGACCTTTTAGAAGGAGAGAGCAACCAACTGCAAGATCCGTTCCCAACCTATAATTCAACTACCAGCCATCTTCTTGCACACAAGTTGCACCCTCACATCTAATCAGTCAAGATAGAGCCCATATTGTCATAAGGCTGCACTGGAAGTACTCTAAGCATGGAAGACATGGTAACCTCTTTATTCCTGGGTGGCAATCCACAAGTGAGCGCCCAGGCAACAACTACACAAATCCTGGGTTGTAAGCCAGGAGTGTAGCCCTGGGTAGCCACTCAACATCGCCTCCACACTAGTGGAAAAAAGCCTATAGGTGGCACCATTTTGGCATATGCGTGGCGCATATGGGATGCGCCACCAATGCCACGCCACTAATAACAGTTTATTGGTGGCGCATCTCAATATGCGCCACGCATAATTTGCCTATGCGTGGCGCATATTGCTATATGCGCCACTAGTAACCTTTGAAAATTCAAAAATTTCAAAAAAAATTAAAAATCAAAAAAACATGAGCTATCCCTAACCTACCCAAGTTCTTATTGATATTACTATCATATCAATCGTCTTAAGGCCTATGTGTGCTGTGTGTATATGTGTGTGTATGTGCGTATATGTGTATTATGTATGTATGTGTGTATATGTGTATATGTATTATGTATATGTGTGTATATATGTGTATGTATGTCCACGTATATATGCGTATATGTGCGTCTATGTGTGATGTATGCGTATATGTGCGTATATGTGCGTATATGTGCGTATATGTGCATAATGTGTGTGTATGTGTGTATGTGTGCGTATATGTGTGTGTATGTGTGCGTATATGTGTGTATATGTGTGTATTGTGTGCATAATGTGTGTATATGTGTGTGTATGTGTGCGTATATATGTGTGTGTATATGTGCATATATGTGTGCATATGTGTGTATTTGTGTGTATGTGTGCGTATATGTGTGCATATATGTGTCTATATGTGTATGTGTGCGTATATGTGCGTATATGTGTATGTATGTGCGTATATGTGTGTATATGTGTGCATATGTGTGCATATATATGTGTATATGTGTGTGTATATCTGCATGTGTGCTAATGTGTGTATATAACTAATCCAAAAGTTTAAACCAATATAAATTTGATCTAAAAATAAAAATAAAATAAAAATTTGAAAATATAAAAGTGCGAAAAAGTCTATTTTCCCTTTTGAATTTTGAGATTATAAAATTTGTCGAAACGACCATAGGGATTGGAGAATGATGAGATGAGTTGAAGAATGGACAAAAGCTCAAGCTTGGGATGCCCACGCACCCCAAGAAATATCCAAGAGGTACAAGCGTCAAAGCTTGGGGATGCCCCCGAGGCACCCCTTCTTCATCGGCAAAAAATCAGGTCACCTTTCAACACTATATTTTTATTGCTTCATGCACTATGTGTTTTTCTTGGAGCGTCAGTTGTTTTAGTTTTCAGTTTTGTTTAGTTTTGTTTGCTGCAATAAATGGTTGGACCCCAACAAATTCCTTTTGGACAAGTTGCCTTGCTTTTGATTTGCCAAGAACACTCCGTTTTTCACTCTTATCGTTCAACGAGTGTTCTCTTTTTCTGCTACTGTGTGTTTAGTTTTTGTTTTGCCTTGATTTGTGTTCAGATCTTGTTATATATTTGCATCAAGGTGTATTTTGACCTCTGGTCCATGTTGGTTTTCATCAAAAGAGTTACTTCAAAAAGGTTCGAATGGTGTTGGAAAAGAGAAAAAGTTTCATGCAAAAAAGTGGTACAAAAAGGAGCTTGTGTAGACTGCGGCCTAGGCTTTTGCATGTCGTGCTTGATGTCTTTTCGATAGTATGCTTAGTGGTTTTGCTGTAGCATGACTTGTCTCAAATAACTGAGATTGCTTAATGAGCCTTTGAAAAAATCATGCGTTGTTTTTATTATATGGCAAGCATTATTTTGGTTTTCTCCTTGATGCTTTTTTGGGTTGACCTGGCGCATGCTCACACATGTTAGACTCATACAAAGTCGCCATAAGCCTTTATGATCATTTAGTTTTTGACTTTTGATGCCATCTTATGCTTCTCTTAATGTTGCTTTGTTGCTTTGCATGATTATGGCCGTTATTGTTCTCTTAGTTGGTCACTGTAACGCCCCGCCTTTGGATTAAGGTGGAACATCTGTGTTAAGTGCTATTCCCTGGATCACTGATAGCACCACAGAACAAAATGAAATATTCATTGCATAGTATCAAGATTACAACGTGGATCCAGATACAAAGTATTCAAACCTTACAGATACATAGCGGAAAACAAAGTGGCAATGAGCCTCCATCTTCATCTCATGCCACAGGCAGACTTGTTGGAATGTAGTCTCGAGATCCTACTAACGATCCTTTTCTGAAAACCTGCACATTTGAAATGCAGCCCCATGAATGGGGGTCAGTACATTGATGTACTGGTAAATGACACATATTTGGTGGCTGTTGTGAAAGAACTAACTACATGACATTTGGCTGGTGGATCTCATAGGCTGATTTCAATAAAGCCAATTTTATCCTAAAATCCTTTTCAATACTTTCTTACAAAATTTTATTTTTCAAGGGTCAAGACAACCCCTATACATTACATACTGGCCGGTATGTAGTTCTGGGCGAAACTCAACAAAGTTGGAACATCAGAAACCACCACCCCTCGGAGTGCATGGTCCTTAGCCCCTACCTAGGGGTTTCTAGACAAATTTTAATCATTCAGAAATGGTGATGAGATTCTTCCGTACATTCCATGTCTAGAGACTCAAATTGTCCATAACTGGGGACACGGCTAATCGATTAGTTTGACACCCTGCAGGGGTTGTGCACTTTCACCTTAAGACTCATTTTACGCCCATACATAAATGAGACGAGACCTTTTAGAAGGAGAGAGCAACCAACTGGCAAGATCCGTTCCCAACCTATAATTCAACTACCAGCCATCTTCTTGCACACAAGTTGCACCACATCTAATCAGTCAAGATAGAGCCCATATTGTCATAAGGCTGCACTGTAAGTACTCTAAGCATGGAAGACATGGTAACCACTTTATTCCTGGGTGGGAATCCACAAGTGAGCGCCCAGGCAACAACTACACAAATCTGGGTTGTAAGCCAGGAGTGTAGCCCTGGGTAGCCACTCAACATCGCCTCCACACTAGTGGAAAAAAGCCTATAGGTGGCGCACCATTTTGGCATATGCGTGGCGCATATGGGATGCGCCACCAATGCCACGCCACTAATAACAGTTTATTGGTGGCGCATCTCAATATGCGCCACGCATAATTTGCCTATGCGTGGCGCATATTGCTATATGCGCCACTAGTAACCTTTGAAAATTCAAAAATTTCAAAAAAAAATTAAAAATCGAAAAAAACCATTTTTTTTTGAAAATCATAAAAATCGAAATAATGTGAAAAAACTATTGTATTTCAATTTTTTGAGGATTTTATCACATGAGGAACATTTTCAAATCACACCGATTTCTTGACTTCCCGCTAGGTCACCCATCCTTAGACTACTCTCCGGGCTGAGCACGCTTAACTTCTCCATTCTATTTGCATGAGCTATCCCTAACCTACCAAGTTCTTATGATATTACTATCATATCAATCCTCTTAAGGCCTATGTGTGCTTGTGTGTATATGTGTGTGTATGTGCGTATATGTGTATATGTGTATGTATGTGTGTATATGTGTATATGTATTATGTATATGTGTGTGTATATGTGTATGTATGTCCACGTATATGCGTATATGTGCGTATATGTGTGTGTATGTATGCGTATATGTGCGTATAGTGCGTATATGTGCGTATATGTGTGTATGTGTGTGTATGTGCGTATAGTGCGTGTATGTGTGCGTATATGTGTGTATATGTGTGTATTTGTGTGCATATATGTGTATATATGTGTGTGTATGTGTGCGTATATAGTGTGTGTATATGTGCATATATGTGTGCATATATGTGTGTCTATGTGTGTATTGTGTGTAGTGTGCGATATGTGTGCGTATATGTGTGTCTATATGTGTATGTGTATGTGTGCGTATATGTGCGTATATGTGTATGTATGTGTGCGTATATGTGTGTCTATGTGTGTATATGTGTGCATATATATGTGTATATGTGTGTAGATGTGTGTGTATATATCTGCATGTGTGCTATATGTGTGTATATAACTAATCCAAAAGTTTAAACCAATATAAATTTTGATCTAAAAATAAAAATAAAAATAAAAATTTGAAAATATAAAAGTGCGAAAAAGTCTATTTTCCCTTTTGAATTTTGAGATTATAAAATTTGTCGAACGACCATAGGGATTGGAGAATGATGAGATGAGTTGAAGAATGGACAAAAGCTCAAGCTTGGGGATGCCCACGCACCCCAAGAAATATCCAAGAGGTACAAGCGTCAAAGCTTGGGGATGCCCCGAGGCACCCCTTCTTCATCGGCAAAAATCAGGTCACCTTTCAACACTATATTTTTATTGCTTCATGCACTATGTGTTTTTCTTGGAGCGTCAGTTGTTTTAGTTTTCAGTTTTGTTTAGTTTTGTTTGCTGCAATAAATGGTTGGACCCGAACAAATTCCTTTTGGACAAGTTGCCTTGCTTTTCATTTGCCAAGAACACTCCGTTTTTCACTCTTATCGTTCAACGAGTGTTCTCTTTTTCTGCTACTGTGTTTAGTTTTTGTTTTCGCCTTGATTTGTGTTCAGATCTTGTTATATATTTGCATCAAGGTGTATTTTGACCTCTGGTCCATGTTGGTTTTCATCAAAAGAGTTACTTCAAAAAGGTTCGAATGGTGTTGGAAAAGAGAAAAAGTTTCATGCAAAAAAGTGGTACAAAAAGGAGCTTGTGTAGACTGCGGCCTAGGCTTTTGCATGTCGTGCTTGATGTCTTTTTGATAGTATGCTTAGTGGTTTTGCTGTAGCATGACTTGTCTCAAATAACTGAGATTGCTTAATGAGCCTTTGAAAAAATCATGCGTTGTTTTTATTATATGGAAGCATTATTTTGGTTTTCTCCTTGATGCTTTATTTGGGTTGACCTGGCGCATGCTCACACATGTTAGACTCATACAAAGTCGCCATAAGCCTTTATGATCATTTAGTTTTTGACTTTTGATGCCATCTTATGCTTCTCTTAATGTTGCTTTGTCGCTTTGCATGATGTGGCCGTTATTTCTCTCTTAGTTGGTCACTGTAACGCCCCGCCTTTGGATTAAGGTGGAACATCTGTGTTAAGTGCTATTCCCTGGATCACTGATAGCACCACAGAACAAAATGAAATATTCATTGCATAGTATCAAGATTACAACGTGGATCCAGATACAAAGTATTCAAACCTTACAGATACATAGCGGAAAACAAAGTGGCAATGAGCCTCCATCTTCATCTCATGCCACAGGCAGACTTGTTGGAATGTAGTCTCGAGATCCTACTAACGATCCTTTTCTGAAAACCTGCACATTTGAATATGCAGCCCCATGAATGGGGGTCAGTACATTGATGTACTGGTAAATGACACTATTTGGTGGCTGTTGTGAAAGAACTAACTATCATGACATTTGGCTGGTGGATCTCATAGGCTGATTTGCATAAAGCCAATTTTATCCTAAAATCCTTTTCAATACTTTCTTACAAAATTTTATTTTTCAAGGGTCAAGACAACCCCTATACATTACATACTGGCCGGTATGTAGTTCTGGGCGAAACTCAACAAAGTTGGAACATCAGAAACCACCACCCCCTCGGAGTGCATGGTCCTTAGCCCCTACCTAGGGGTTTCTAGACAAATTTTAATCATTCAGAAATGGTGATGAGATTCTTCCGTACATTCCATGTCTAGAGACTCAAATTGTCCATAACTGGGGACACGGCTAATCGATTAGTTTGACACCCTGCAGGGGTTGTGCACTTTCACCTAAGACTCATTTTACGCCCATACATAAAATAAGACGAGACCTTTTAGAAGGAGAGAGCAACCAACTAGCAAGATCCGTTCCCAACCTATAATTCAACTACCAGCCATCTTCTTGCACACAAGTTGCACCCTCACATCTAATCAGTCAAGATAGAGCCCATATTGTCATAAGGCTGCACTGGAAGTACTCTAAGCATGGAAGACATGGTAACCTCTTTATTCCTGGGTGGCAATCCACAAGTGAGCGCCCAGGCAACAACTACACAAGTCCTGGGTTGTAAGCCAGGAGTGTAGCCCTGGGTAGCCACTCAACATCGCCTCCACACTAGTGGAAAAAAGCCTATAGGTGGCACACCATTTTGGCATATGCGTGGCGCATATGGGATGCGCCACCAATGCCACGCCACTAATAACAGTTTATTGGTGGCGCATCTCAATATGCGCCACGCATAATTTGCCTATGCGTGGCGCATATTGCTATATGCGCCACTAGTAACCTTTGAAAATTCAAAAATTTCAAAAAAAATTAAAAATCAAAAAAACATGAGCTATCCCTAACCTACCCAAGTTCTTATGATATTACTATCATATCAATCGTCTTAAGGCCTATGTGTGCTTGTGTGTATATGTGTGTGTATGTGCGTATATGTGTATATATGTATGTATGTGTGTATATGTGTATATGTATTATGTATATGTGTGTATATATGTGTATGTATGTCCACGTATATATGCGTATATGTGCGTCTATGTGTGTGTATGTATGCGTATATGTGCGTATATGTGCGTATATGTGCATATATGTGTGTGTATGTGTGTATGTGTGCGTATATGTGTGTGTATGTGTGCGTTATGTGGTATATGTGTGTATTTGTGTGCATATATGTGTATATGTGTGTGTATGTGTGCGTATATATGTGTGTGTATGTGCATATATGTGTGCATATATGTGTGTATTTGTGTGTGTATGTGTGCGTATATGTGTGCGTATATGTGTGTCTATATGTGTATGTGTGCGTATATGTGCGTATATGTGATGTATGTGTGCGTATATGTGTGTATATGTGTGCATATGTGTGCATATATATGTGTATATGTGTGTGTATATATCTGCATGTGTGCTATATGTGTGTATATAACTAATCCAAAAGTTTAAACCAATAAAATATTGATCTAAAAATAAAAATAAAAATAAAAATTTGAAAATATAAAAGTGCGAAAAAGTCTATTTTCCCTTTTGATTTGAGATTATAAAATTTGTCGAAACGACCATAGGGATTGGAGAATGATGAGATGAGTTGAAGAATGGACAAAAGCTCAAGCTTGGGATGCCCACGCACCCAAGAAATATCCAAGAGGTACAAGCGTCAAAGCTTGGGGATGCCCCCGAGGCACCCCTTCTTCATCGGCAAAAATCAGGTCACCTTTCAATACACTATATTTTTATTGCTTCATGCACTATGTGTTTTTCTTGGAGCGTCAGTTGTTTTAGTTTTCAGTTTTGTTTAGTTTTTTGCTGCAATAAATGGTTGGACCCCAACAAATTCCTTTTGGACAAGTTGCCTTGCTTTTGATTTGCCAAGAACACTCCGTTTTCACTCTTATCGTTCAACGAGTGTTCTCTTTTTCTGCTACTTGTTTAGTTTTTGTTTTTTCGCCTTGATTTGTGTTCAGATCTTGTTATATTTGCATCAAGGTGTATTTTGACCTCTGGTCCATGTTGGTTTTCATCAAAAGAGTTACTTCAAAAAGGTTCGAATGGTGTTGGAAAAGAGAAAAGTTTCATGCAAAAAAGTGGTACAAAAAGGAGCTTGTGTAGACTGCGGCCTAGGCTTTTGCATGTCGTGCTTGATGTCTTTTCGATAGTATGCTTAGTGGTTTTGCTGTAGCATGACTTGTCTCAAATAACTGAGATTGCTTAATGAGCCTTTGAAAAAATCATGCGTTGTTTTTATTATATGAAGCATTATTTTGGTTTTCTCCTTGATGCTTTATTTGGGTTGACCTGGCGCATGCTCACACATGTTAGACTCATACAAAGTCGCCATAAGCCTTTATGATCATTAGTTTTTGACTTTTGATGCCATCTTATGCTTCTCTTAATGTTTTGTTGCTTTGTTGCTTTGCATGATTATGGCCGTTATTGTTCTCTTAGTTGGTCACTGTAACGCCCCGCCTTTGGATTAAGGTGGAACATCGTGTTAAGTGTTATTCCCTGGATCACTGATAGCACCACAGAACAAAATGAAATATTCATGCATTATCAAGATTACAACGTGGATCCAGATACAAAGTATTCAAACCTTACAGATACATAGCGGAAAACAAAGTGGCAATGAGCCTCCATCTTCATCTCATGCCACAGGCAGACTGTTGGAATGTAGTCTCGAGATCCTACTAACGATCCTTTTCTGAAAAACCTGCACATTTGAATATGCAGCCCCATGAATGGGGGTCAGTACATTGATGTACTGGTAAATGACACATATTTGGTGGCTGTTGAAAGAACTAACTACATGACATTTGGCTGGTGGATCTCATAGGCTGATTTCAATAAAGCCAATTTATCCTAAAATCCTTTTCAATACTTTCTTACAAAATTTTATTTTTCAAGGGTCAAGACAACCCCTATACATTACATACTGGCCGGTATGTAGTTCTGGGCGAAACTCAACAAAGTTGGAACATCAGAAACCACCACCCTCGGAGTGCATGGTCCTTAGCCCCTACCTAGGGGTTTCTAGACAAATTTTAATCATTCAGAAATGGTGATGAGATTCTTCCGTACATTCCATGTCTAGAGACTCAAATTGTCCATAACTGGGGACACGGCTAATCGATTAGTTTGACACCCTGCAGGGTTGTGCACTTTCACCTTAAGACTCATTTTACGCCCATACATAAAATGAGACGAACCTTTTAGAAGGAGAGAGCAACCAACTGGCAAGATCCGTTCCCAACCTATAATTCAACTACCAGCCATCTTCTTGCACACAAGTTGCACCCTCACATCTAATCAGTCAAGATAGAGCCCATATTGTCATAAGGCTGCACTGTAAGTACTCTAAGCATGGAAGACATGGTAACCACTTTATTCCTGGGTGGGAATCCACAAGTGAGCGCCCAGGCAACAAACTACACAAATCTTGGGTTGTAAGCCAGGAGTGTAGCCCTGGGTAGCCACTCAACATCGCCTCCACACTAGTGGAAAAAAGCCTATAGGTGGCGCACCATTTTGGCATATGCGTGGCGCATATGGGATGCGCCACCAATGCCACGCCACTAATAACAGTTTATTGGTGGCGCATCTCAATATGCGCCACGCATAATTTGCCTATGCGTGGCGCATATTGCTATATGCGCCACTAGTAACCTTTGAAAATTCAAAAATTTCAAAAAAAAATTAAAAATCGAAAAAAACCATTTTTTTTTGAAAATCATAAAATCGAAATAATGTGAAAAAACTATTGTATTTCAATTTTTTGAGGATTTTATCACATGAGGAACATTTCAAATCACACACACGAATTTCTTGACTTCCCGCTAGGTCACCCATCCTTAGACTACTCCGGGCTGAGCACGCTTAACTTCTCCATTCTATTTGCATGAGCTATCCCTAACCTACCAAGTTCTTATAGATATTACTATCATATAATCCTCTTAAGGCCTATGTGTGCTTGTGTGTATATGTGTGTGTATGTGCGTATATGTGTATGTGTATGTATGTGTGTATATGTGTATATGTATATGTATAGGTGTGTATATGTGTATGTATGTCCACGTATATATGCGTATATGTGCGTATATGTGTGTGTATGTATGCGTATATGTGCGTATATGTGCGTATATGTGCGTGTATGTGTGTGGTATTGTGCGTATATGTGCGTGTATGTGTGCGTATATGTGTGTATATGTGTGTATTTGTGTGCATATATGTGTATATATGTGTGTGTATGTGTGCGTATATATGTGTGTGTATATGTGCATATATGTGCATATATGTGTGTCTATGTGTGTATTTGTGTGTGTATGTGTGCGTATATGTGCTATATGTGTGTCTATATGTGTATGTGTATGTGTGCGTATATGTGCGTATATGTGTATGTATGTGTGCGATGTGTGTCTATGTGTGTATATGTGTGCATATATATGTGTATATGTGTGTAGATGTGTGTGTATATCTGCATGTGTGCTATATGGTGTATATAACTAATCCAAAAGTTTAAACCAATATAAATTTTGATCTAAAAATAAAAATAAAAATAAAATTTGAAAATATAAAAGTGCGAAAAAGTCTATTTTCCCTTTGAATTTTGAGATTATAAAATTTGTCGAAGACCATAGGATTGGAGAATGATGAGATAGTTGAAGAATGGACAAAAGCTCAAGCTTGGGGATGCCCACGCACCCCAAGAATATCCAAGAGGTACAAGCGTCAAAGCTTGGGGATGCCCCGAGGCACCCCTTCTTCATCGGCAAAAATCAGGTCACCTTTCAACACACTATATTTTATTGCTTCATGCACTATGTTTTCTTGGAGCGTCAGTTGTTTTGTTTTCAGTTTTGTGTTGTAGTTTTGTTTGCTGCAATAAATGGTTGGACCCCAACAAATTCCTTTTGGACAAGTTGCCTTGCTTTTCATTTGCAAGAACACTCCGTTTTTCACTCTTATCGTTTAACGAGTGTTCTCTTTTTCTGCTACTGTGTGTTAGTTTTTGTTTTTCGCCTTGATTTGTGTTCAGATCTTGTTATATATTTGCATCAAGGTGTATTTTGACCTGGTCCATGTTGGTTTTCATCAAAAGAGTTACTTCAAAAAGGTTCGAATGGTGTTGGAAAAAGAGAAAAAGTTTCATGCAAAAAAGTGGTACAAAAAGGAGCTTGGTAGACTGCGGCCTAGGCTTTTGCAGTCGTGCTTGATGTCTTTTTGTAGTATGCTTAGTGGTTTTGCTGTAGCATGACTGTCTCAAATAACTGAGATTGCTTAATGAGCCTTTGAAAAAATCATGCGTTGTTTTATTATATGGAAGCATATTTTGGTTTTCTCCTTGATGCTTTATTTGGGTTGACCTGGCGCATGCTCACACATGTTAGACTCATACAAAGTCGCCATAAGCCTTATGATCATTTAGTTTTTGACTTTTGATGCCATCTTATGCTTCTCTTAATGTTGCTTTGTCGCTTTGCATGATTATGGCCGTTATTGCTCTCTTAGTTGGTCACTGTAACGCCCCGCCTTTGGATTAAGGGGAACATCTGTGTTAAGTGCTATTCCCGGATCACTGATAGCACCACAGAACAAAATGAAATATTCATTGCATAGTATCAAGATACAACGTGGATCCAGATACAAGTATTCAAACCTTACAGATACATAGCGGAAAACAAAGTGGCAATGAGCCTCCATCTTCATTCATGCCACAGGCAGACTTGTGTGGAATGTAGTCTCGAGATCCTACTAACGATCCTTTTCTGAAAACCTGCACATTTGAATATGCAGCCCCATGAATGGGGTCAGTACATTGATGTACTGGTAAATGACACATATTTGGTGGCTGTTGTGAAAGAACTAACTACATGACATTTGGCTGGTGGATCTCATAGGCTGATTTGCATAAAGCCAATTTTCCTAAAATCCTTTTCAATACTTTCTTACAAAATTTTATTTTTCAAGGGTCAAGACAACCCTATAATTACTACTGGCCGGTATGTAGTTCTCTGGGCGAAACTCAACAAAGTTGGAACATCAGAAACCACCACCCCTCGGAGTGCATGGTCCTTAGCCCCTACCTAGGGGTTTCTAGACAAATTTTAATCATTCAGAAATGGTGAGAGATTCTTCTCGTACATTCCATGTCTAGAGACTCAAATTGTCCATAACTGGGGACACGGCTAATCGATTAGTTTGACACCCTGCAGGGGTTGTGCACTTTCACCTTAAGACTCATTTTACGCCCATACATAAAATAAGACGAGACCTTTTAGAAGGAGAGAGCAACCAACTAGCAAGATCCGTTCCCAACCTATAATTCAACTACCAGCCATCTTCTTGCACACAAGTTGCACCCTCACATCTAATCAGTCAAGATAGAGCCCATATTGTCATAGGCTGCACTGGAAGTACTCTAAGCATGGAAGACAGGTAACCTCTTTATTCCTGGGTGGCAATCCACAGTGAGCGCCCAGGCAACAACTACAAAAGTCCTGGGTTGTAAGCCAGGAGTGTAGCCCTGGGTAGCCACTCAACATCGCCTCCACACTAGTGGAAAAAAG
>QXEO01001863.1:0-19986 GCA_007115705.1 Dactylis glomerata
CCCCCCCCCCCCCCCCCTCCCACCCCCCCCCCCCCCCCCCCCCCCCCCCCCCCCAAGTCCCCATTCTGGCTCCCGACGACGTGGTACCCAAGGCTGTGGTAGCCCCTAAGCCACAATTTGTCATGGGAGCGCCTTTGGTCAGCAAAGATAAGTTTGATGATCTCCCAACAAATATGCGTTACTTGCATACATGGTACTTAAGTGAATCAAAGAAAGGGAGAACGATGATCGTGGCGCTTGTCCCACGGGAGTACTACGACCGTCCCGAAGACATCCATATCGACTTTGATGAACTCTTCCAGATGTACAATGCCGACGCCCTCGACAAATCGCTTATGAGTTGCTATTGTCTGTAAGTTTTTCAATTCGTTGTCTACATATAACTTGTTCAATTATTTCAATTCATTGTCTACATATAACTTGTTCAGTTATTTCAATTCATTTTCTACATATAACTTGTTCCGTTCTGACTTGTACTCTATGCAGAATGAAGATTCTGGAATGTAAAAGTAGGAACATCCTAAATATTGGGTTTATTGACCCAGATAAATACATATAAAGACGCTAACTGATAATCCCAAGGAGACGGAGGAAAACCTTCTAAGGTTTCTAACAGATCAAAATTACTGTGACCACATACTGTTTCCATACAACTTCAAGTGAGGGTCTTACTCTGTTGTGTCCATTCACTTATGAGTGTAATTGATAAGTTACTGACACATATATATATACATGTGCAGCTACCACTGGATTCTGTTGGACATTCAAATTGATAAGGGAAGAGTTGATGCCTTCGACCCATTATCGAGACCCTTGGAACAGTTCCAAAGCCTGCAGGACATGCTCCAAGGGTAATTTCAATCATTCTTGCGCTCTATCGGTCTCTTTCGATGATTTTCTGATATATCAATTAATGAAAAACTTAGCAAATCATTTTCCTTGTCGGGCAGGTTTGGAAGCGGTTCAAGTGCGTGACTCCCGGTATCCGGCATGAGAAGCTGACCTTTAGAGCGGCTCAGGTAAGTAGTAGTATGATATACTTGTATTTTCAATACTTTTGTAATGCTAGATTATTATTTTGATTATATATATTCTATTCTCGTAAAGTGTGACCAGCAGCCACGGGGGACGCATCTATGTGGATACTATGTTTGCGAGACCATTCGCACGTTTACCTCTGAGCACAAGGATTACAGATACGATGTAAGCAATAAACATTCACACCTCTATTTTTACTCGTCATTCTTTGTTATCATGATTGATATTCATATTCATCTCCTCTTCTTATATAGTACACGGCCATGCGGGAGAAGTACCTACCAGAGCAACGCGCGATTGCTGTTGCAGAGGAGCTGGCGACCTTTCTGAGAATAGAAGCTATAGACGACAAAGGACGATTTAGTGTAGCTAGGGGCCATTACTGATGTTGGTCCATGTAATCGAATAGACGGGCTCTTGTCCCGATAATTCTGATCTCCATATAATTGTATATATATGCTCGCTTGTAAGATAAGTTAATCTTATATATATGCATAAACTAATTCCCGAACACCAAGGCACCAAACGAGGCATCACGTTAATCCCCCACCTAAAACCCTAAAACCCCTAAACCCTAAAACCCTACAGCAAAAAACAAAAATCTGCAGATGACCTTTAGACCCGGTCTGTGTTACAAACCGGGACTAAAGGTCCTGGCCCTGATTCGCTCTGAGGTGCCCACGTGGACACCCTCCAGTCCCGGCTGGTAAGCGGGCCGGGACTAAAGGTTCAGCCTTTAGTCCCGCGGCTGGGGTCCCGGTTTGCAAACCGGGACTAAAGCCCCTTACGGGCCGGGACTGGAGGCCCCGTCCCCACTAGTGCACATGAAATGATGACGCACGAAAACTACCGCTCGCGCCCAGACAGTGCGGAGTCTCGTTTTTACGCCACCTAATTAGTGAAGAAATGACGTATTGCGAATCCAAAAATGATTTTTGCAAAAAATCAGGAGGTTTACTTTTTAGCGCTAAAGTGCAAATCCACTCCGGTTCCAGCGAAATCGGCAGAAACTTGCGCAAAATCCAAAAATAACCCCCAAAGGCTGCCGCAATGAAACGAGAGCTCATATGCGTATCCCATGTGGTATAATATTTATGTGTGGTGTTTTTCCCAGCTTTTGATTTCATGTTTTCGTAGCCGCTTCACAAAAAAACCCTATTTCGGCACTCTGAAAATGGAAAAAGCACTTTTCGTCAGTCGAAACGAAAATCGGCCTCCGTGGCGATACTCGCCATCCCGACAGCCACACGCGTGTCCGATATGGCCTCTTTCCGACAAACTATGCCACATAAAATGACGGGTGGGTGAGTTAGCCGTGGCGTACAGTCTGTACGCCACGGGTAGCCCTGTACGAGTGGCGTCTTACCCGTGGCGTACAGCAGTACGCCACGGCTAGGCAAATTCTGTACGCCACGGATGAGATTTTTCCTAGTAGTGAACGACGGTTGACCGGTGGACCTTTTTACTTTATTTTGTTTGGTTAGGCAGTAGGAGCACATAACAACACCGTGGAGGCCAAGAGCCCCCCTAGTAGACCCGTTGTGGGAGTTTCCTGCCCTACGCCCGAGATTTTTGAGAGTGTTATCGCATGTGTACGTCTGAAGAGGGTGACACCTCGGAGATAGATATTGCCTCTCTAAACACCCTAATACACATAGCTACATATATTAGAAGAAAGTGATAGCTTTGGGGGATTCCTACTCTTCTCAGGCTCCACGTACATCGAAACTCTAGCAAGGTGGGCCCGCGCGGTCTACCCCTTTGACTTCCCTCCAACGACGGTTGGCCAGTGGACCTTTTTACTTTATTTTGTTTGGTTAGACAATAGGCGCACATAACAACACCGTGGAGGCCAAGAGCCCCCCTAGTAGACCCGTCGTGGGAGTTTCCCGCCCTACGCCCGAGATTTTCGAGAGTGTTATCGCATGTGTACGTCTGAAGAGAGTGACACCTCGGAGATAGATGTTGCCTCTCTATAAGCACCCTAACACACATAACTACATATATTTGGGGAAAGTGATAGCTTTGGGGGGATTCCTACTCTTCTCAGGCTCCGCGTACATCGGAACTCTAGCCAGGTAGGCCCACGCGGTCTACCCCTTTGACTTCCCTCCAACAATAGTTGACCGGTGGACCTTTTTAGTTTATTATGTTTGGTTAGGCAATAGGAGCACATAATAACACCGTGGAGTCCAAGAGCCCACCTAGTAGACCCGTCGTGGGAGTTTCCTGCCCTACACCCGTGATTTTCGAGAGTGTTATCGCATGTGTACGTCTGAAGAGGGTGACACCTCGGAGATAGATGTTGCCTCTCTAAGCACCCTAACACACATAACTACATATATTAGGGGAAAGTGATAGCTTTGGGGGGATTCCTACTCTTCTCAGGCTCCGCGTACATCAGAACTCTAGCCAGGTAGGCCCGCGCGGTCTACCCCTTTGACTTCCCTCCAACAACAGTTGACCGGTGGACCTTTTTAGTTTATTTTGTTTGGTTATGCAATAGGAGCATATAACAACACAGTGGAGTCCAAGAGCCCACCTAGTAGACCCATCGTGGGAGTTTCCTGCCCTACGCCCGAGATTTTTGAGAGTGTTATCGCATGTGTACGTCTGAAGAGGGTGACACCTCAGAGATAGATGTTGCCTATCTAAACACCCTAATACACATAGCTACATATATTAGGGGAAAGTGATAGCTTTGGGGGGATTCCTACTCTTCTCAGGCTCCACGTACATCAAAACTCTAGCCAGGTTGGCCCGCGCGGTCTACCCCTTTGACTTCCCTCCAATGACGGTTGACCGGTGGACCTTTTTACTTTATTTTGTTTGGTTAGGCAATAGGAGCACATAACAACACCGTGGAGGCCAAGAGCCCCCCTAGTAGACCCATCGTGGGAGTTTCCCGCCCTGCGCCCGAGATTTTTGAGAGTGTTATCGCATGTGTGTGTAGAGGGTGACACCAGCCTCTCTAAGCACCCTAACACACGTAGCTACATATATTTGGGGAAAGTGATAGCTTTGGGGGGATTCCTACTCTTCTCAGGCTCCGCGTACATTGAAACTCTAGCCAGGTGGGCCCGTGCGGTCTAACCCTTTGACTTCCCTCCAACGATGGTTGACCGGTGGACCTTTCTTGTTTATTTTGTTTGGTTAGGCAATAGGAGCACATAACAACCCCGTGGAGTCCAAGATCCCCCTAGTAGACCCGTCGTGGGAGTTTCCCGCCCTACACCCCGAGATTTTTGAGAGTGTTATCGCATGTGTGTGAAGAGGGTGACACCTCGAAGATAGATGTTGCCTCTTTAAGCACCCTAACACACGTAGCTATATATATTAGGGGGAAGTGATAAATTTGGGGGATTCCTACTCCTCTCAGGCTCCGCGTACAGGGAAACTCTAGCCAGGTGGGCCCACGCGGTCTACCCCTTTGACTTCCCTCCAACGATGGTTGACCGGTGGACCTTTTTACTTTATTTTGTTTAGTTAGGCTATTGGAGCACGGAACAACACCGTGGAGTCCAAGGGCCCCCCCCCCCCCCCAGTAGACTCATCGTGGGAGTTTCCCGCCCTACGCCCGACATTTTCGAGAGTGTTATCGCATGTGTCTGAAGAGGGTGACACCTCGGAGATAGATGTTGCCTCTCTAAGCACCCTAACACACGTAGCTATATATATTAGGGGGAATTGATAACTTTGGGGTCTTTCAACATGGAACAACATCGTGGAGTCCAAGAGCATCATAGACCCGTAGTGTGAACTTCCTATCGTGTCATTTCATGCGATCCCATACATCCTTTTCTAAAATCTTGAAACATCAAAATATCTATATTTTGTTATTTTATGATATATTTTAGTGGTGCATAAATTATCATGAAATCAAAATGTGGGAAAAAAAATTCGGAAACATCTAAGCCGACGGCAATGCCGTCGGCATAGATGGGACTGGCGGTCCTCCCGTGACGCCGTTAGGGTTGCAGTTTGCGGCCCCACCTTCGGTCAAACTATGCCGACGGCTTTGCTGCCAGCGTACGATCGAAGGCCGACGATCAACCTATGCCGACGGCTTTGCCGTCGGCGTAGCTATCTATGCCGACGGCTTTGCTACGCCGACGGTCGTTTCTGTAGGATTCCTACCCAGCGAGATACGCCGACGGCCCCGATAAAAAGCCGTCGGCATAGCTCTAGGCCGTCGGCGTAGTGTCTTGTTCCCGTAGTGTGTTCTTGGGGAGCACCTTGACATCCAAAGGCCCACAACAGAGTCCCATGGCTGCAACTAGCTACTTCTGCACTATCTCTTATTCCTTCTTTCTTTCCTGGCTCTGTATGTGACTCTGTTCTTCAGAGCTTATGAGAACCTCAGCTGTTCTATGCTAGTGATCTCTGTGTGTGTGTGTGTGTTTCTGTTAGCAAAAGCAGGGGCTCATGAAGACCTCTTTATAGGGCAGGAGAGCAGGTTCCAAACTTCAGGTGGAAGGTAAGGTTGCTGCCCTCGTGTTAGTCCGTGCAGTGTGTTGCGTGGCAGGTGCTTCTCTGTCTCGTGGCCAGTTGAATTTTCTTGGTCTTGCTGACAGTGACGGTCAGGTATCGCTGACCGGCGACTCGAGCAGAAGTGAGCTTCCTTGGCAGGCAAGGTTCTCATGTTAAAGAGATCATTTCCGTTCTTTGTTTCTTCCGCGTGTCTTCTCTATTTTTAGGGATGAGAGCGAAGGCCTGCCAATCATCTCTTGTGACAGATGGAAAGTGGGTGGAAGCCGTCTGGTTCTGATCATGTTTTTTTTTTGTTTGAATCCAAACGGATCAGCTGGGCCGAAGAATCTACCAACTTATCCTGTACTGGACCAACCACTAGTTGAAGAATCTATGCATCGGTTGCACCAGTCGCCTGTGGCCATTTGATGAGGAAGCGATGCTCAATAGCGATAGCCAAAAACATAATTCGTTGGCATAACTGAAACGAGATTGAATCAAACTCTCCCTTTTCCATGATATTGTGTTCAATCGTCACATGTGCATTTGCCGAGTTCTATAGCTTCTTCCTTTTCCCCTTCTTCTACATAAATATTGTGAAATAATTTTTCCTGAGAAATGGGATTTTTTTTTCTGAACCATGATAACTGGGATATTTCAATTTCATTATTTGGGTAACGATGTTTCAATCATCAGTGATGACACGCGCCATGTCCTCCGGGACATTACTCTGCCAACAAACCGTGGAAGAAGCATGCAGCAGCAGAGGAGGAAGCTGCAGAAGAAGCATTCGTTCAGTTTTAGAGAACCAGAGGTATCCGTCAGGGTCTCAGAGAAGAAAAGAAAAGCTAAGCAACTGGTGCATGCTTCATTGCTTGTACTATATTGCACTCGGATTTAGCGCTGGCAGTTCTACTGAACTACTACCCATGTAACTGAACAAATTATTTTGTTTATTCTTTTCATTTCATTTATGGAACGGAGATGTTAGCTAAAAAAATTGACGATTTCGCTGGCACAAGTGCAAAGTTTAAGCTACCAGGATCCGAGTAAGCTACCCTCCAAGGCCTCCCTAACCTGGTCCTCCAGACCCATGCTGACCTATTCCGCTAATAGAAGGTGCTGCTGAGTGCAAACTACAAGCTTCACAAAATCACAAGAACTCAACTAGGAGTCTAGGACGGAATCCTTCTTCTGGGAGGACTTTTACAGTACCCGGGAATTAACATGAACCGTCTATTTTCAATGATCCGATGGCTGGTGTGCTCTGGTACTCCACCCTCGCCGCAGGGAGTACCAACTCCAAAATTAAGCCAAAAACCGTGGAGTACCTTCATCAGAGGGGCAAAACTGTCTTCTTTATGTCTTAATTTTCTGGCGTTAATTTCATCAATGAAATATTTATCTCAAAATGGCTTCATTTCTTCAACCAAACCCTAGCGGAAAGCACGTTGGGTGGCGGCGCAGTAGATTGAGGAGTCGGCCAGGGAGGGGAACGCGGCGCCGCGCCGCCGTGACAGCCAGCCCCTCAACGGAGGAACACCGACGGCGGGACGGGAGTAGTCGTGGAGGAGGACGAGGTGCTGTGTGGCTGTGGCGGCCGGCCCTCCGACGGAAGTACGCTGAGGGCGGAACAGGAGTAGGGGTCGGTTCTCTGCGACGGCGAGGTCGGGCAATACCCTCAAGGACTCAACGGATGCGCGTTCCTGCACTACAACCAGGACCATCTGCAGGTGTGCCACTTCTTCCGCAAGTACGGCCACTGCCGCGCGCACGAATACAGCTTCAAGCAGAACACCGAAGACAACAAGGAGGACAGCATGTGAGGAATATCCTTATCCCAATCCTCTTATTTCTTCATGTGATGGATTGGTACCTGTCAATTGCTTTCTTGTGGGAATTCTTAGCATGTGAAACCACTAGATTACTTCGAACCCTGCCACTAGCACAACCAAATCAATCCCTGCTGGTCGATCATGAGCAACCTGAAATCTAGTAAATCCTATGTTGGATACTCTGTACTCTATATACATACATAGTACACAGTTTCATAAAAGAGTTGCAAAAAAATTCTCGCAGTCTGCAACCACCTCTTGACATAATCACATAAATGATAAGGTCATATAACAATTAACCCAGAGTCTAGCAAATTTATTGAACAAAGTTTCTCAGGAACTAAATTATGGCCTAATAAGAAAAATATTTGAGGTATAAAACTGCTTTGTTGGGCCATAAGGCTTATCTACTCTTCAGAACTCACTCCTGGAAGGCTGGAAACATGTTCTTCTGCACTTTTTCTTTTTATGCGAGAAGTTTGTTAAGCAACAATTGTGTATTTTTTTAATATTTTCCCCACTCCATTCTTGTTCTTCCCACTGAAGAGCATGTTGCATGGTAGTTGCTTCCGATCAATGTCTACATGTTTCTGCATATGGATATTCTTTTACCCGTCCAGAACTCTATGAACCTAAGCATGAACAGGCCACAAGAGCTCCTGCAAAAAGTAATTAGGACTGAAAGGTTATGAAATCAGATTAGACTCCTTTGCCACAAGCTGTCAGTTTGAGAAATCTATTATATAGAATATTACACACGTATGTGCTTACTGAAATGCAACATGCCGGAGGTGACCTCTCTTTTGTATTCATATGCAACGCCATGCAATAGTTTTTAACACATATATGGAATTAATATGCACTATTTTTGCTTTATGCAGACGTGCAGTTTGTCGATCCAGAAGGACCTCCGCAACAAGTATGCTGAGGAGATGGCCTACTATTGCACGACGGCTTCGAACAATAGTCTACAACAACGAACTTGCCTCTGTAGTTCAGGGTTGTTTGTTTACATGTAGAAGCAGATATACCTTGACAGATCACATGTAAGAATACATCAAGGAGAGAAATGCAAATATATGAAATACTCAAATCTTTTCTGGTTCATTGTGATCATGTATGTTGCTGGAATATTAATCCTCATTGTGTAGGTATGAAGTATTGAAATAAATTCCTGCCATACATTCTTCTTTGTTGTTATAAAAATATTTTAGCCCTTTTCAATTAGAAAAGTCAGCATCAACAATTGGATGTTACAGTTCTACGAGAAATCTATATCATTTTAGCTGAGAGCTTTCAAGTATCTGAAGCCAATGCCGTGAGATACAAAAATCCCCCTGAAGATTTTACAAGAGGCCTACTCATTGTACAAGAGGCTTCAGTTGGAATGCTCTTTCGGCTTTAGTCACACAGCAATAATTTTTTTTAAAGTATTTTAACCTGATGCATGCAGCTGGAGTATGTGTCAAAGCTTCAAAATGAGAAAGGGAAGTGATTCCAATAGGCAGGAGCTATCATCAGAACTTTAGATGGAATGGCGACTTTTTGCTACAACATAATCAGTTTATTTTTTCAACACACTGTTTCTTTGAAACAAACATATAACCCTTCTGAAGCATACTTGTATGTGAAAAAATTGAATTGAACATTTAAAATGAAAAGATTAAATATATCCCTCTCAAGCACAAGTCAACACTTGAAACATAGAGGCTAAAGGTTAAGAAATTTAAAATTGAACATTTCATACTCTAAACACGTTGAATAAACAGGCTACAAGTATCTCATATAAGCTACACAATTTTATAAGTGATTCCAAAACTGGACAAGTTACAAAGCAGCTACAGCTTACAATGGTGCTGACTACCCAACACTGAATCAACAGAACTAGCTACTTAGAACTTCTTACAAAGAACTAGCTACTGAGGATCCAGAGGAGCATGTATCTCATCGAACAGGTAGAATGGAGTTGTCCTTTTTAAAAATCAGCGTTCCGCTGTCTTCTCACCTCCAGACAGCTGTTTCATGAACAAGTTTCTCTCTTTCCAGTGATGAAGGAAACCTGCAACGTGAAAGACCATTAACAAGTTTTAGGAAAATTTAAACAGGATCTGATCGCCAAAATAATTCACAAAGAACTAAATAACTTGAGAATAGTTTATTTGACTTGACAACTCTGAAATAGCATGAGAGCATCATGGCAGATCTGATATTAAGAAACAAATAAACAATGCCCAGGACATGGGTTGCATAAGGACGGAGATCTATCAAGAATGAGATGTCCTGAATCTGGATGCTCTTTATCTCTTATTGTTTGCGCATGTATCATAGTTGCCCATTGATGTAACCCGAAATTCATCTATCGTTTGCAAAAAGAATGCCACCTAAATGGCGACGAACCTGTCATGCTTTTGGTAGCTGGCTGATCTAACACAGCGCTCAATCGGCTGCCGACGCGAGGGGGTAAAGACGGATCGTGTACACAGCTGAGACCCCTCGATCCGGACGGCAGCGCGACGGCGGTCGATCACGACCGAGAGGACGAGGGCTCTCGCGTCGGGGAAGGGTTGACTGTTGGACTCTCGACCACGATGGCGCAGGTGGCCGATCGATGCCGGCGGCGGCAGGGTGCAGAGAGGAATGAAGGCGCCGCCACAAGAACTTGACAAAGGTAAAAAAAAGTCAATCACCATCCTCACGGGGTCTATCAGGATGGAAGCTTGAAAAGTCAAAAATGCCCTTTCAGCAGACTCCATCACGGACGGCCTGATTTACTTGGTACTCCACGGTATGGTGTTGGAGTACCGGGTACTGTAAAAGTCCTCTCTTCTGGAACAAACAAAGACTTGGTTGCGCATGCACCTGCTTTGGTCTATGGTCCAACTACTACTACAGGGGCATGTGTTAGCATACACACTGCACCAAACAGTTTCAGGTGAAGAGAGATTTCTCGATCGCCAGTTTCATATCGCAGCACACGCATTGGATAGATAAATCTGGATGATGAACTCAGCTTTTACAACTTCTGAAAACTTACTTATTGTCACGCATCAGGCCTGGTGCTGTACCTTGTTGAAGATATGTACAAAATGTGGGACCTGAACCAGACCATGGAAAGCCATTTTAGTGCTTATTAGTAAAACTTTTCTTTCTTGATCTGAGTGATTGAGATATTAGTCACATAATTTTCTTCCTTGAGATATTAGTAAGCAAGTAACAAATGACCTGAGTGCTTGTCACAAAATTGGCCTGGTGCTTGTGCTTCAGACCTGAACACAATTTGGAACCTTAGCCTGATCATGACAAACCTTCTGTGTGCTTATTATATCCCATAAAACATTAATACTTAACATGTTTAGATGAAGTGAACAAGAGATCATCCCAAACAATGCAACTGAAAAAGTTTTTTTTAGCATGGAAGCACAAAAAGGTACTCTAAATTCAGGTTGTACTAGTCTTCACGAGTACTACAACTCCTTGAACGGAGGCAAACATATAACAAATGAGCTAATTAGTGTCCCGCCACAAGACCTACCTAACAGATGCAATGTAATCATCAAGACAGTTTAATTTTAACAGAATTTTTAATTGTTGTGATGCAGCCATTTAAGTTATCGTCATATGCAACAAAGGGTAGAGAAACATGCAAGATATTGATTTGAAGAAGACCACGACATAAAAAGGAGAAGATCAATACTACTGAGAAGAAGCACTAGATAAATGAAATAAAGCAAACTCAACTCCTCAACTCAATGAATAGGCCCATGAGGCATATAAATTACTAACAATTGAGTACTAGTGAAAACCACCAGATAAATAAAAATAAGAGAGTCAAATCCTATGCCCATGAAAATAGAGACATGAGGCGGATCAGTCAGTAAGTATTCCAAAATAAGAGCAAAATGACATGGTAATTTTAGTACCAACACATGCAGTAGTCACCTCAGCCCGAAAGGGTATATAAAAAATGATAGATTTCATGCAACCACATAGCATTGAGAGACTCCGATCATGCTTTACACACATCAATGCAAAAAAGAAGACGCTAGCAGGCTCATACTTGATCCAATTCATATACATTGTAGCTCATGAATATATGAAAACTAGGCATTTGAGAAGAACCGCCTCACACAGCAACCGTCAGAGGAAAGGCGAAGAGTTCACATCATGACTTTCAAGTGCCGTGAAGAAGTTATGGGGAACAAGAGTTTGCTTGAGCCTAAGGCCAGAAGCATAGATTTGATAGCCATCTTCATGGAAGCTGGCAACCAATTTGCCATCAGTGTCAACGTAAAACATCCACCTGCCATAACTGAGCAGCAAGAGGACGTCTAGATCAACCGACAGAACGCTGCCATACGACTCGTCATTCCAGCACCCACATAGCCCCCTCATTTCTTCGACCGGCAATTTTATGTTGTACTTGTGGACCCAAACCTCGCCATCGTAGTTCTGCAACACCCATATATCAACAACTTCTGTGACAGTGTTATATGCGCCGATGCCAAGCTTGTCATCCATCACAAAGATATCTGATTTGTATGGACCAGCTGGAGAACGCATATGTCGGAACGACTCAGTTATGGTGTCGAATACCAATATCAGCCTGCTCTCGCCCAGATGTTCCATTGGGTACCAATGCAGGCTATCACATACCAAGGCAGGTGTGTCAAAATGCAGTGCTGCTGCTGCTGCATCCGGACCCCCAATGTACCTCGGTGGCTGGTTGGAGCCCAACGCAAAGACATAGCATCCAGTTGTACCTGTACGGCGGTGCAGTAACAGCCGGTACTCGCCCGTAGGGCGGTGCAGATACATATCCACTACACTGAATATACCAAAGTCACACGGTGTCCAGAGGGGAGCATGCTCACGAGTGACCGGATTGCAGATGGACAAGCAGGTGCTAGTCGTGCCACACTTGGAGAGGATGAGGAGGCCGTCGCAGGAGGCATTGAGACTGCAGTAGTCGTCAAGCCGGCCAACGTGCTGAAGCAGGGCGTCGGCGGCCCGGTGATCGAAGGCGATGATGTCATTGTAGCAGGCGCCGCTATACTTTAAGACGGGTTCACCCACTACAGGAACAAGGCTTTGTGCCGACAGCCAGATGCTACGCTGACGGCCAAATATCGGGGCCGTCGGCGTAGCCCGTCAGCACGGACGCCTGACAACCGGGCCGTCGGGCCAGCTTTGCCGTCGGCGTAGAGCAGGCAGACCCGACGGCATGCCGTCGGCATAGACCGGCCGTCGGTTCAGCTACTCGCCGTGAGCCAGCCGTTCGGGCCCGCTCAACGGCGTTATCATGCAGGGCCTGACCCGACGGCATGCCGTCGGCTCAGCCTCTGATTTTTTTTTCAAAAAATCGTTTATTAATATGCATATTTTTAACTGATTATTATAGTATAATTATATTTTTTTAGGTATTTTTGTTTTCTGGGCCTCCGAAGCCTGTTCTGGGGTGAAACCCTAGCCAGCAGCACCCGCGCGGTCTACCCCCTAGATTTCTCCGGAGGGCGGCACTAAGGTGGGGTAGTGTGTTCCTTTAGCTTTGGTTAGGACATATAGACATGGTAAGCATAGGTTTAGCCATTCCTAGGACAAGGTTCCCCTCGGTGGAACCGACGTGGGAGTTTACACCTCTAAGTCATGAGTCGGGAGCGATAGGTACGTAGGAGGCACGTGAGAGCGGCTGGGGAGCTATAGCTATTGAATCCCATCAACCCACCAACACACATGCACACACATGTTAGGTCCGCATGCATGCTCTGGGTAGCATGCGGGCCCCCGAAGCCCGATCTGGGGCGAAACCCTAGCTAGCAGCACCCGCGCGGTCTACCCCCCTAGATTTCTCCGGAGGGCGGCACTAAGGTGTGGTAGTGTGTTCCTTTAGCTTTAGTTAGGACATATGAACATGGTAAGCATAGGTTTGGCCATTCCTATAACAAGGTTCCCCTCGGTGGAACCGACGTGGGAATTTACACCGCTAAGTCATGAGTCGGGAGCGATATGTACGTGGGAGGCAGGTGAGAGCGGCCGGGGAGCTATAGCTATTGAATCCCTATATATATTGCATGTACCAACCTTGGGTCACACCTATACACATATGTTAGGGACACATGCATGCAAGTTTTCTAGGGTGGACGATGCTCCGGTGGTCTTTATCCGGCGAAACCCTAGACCGGGGGGGTCGGAGATCTACCCTCTATAGCTTTCTCCGTATGAGGCCTCACCGATGGATCTTTTGCTTTATTTTGGTTTGTTTAGGACATATATACATGGAAAGCAATGGTTGGGCCCACTTTACCATGAAATAGGCTCCGATAGACCCGTAGCGGGAGTTTCCACGTACAGATCCTGGATTTCAGCTAGTGTTAACACCCCACGTATGTGAAGAAGGCATAGCCCGGGAACTATATATATTGCATGTACCAACCTTGGGTCACACCTATACACATATGTTAGGGACACATGCATGCAAGTTTTCTAGGGTGGACGATGCTCCGGTGGTCTTTATCCGGCGAAACCCTAGACCGGGGGGGGTCGGAGATCTACCCCCTATAGCTTTCTCCGTATGAGGCCTCACCGATGGATCTTTTGCTTTATTTTGGTTTGTTTAGGACATATATACATGGAAAGCAATGGTTGGGCCCACTTTACCATGAAATAGGCTCCGGTAGACCTGTAGCGGGAGTTTCCACGTACAGATCCTGGATTTCACCAAGTGTTAACAGCCCATGTCTCTGAAGAAGGCCATGCTCGGGAACTACCTATATTACATGTACCAACCTTGGGTCACACCTATACACATATGTTAGGGACACATGCATGCATGTTTCCTACGTTAGACGATGCTCCGGTGGTCTTTATCTGGCGAAACCCTAGACAGAGGGGGTTCGGAGATCTACCCCTATAGCTTTCTTTGTACGAGGCATCGCCGATGGATCTTCTGCTTTATTTTGGTTTGTTTAGAACATTTATGCATGGAAAGCAAAGGTTGGGCCCACTTTACCATGAAATAGGCTCCGGTAGACCCGTAGCGGGAGTTTCCACGTACAGATCCTGGATTTCACCAAGTGTTAACAGCCCATGTCTCTGAAGAAGGCCATGCCCGGGACCTACCTATATTGCATGTACCAACCTTGGGTCACACCTATACACATATGTTAGGGACACATGCATGCAACTTTTCTAGGGTGGACGACGCTCCGGTGGTACTTATCCGGCGAAACCCTAGACCGGGGGGGTTCGGAGATCTACCCCCTATAGCTTTCTCCGTATGAGGCCTCACCGATGGATCTTTTGCTTTATTTTAGTTTGTTTAGGACATATACATGGAAAGCAATGGTTGGGCCCACTTTACCATGAAATACGCTCCGATAGACCCGTAGCGGGAGTTTCCACGTACAGATCCTGGATTTCACCAAGTGTTAACACCCCATGTATGTGAAGAAGGCCTTGCCCGGGACCTATATATATTGCATGTACCAACCTTGGGTCACACCTATACACATATGTTAGGGACACATGCATGCAACTTTTCTAGGGTGGACGACGCTCCGGTGGTACTTATCCGGCGAAACCCTAGACAGAGGGGGGTCGGAGATCTACCCCTATAGCTTTCTCTGTACGAGGCATCGCCGATGGATCTTCTGCTTTATTTTGGTTTGTTTAGAACATATATACATGGAAAGCAAAGGTTGGGCCCACTTTACCATGAAATAGGCTCCGGTAGACCCGTAGCGGGAGTTTCCACGTACAGATCCTGGATTTCACCAAGTGTTAACAGCCCATGTCTCTGAAGAAGGCCATGCTCGGGAACTACCTATATTACATGTACCAACCTTGGGTCACACCTATACACATATGTTAGGGACACATGCATGCATGTTTCCTACGTTAGACGATGCTCCGGTGGTCTTTATCTGGCGAAACCCTAGACAGAGGGGGTTCGGAGATCTACCCCTATAGCTTTCTTTGTACGAGGCATCGCCGATGGATCTTCTGCTTTATTTTGGTTTGTTTAGAACATTTATGCATGGAAAGCAAAGGTTGGGCCCACTTTACCATGAAATAGGCTCCGGTAGACCCGTAGCGGGAGTTTCCACGTACAGATCCTGGATTTCACCAAGTGTTAACAGCCCATGTCTCTGAAGAAGGCCATGCCCGGGACCTACCTATATTGCATGTACCAACCTTGGGTCACACCTATACACATATGTTAGGGACACATGCATGCAACTTTTCTAGGGTGGACAACGCTCCTGTGGTACTTATCCGGCGAAACCCTAGACCGGGGGGGTTCGGAGATCTACCCCCTATAGCTTTCTCCGTATGAGGCCTCACCGATGGATCTTTTGCTTTATTTTAGTTTGTTTAGGACATATATACATGGAAAGCAATGGTTGGGCCCACTTTACCATGAAATACGCTCCGATAGACCCGTAGCGGGAGTTTCCACGTACAGATCCTGGATTTCACCAAGTGTTAACACCCCATGTATGTGAAGAAGGCCTTGCCCGGGACCTATATATATTGCATGTACCAACCTTGGGTCACACCTATACACATATGTTAGGGACACATGCATGCAACTTTTCTAGGGTGGACGACGCTCCGGTGGTACTTATCCGGCGAAACCCTAGACAGAGGGGGGTCGGAGATCTACCCCTATAGCTTTCTCTGTACGAGGCATCGCCGATGGATCTTCTGCTTTATTTTGGTTTGTTTAGAACATATATACATGGAAAGCAAAGGTTGGGCCCACTTTACCATGAAATAGGCTCCGGTAGACCCGTAGCGGGAGTTTCCACGTACAGATCCTGGATTTCACCAAGTGTTAACAGCCCATGTCTCTGAAGAAGGCCATGCTCGGGAACTACCTATATTACATGTACCAACCTTGGGTCACACCTATACACATATGTTAGGGACACATGCATGCATGTTTCCTACGTTAGACGATGCTCCGGTGGTCTTTATCTGGCGAAACCCTAGACAGAGGGGGTTCGGAGATCTACCCCTATAGCTTTCTTTGTACGAGGCATCGCCGATGGATCTTCTGCTTTATTTTGATTTGTTTAGAACATTTATGCATGGAAAGCAAAGGTTGGGCCCACTTTACCATGAAATAGGCTCCGGTAGACCCGTAGCGGGAGTTTCCACGTACAGATCCTGGATTTCACCAAGTGTTAACAGCCCATGTCTCTGAAGAAGGCCATGCCCGAGACCTACCTATATTGCATGTACCAACCTTAGGTCACACCTATACACATATGTTAGGGACACATGCATGCAACTTTTCTAGGGTGGACGACGCTCCGGTGGTACTTATCCGGCGAAACCCTAGACCGGGGGGGTTCGGAGATCTACCCCCTATAGCTTTCTTCGTATGAGGCCTCACCGATGGATCTTTTGCTTTATTTTAGTTTGTTTAGGACATATATACATGGAAAGCAATGGTTGGGCCCACTTTACCATGAAATACGCTCCGATAGACCCGTAGCGGGAGTTTCCACGTACAGATCCTGGATTTCACCAAGTGTTAACACCCCATGTATGTGAAGAAGGCCTTGCCCGGGACCTATATATATTGCATGTACCAACCTTGGGTCACACCTATACACATATGTTAGGGACACATGCATGCAACTTTTCTAGGGTGGACGACGCTCCGGTGGTACTTATCCGGCGAAACCCTAGACAGAGGTGGGTCAGAGATCTACCCCTATAGCTTTCTCTGTACGAGGCATCGCCGATGGATCTTCTGCTTTATTTTGGTTTGTTTAGAACATATATACATGGAAAGCAAAGGTTGGGCCCACTTTACCATGAAATAGGCTCCGGTAGACCCGTAGCGGGAGTTTCCACGTACAGATCCTGGATTTCACCAAGTGTTAACAGCCCATGTCTCTGAAGAAGGCCATGCTCGGGAACTACCTATATTACATGTACCAACCTTGGGTCACACCTATACACATATGTTAGGGACACATGCATGCATGTTTCCTACGTTAGACGATGCTCCGGTGGTCTTTATCTGGCGAAACCCTAGACAGAGGGGGTTCGGAGATCTACCCCTATAGCTTTCTTTGTACGAGGCATCGCCGATGGATCTTCTGCTTTATTTTGGTTTGTTTAGAACATTTATGCATGGAAAGCAAAGGTTGGGCCCACTTTACCATGAAATAGGCTCCGGTAGACCCGTAGCGGGAGTTTCCACGTACAGATCCATCGGCGTGGGCACCATGTACGGCCCGCCACTGGTCTGCGCCTGAGACGAACGGCGGGCCGGACCCAGCTGAGACGCTGACCGCCTGCCTTCGAGCAAAGCTAGCGAAGGAACGCAACAGCGCGAGCACGCCCACCTGCGGCGCACAGCGCCGCGGCCGTTTTACCTGCCAGGCATCGGACAGCGCAACAATGCCACCGGTGCCGTTTTACCTGCCAGACATCGGACAGCGCAACAATGCCATCGGACAACGCAATAAATGTAATAAATAAATAAAAAATAAAAAAAACAAGAAAATATTAACCTAATTATCAATTTAAATAAATGTAATAAATAAATAAAAAATATAAAAATATAAAAAATATAAAAAAATTAAAGGGCTAAGCCGACGGCATGCCGTCGGCATAGCTATTGCCGTCAGCTTAGCCTAACCCTAATAAACGCGCGGGCCCTACCCGGCCACTCTCTCTCTCCCCTTTTTTCCTATCTTCCCCCCGAGCCCGACCCCGCCGCCGACCCGACCCGCCGCCGCGCCTCCCTCCCGGCCGCCGCGCCTCCCTCCCGGCCGCCGACCCGACCCCGCCGCCGACCCGACCCGCCACCGAGCCCGACCCCCGCCGCCGACCCGACCCCGCCGCCGCGCCTCCCTCCCGGCCGCCGCGCCTCCCTCCCCGGCCGCCGCGCCTCCCTCCCCGCCGCCGCGCCTCCCTCCCCGGCTACCGCGCCAGCCACTCGCCCCGCGGCAGCCACCCGCCCCGCGCCAGCCATCCGCCGCGGCTCCCTCCCGGCCGCCCGCGCGTCCCCACTGCGCGCCGCCGCAGCAACCCTAGCCCGCGGGTCGGGCTCGGTCGCCGGCGCGGTTCCGCCACCGCCGCGCCTTGAGCTGCTCCCCTCTGTCGCCGGCGCGGTTCCGCCACTGCCGCGCCTTGGTAGGCTGCGGTTGCCCCGGCCCTTCTACGACCACGCTCGGCCGCGCTGCTCGGCTACGCTTCTAGGGTAAGCTACTAAGCTCCTGTTCGTCCCTGCTCTCTCCCGTGTACTACTATACTGTGCATGATCTATGCATGTGTGTGATGCTCCTGGTCCTGGATATGTACTATTGCTTGTGGTGGTGAACTGGTGATGGTGCTGTTCATCACAACCATATGAGTAGGGGATATGATTTGATGCTCTGTTCTAGGCTTAGTTGAGCGTTAATGGATGTTGTGGTTCTCGACTTCTCGTGTATAGATGCTCTCAACTATCAATAGCGTATTTTGTTATTACACCAAGCCCATGATTATTAACCTATAATTTTGATCTAAAATATTTAGCAGACTCATGTTCGTTTCCTCTCTTACTCTTGGTAGATGCACCCATATAGTCCTGCTCCTGCGATAGAGTTTAAATAATTAGGTCCTATTTTGTGCAAGGCAATAAAAACAAGTACATTGTAATCTGTGAGGAATCTGTATATTATTACTTACCGATTGCAAGCATATGGGACCTATTCAGTATATTTGATTTCTGATTTTGTCTTGGTTGTTAGTAAATGGATTTATGGAAATTTGCAGACATTGTGCTTGTTTCATCCCCGGCCGCCGCACCTCCTCCCCGGCCACCCGCCCCTCTCCCTCGACACTCGGTTGTTACCGCCGAGGGTGAGCTAACACTCCACACCCTACTCCGCATTTTTATGTCACTAGATTCCATTTCTCATCGAGTCGCGTAACCTAGGTGTCACTTCCCGTCCGCAAGTGTTACGCAGATAAATATGCATTAGAGATCGGCATATTTTGAACCGTAACACTTGCGGCATTTACGGGACAGTCGGCGGATGCGTAGTTGGGTACATTCTCCATGCCCTACCCCAGTCCGATTCAGAGTTTCGGCAGCGCCTCCCCCTTTGTTCTCCGGATGCACATCCTCTCGGCTTTTTGTTGAGACGTGTATCGGGAGAGCAGCGGGGAGGTGCTGCCGAAATTCTGTCTCAGACCGAGGTAGAGCATGGAGAATGTACTCAATCTACGGATCCGGCGGCTGCTAGGAGCCCACCTAGTAGAGATGTTGGTTGATGCATGCATTCTACCCGGTAGTAATAAAAATAAGATACATTTAATTTCAAGCTATTATTTGATATAAAATGCTATATTTGTTGTTTGGCTACCTACAAAATAGAGGATGGCTGATAATGGGTGGATGTACAGTGGTCGTATTAGTGCGACTGAAAAAACAGCTGAGTGGGTATCGAAGACAGATTTATTAGTGAAGGAGTTGGCACGTGGTTCAAAGTCAGGTGTTCGTCCAAGTTGTCCTTGCACACGGTGCAACAGGCGTCATCGTCAGGGAAAGGATGACATGACCAAGCACCTTTGGTTGCATGGGTATATGTCTAACTATGTTACCTCGGTCGACTTTTCTCAGTACGACCGTGATAGA
>QXEO01001864.1:0-20512 GCA_007115705.1 Dactylis glomerata
CTCTGGAAGCTTCCGGGAAAAATAAGACTTCAGGAACTTGTTTCGTCCAATTCCGAGAATATTTCCTGTGTAGCACTTCTGAAACACAAAAACAGTAGAAAACAGGGAACTGGCACTGTGGCGACTTGTTAATAGGTTAGTTCCGGAAAATGCATAAAAGTGCCACGAAGTGTAACGAAACATTAGGCAAATGGTGTAAAAACAAGCATGGAGCATAAAAAATTATAGATACGTTGGAGACGTATCAGGGACCTCAGAAATGTCGTCGCCAGCAACCATCTGGCCGCAGCACCGCCGCCGGCGCCATTTCCGACGACCTAGGAAACCCTAGGTGAGGACCCCTCCTAGATCTATTCAAGACCATCTGATTTCACTTAGATCCAATAGAAACAGCGATCCGTGTGAACAGGTATCCTCTAGTAGGAAAGAGCCACGTGGCCAGCCCCTCGGATTAAATAGAAATCAATTTAGAAATAAAACAGAAAATCCCTGAAACTTGCAAAAATCACATCTTTTGATCTATTGATCCAAAAATTGCAAATAATATACCCCTGGATTCCTAAAATGTGTAGAACACAATTGTGCAATATAATTTGTCCTTTGAGCTAGTTGAAAACATTCTAATTCAAACATGTGAGTTTGAGTATTTTTGACATAGTTCAAATTCTATAAATCCTTTTCAGTTGATTCTTTTTGCAATAGGATCATATTGTTATCCTCTATCCAGTAGAACCACTGCACAAACTAATTGGACCATTTTTCTCAAGTATTCAAATTCAAATGAGAATTTGAGTATTATCTCTCTAGATTTAATTCTATTTTTAAAATCAATTATTCTAACTATTCAAATAATTAACTATTTTGCCATTTTCAATTAAAACAATGTTGATTAAAATTCTTTTTGCATATTTTAGAATTTGATAAAACTTTGAATATGAAAAGTGTTTGAAATTGAATTACTAATTCAAAAATATTTTCTATTTTTAAAATCAATTATTCTAACTATTCAAATAATTAACTATTTTGCCATTTTCAATTAAAACAATGTTGATTAAAATTCTTTTTGCATATTTTAGAATTTGATAAAACTTTGAATATGAAAAGTGTTTGAAATTGAATTACTAATTCAAAAATATTTTCTATTTTTAAAATCAATTATTCTAACTATTCAAATAATTAACTATTTTGCCATTTTCAATTAAAACAATGTTGATTAAAATTCTTTTTGCATATTTTAGAATTTGATAAAACTTTGAATATGAATAACTAACCCAGAATCATACATTTACATAATAGGTTTAATACATTATTACACATCACCAACATCCCCATCTAGTGTTGGGGTTTCTTTCTGCACTGTAACCATGGAGTATCTTCTTTGTTTAAGAGGAGGGTTGGGTCAGTGTTCACTCTGAAGGGCGGAATTTCATCAAACTTGTTATAATCTTCTGACATATCTGTCTTGTCCTCCACTCCCACGATGATTCTTTTTCCTGAGAGAACAATGTGTCGCTTTGGCTCATCGTGTGATGTATTCGTTTTCTTGTCTTTTCTCTTTCTCGGTTTTGTAGACATATCCTTCACATAGAAAACCTGAGCGACATCGTTGGCTAGGACGAATGGTTCATCCATGTACGCAAGATTGTTGAGATCCACTGTTGTCATGCCGTACTTTTGGTCTACAACTACCCCGCCTCCTGTCAGCTTGACCCATTTGCACCGAAACAAAGGGACCTTAAAAGACGGTCCATAGTCAAGTTCCCATATCTCCTCAATGTAACCATAATATGTGTCATTTGTCCCATTATCATGTAATGCATCAAAGCGGACACCACTGTTTTGATTGGTGCTCTTTTTATCTTGGGCGACCGTGTAAAATATATTCCCATTTATCTCGTAACCTTGGAAAGTCAGTATAGTTGAAGATGGTTTCTTGGCCAACATGGATAGCTCATATCCAACAGTGGCATCATTTATGAGAAGTGTTTGCAACCAACCACCAAAAGTCGCCATGTGCAACTTTGTAATCCAGGAGTTTGATTGTCCAGGGTTTTCCGAGCGTACAATATTCTTGTGTCGCTCCATATACGGCTCCACCAACGTGGAATTTCGTAGAACTGTGTAGTGTGCTTCACTCAAAGAATGTCCGTCCATACAGTATGCTGATTTCATTCCTAGCGTGCCTTTTCCACTTAGTCTCCCCTCATGCCGCGATTGAGGAAGACCAATCGGGTTCAGGTCAGGAACAAAGTCAACACAAAACTCAATGACCTCCTCTGTTAGATAGCCCTTGGAGATGCTTCCTTCTGGCCTAGCACGGTTATGCACGTATTTCTTTAAGACTCCCATGAACCTCTCAAAGGGGAACATATTGTGCAGAAATACTGGACCGAGAATGGTAATCTCTTCGACTAGGTGAACTAAGAGATGCGTCATAATATTGAAGAAGGACGGTGGGAACACCAACTCGAAGCTGACAAGACATTGGGCCACATCATTCTGTAACCGTTGTAGATCTTCTGGATTGATTACCTTCTGCGAAATTGCATTGAGGAATGCACATAGCTTCACAATCGGTACTCGAACATTTTCCGGTAGAATCCCCCTCAGTGCAACCGGAAGCAATTGCGTCATAAGCACGTGGCAGTCATGAGACTTTAGGTTTTGGAATTTTTTCTCGGCCATATTTATTATTCCCTTTATATTTGACGAGAATCCAGATGGGACCTTGATACTGCTCAGGCATTCAAAAAAGATTTCCTTCTCTTCTTTGGTAAGAGCGTAGCTCGCAGGACCCTTAGAATCCTCCAGATGCATGCCGTCTCTTCTTTTCATACGGTGCTGGTCCTCCCGTGCTTCTGGTGTATCTTTTGTCTTCCCATACAAGCCCAAGAATCCTAGTAGGTTCACGCAAACATTCTTCGTCACGTGCATCACGTCGATTGCAGAGCGGACCTCTAGGAATTTCCAATACTCAAGCTCCCAAAATATAGATTTCTTCTTCCACATGGGTGCATGTCCGCTAGCGTCATTCGGAACAGACAGACTGCCAGGACCCTTTCCAAAGATTACTTCTAAATCTTTGACCATATCAAATATATCATCACCAGTATGGCGTTTAGGCTTTCCCCGGACTTCTGCCTCGCCCTTGAAATGCTTGCCTTTTTTCTTCAATTGATGTTTGGGCGAAAGAAATCGACGATGCCCAAGATACACCACCTTCTTACTTTTATCCAAATATATACTATCGATCTCACCTAAACAGTGCGTGCATGCATTGTATCCCTTGTTTGTCTGTCCTGAAAGGTTACTAAGAGCAGGCCAATCATTGATGGTCACGAACAGCAACGCTCGTAGATCAAATTCCTCTTGTTTGTACTCATCCCACACACGAACACCTTCAGTCTGCCACAGCTGTAAAAGTTTATCAACTAATGGCCTTAGATACACATCAATGTCATTGCCGGGTTGCTTCGGGCCTTGGATAAGCACTGGCATCATAATAAACTTTCGCTTCATGCATAACCAAGGAGGAAGGTTATATATACATAGAGTCACGGGCCAGGTGCTATGACTGCAGCTCTGCTCCCCAAAAGGATTCATGCCATCTGTACTTAGACCAAACCTCAGGTTGCGTGCGTCTTCCGTAAACTCCGGAAAATCTCTGTCGATTTTTCTCCACTGCGACCCATCAGCGGGGTGTCTCAACATCTCGTCACTCTTACGGTCTTCTTTGTGCCACCTCAACAACTTGGCATGCTCTTTGTTTCTGAACAAACGTTTCAACCGTGGTATTATAGGTGCATACCACATCACCTTGGCAGGAACCCTCTTCCTGGGGCGCTCGCTCTCAACATCACCAGGGTCATCTCGCCTGATCTTATACCGAAATGCACTGCACACCGGGCATGCATTCAAATTCTCATACTCACCGCGGTAGAGAATACAGTCATTAATGCATGCATGTATCTTCTGCACCTCCAATCCTAGAGGGCAGACAATCTTCTTTGCTTCATACGTACTGGCGGGCAATTCGTTATCCTTTGGAAGCATCTTCTTCATAATTTTCAGCAACTTCTCAAATCCCTTATCAGATAAACCACTCTCTGCTTTCCATTGCAGCAATTCCAGCGTGCTTCCTAGCTTTTTTTGGCCATCTTCGCAATTTGGGTACAAATCCTTTTTGTGATCATCTAACATGCGTTCCAACTTCTCCCTCTCCTTTTCACTTTCACAGTCAATCTGTGCATCAACAATGACCTGACCAAGATCATCAGCGGGCATATCTGATGCCCGTTCTTCACCTTCTTCTTCTTCATTATCTTCCATTGCGGTATCGGTGGTTTCAGGGAACTCAGGATAGTTGTCATCATTCTCTTCTTCATCGTTGTCTTCCATCATAACCCCTCTCTCCCCATGCTTGGTCCAACAATTATAGCCGGACATGAAACCGAACCAGAACAGGTGGATGTGAAGGGTCTTTGTGGAGGGGTAATCCTTCTCATTTCGACAACCACCGCATGGACAACACATAAAACCATTCCGCTTGGTTGCCTCAGCCACCTTGAGAAAAGAATGCACGCCTTTAATGAAATCTCCAGAGCGTCGATCGGCGTACATCCATGCTCGGCTCATCTGCATTATATAAGTACATATCAAACGCAAATCAAATATACAATTTCTATTTCTATCTCTAATTTTAGTTTGATAAGTAAGAATAAGTTAACAAAACTTTAGCATTTCTATTTCTAATAAAATCTAACATAAATAAAATCTATATAGCATTTCTATTTTTACCTCTATCGGTATTTCTATCTCTATTTCTATCGGTATTTCTATTTTTCTATCTCTATCTCTATTTATATTTCTATGTTAGCTATGTCTACTTCTATTTTTATTTTTAATTCTAACATTTCTATTTCTAATAGCATTTCTATTTCTAATAAAATCTAACATGAATAAAATCTATATAGCATTTCTATTTTTACCTCTATCGGTATTTCTATCTCTATTTCTATCGGTATTTCTATTTTTCTATCTCTATCTCTATTTCTATTTCTATGTTAGCTATGTCTACTTCTATTTTTATTTTTAATTCTAACATTTCTATTTCTAATAGCATTTCTATTTCTAATAAAATCTAACATGAATAAAATCTATATAGCATTTCTATTTTTACCTCTATCGGTATTTCTATCTCTATTTCTATCGGTATTTCTATTTTTCTATCTCTATCTCTATTTCTATTTCTATGTTAGCTATGTCTACTTCTATTTTTATTTTTAATTCTAACATTTCTATTTCTAATAGCATTTTTATTTCTAATAAAATCTAACATGAATAAAATCTATATAGCATTTCTATTTTTACCTCTATCGGTATTTCTATCTCTATTTCTATCGGTATTTCTATTTTTCTATCTCTATCTCTATTTCTATTTCTATGTTAGCTATGTCTACTTCTATTTTTATTTTTAATTCTAACATTTCTATTTCTAATAGCATTTTTATTTCTAATAAAATCTAACATGAATAAAATCTAATATGAATAAAATCTAACATGAATAAAATCTATAAAATCTAACATGAATAAAATCTAACATGAAAAAAATCACAAATCTCTCTACTTTTAGAGCATTAAATGAGCTAAATTACCAATGAAACACAAAAGCACAAAGTTTCTCACCTTTTAGTCCACTTAGATTCAAGTGGGGACATCAATTTGTGATAGAAAATGGTGGTCAAAGAGGATAAACTCGAGGTAGGTTTGTTGTATGAAGAACACTTGAGAGTGGAGAGGGGGAGTGGCCGGCTCGGGGAGGAAGAAGGGACTGTTTTATATAGGGAAGTCATTAGTCCCGGTTGGTATTACCAACCGGGACTAAAGGTCCGGTCTTTAGTCCCGGTTGGTGTTACCAGCCGGGACTAATGATCCTGGCAACGGCCGGATTGCGACCCAGAGCATTTAGTCCCGGTTCGTAATACGAACCGGGACTAGAGGTTCAAAACGAACCGGGACTGATGAAATCTCCGTTCCAGCGGCCGAAAAAGCGGTGGGGCCCTGGGCATCAGTCCCGGTTCAAAGAGCAACCGAGACTAATGCCCCAGGATATTAGCCCTGTTTTCTACTAGTGATATCTTTTTGGCTGAACCTGGCATGTTCAGTAGTTCTTATTTTTATTATGTTTTTATGCGGTATTTGGTAGCGGTGCTTTTTTTTGTTGAATCTGCAGTCGACCAGCCTGTTACCTACCCCTTTTCTTACCCACAAGAAGATCCTGCGGTGCTCTGCTAGCGACCTTCGCTGGCCAGTGGCTCTCTGGCGGGCGGCGCTTGGCAGAGGTCTTTTCATTACCATCGAGAATAGCAGGGGAGAAAGAAGCATAGGCGGTGGGGAGGGTGTGATCTGGAGCCCTCCCCTGACGATGTGGCGGCTCTGTTGGCGGGTCTTTTCGTTCCCGTCTGCGGCGGCGATGACAGCTCGCCCGCTGCCGAAAAGGAGCCCAAGCATGGGGATGGGTGGCGGCGACTGGGCGTGGAGAGCGGGGTGATAGAAGGACGTAGTGGGAGACGCCTTTACGGCGGCCAGAACTTAAGCGGTGGGGACTGGGGAGGCGCTTGGATGCTCTGTTCTCGCAGCGCTTGGTCAAAACAGAGCTCCAGATCGAGGGCCTGGTACGCACTGCTGGTACGCTACTTCTCGAGTAAATGATACCGGGATCACATAACTTCTCGCATGTGCATTTAAGTCACATATCTTGTAAACTCGATTAATCGGTCATACAACTTGTAAAACATGTACATCCGAGATCACAAACTGGTCTACAGTCGGGTTTTTTTGTACAAAACCATCACGCGCTATGCATGCGGGGTCATTTGGACCAACGTTTTTTCTCGTCCGAGATTTCTAAAATATCGCCGGAAACCGGTTTTCTCGGTCCCCTCTGAATATTCATACGTCCAAAATAAATCAGTTGCATTTGAATTTTAAATCCGATATTACGTTGAGTAAGCTGCGTATACTAAAAAATTTGTCTCCAACTGCGTGGTCTGGTGTTAAGCTGTCTCGTGAAATTCATTTAGGGTCGCGGGTTCGACTCCCAGTATTTTCTTTTTCGTCCTTTTTAGTCTAAAAACATGAAAAAATTATATTTGTCTGTGTGATTCGAACTCAGAAACTTCTGGTTTCCAGTGCTACACTAGAACCGCGAGGCCTTATAAACAAACTTGCACACATCTGGATATCAAATCTATTTGTACTGGGTTAAAAAAATCAAAAATCAAAATTTCTTTGAATAATCTCGTCCGACAAGTTCACGAGATTTCAAAAAATTTGGAGTCATTTTTTTGCAGTTAACCCCTGATAGAAAATTAGAAAGACAAAATTATACAACATAATTTTCAGCCGGGGGTTTAAATGCAAAAAATGTCCAACTAACCTCACGTGCTCAACACATAATGGTTTTTTTTTTATAAAACCGGACAGTGAACCAGTTTGTGACCTCGAGTGCGCGTGTTTTACAAGTTGTGTGACCGGTTAATCAAGTTTATAAGATGTGTGTCTTAAGTGCACATGTGGGGCAAGTTGTATGACCTATGGTGTCATTTACTCGCTACTTCTCGCTGAATAATCTTCTAATAGCCAGCATACTGTAAGCATTTTCGTGGTTCATTTCTCGCTGAATAATTACTGAATTCTTATTTTCCATGCATATATTTAGGGAACCAATAGTAGCGTGTTGTTCGATTTTGGCTCCAGGGAACCAGTCTGCTCCTGAATCTGGGTGCAAGAATCGTATATTATAGCTGAATTTGGCAGAGGTCGTTGTCATGTCTGATTGTTTTATCGTTGCAGATCTGTATGTGCTTTTTGAGATAGCTTGCAAGCTGAAATACACATCACACATGGTAGTTACTGAGAGGGGAAATTTGCAAAATCTGCTAGACCGTTGGCAGGAAGTAGATGTCTGTAGTATATGTGAATGCTCATGATTAATATTGCATCACTTGAAAGAAACGAATAGCAAAGTCATGATATATTTAGTAGATTGCTGCTGCAGTGCTCGCTAAGCTTGATCATTGGATAATTACACATGAAGTTCTAAGTACTGATAATCATACATAGATAATAATTATAGTAAATTGTAGGGACCGCATAATTATACATAAAGTTTTAGGTAAGCAATTTCAGGGGCTTGCGAGGACATTCATCTAAGGTACCATTACATAAGATAGTTTGTTTATGTATCGTAGACTTTGAGACGGTGAGAAATATTATCCCATGGTCAGCGTGGTAAGTTTCCTGTGTGACCTCAGTGGGGACATCACACTTCTTGCCCAGTACGCCAGCAATGGCAGGAGGGACGAAATTAAGTCAACCTCTAGTAGTTGTGGCAAGCAGAATTGCATCTTTTGCCCATGAGGGCAGTGCGGCTGCCACCAAGGAACGTGAAATGGCCAGCCACGTACATTTTTTCAGTGTTCGGATATTTGTCGCGCTGACCCTGAGCTTGTACCTGCATATATAGGCAGTTCTTTAGCAAGTGTATATATATCACAGAGGGACACATGATTATCTGCATTATACTTCTTATTTATTTGCATAGCGATCTACCCGTACCATTCTTCTGTGGAGCGGCAGGTGGGACATTTGCAGGAATTTCCAGCTGGAACCATTTTCTTCAAGCTGATTTTGCACGAATAGAACCATCAGTCATGTGGATCGTCTACATCTGACCACCATGCTTAGCTTGTAGCGGTTTCCCTGCATATTCAGTAGCATTCAGTTTATGTGTGCATCTTAGTAAATGAGTGTAGCTTAAATATTTGACCAATCCATGCTATATAGGTTAATCCATGCTATATAGTAAGAGCGAGGGTATTACAACAATAGCATAAAGCCTTTTCTTTGGCTAGAGGCTTGCCAGACTATTATATAGCGCTGATAGCCTGAAACATAAAGCTCAAGAACTAAATTGGATTCTTTTTTTCTTTAGGACCATAAAACATTGAGCTACATTTAACATATAGATGCAGTAAGCGTGTGAGAAAAATAGATTTTATAGATAACATGAGCTGCAAAAATTAGTTTAAGATGGAAAAATAGAACGCTGCATGAAACCCACATATGAATACAAAATGGTAGAAGAAAACGAAATACAAATTATTCAGAACCAGCCAAAATACAAAAATGTAGACTAATTGCTTCCGGAAATTAAAGTAAAGAATGTCTTTGTCTACTTGAGGGGATTTACTTACGTCGGTTTGAAGAATACCTTAGCATCCATAGCAGTATCTGTCTACAAACATCACAGATAATAACAGTAGGATAGGCTCTACTCGGTGTTGCATCGAGTGCTACACGTAATCTCATCTACTGCCCTACAGACCCACCTGTCGCCGTGTCCAAGATAAAGAGCCAGTGCACCAAATGACCGAAGTGACTGCGTCCGAACACGCAAAGTAGACAGGCACCCGCACTGCTGAACTTTGAGTTAAGATTGCACAATTGAGTTGCATCAGACATAGAAAAGAGACCTGGGAGTACACTCATACATATTTAGCAATTTTGGCTACACAGAATCTCATCGCCGCCCTGCAGACCCGCGTGTCGCTGTGTCCAAGAGCCAGTGCACCAAATGACTGAAGTGGCTGTGTTCGAACACGCAAAGTACGCAGGCACCCCCACTGCTGAACTTTGAGTTAAAGTTGCACAATTGAGTTGCATTAGACATAGAAAAGAAACTTGACAATACACTTATGCATATTTAGCAATTTTGGTTTGCGAAAGCAAGAGATGCCAGCGGTATTGGCAACCAACATTCGTGCTCATGGCCCTGGAGTCGCTTGTATGTGGCAAGCAAAATTACTAAGATAGTCTGCCAAGAAACACAAAAGGATCAAGCATTGGCGGACAAACCTGATTGAGAAGGGAAGATTCTGATCTGGCTGGAGATCGTAGCACCGCTCGAATGGAGAAAGGGTTGATTCCGAGGTGGCCGACGAACGCTGACCAGTTGCCGCTGGCGAACACTAGTCAGTTGCCGCTTTGTCCTGGAAGACCTTCTGTCCTCGTCACCACCTCGCCGCCGTGCTTGGCCTCCGCATCATAAAGCCTCGTAGGAAAAAGAAAGGCACCGAGCTCCTCCACGGCGCCTCCTGGCGCATGGATGGCCGCCTCAGGAGGCAGCACGGCGGGTGATTGTCTTAGCCAAAGATCTATCATCAATCAAAAATGAAAAAACTTAGCTGAAAAGTCAGTACCAAAACCTTTCAATAAAATACAGAAACATCAATTTACAAACTTATGAAAGAAAAATTTATAAAAAGATCACCTTGGATCAGCCTTGGCCAAGTATTATAAACGGATCAATCTAAGACCTCTGTTCTCGCAGCCAAATACTATTTGCTGCTAAAAAACTGAGTACATTTAAGGAAGAGCAGTGTTGTTGGAGTAAACAGTTGGTATATCAGAAAGTACGAAATAATACATGCTATGAAGTCCAATTTCTTTGATACAAATAATGGTATGAATGAAAAAATGTTAGTCTCAACCCGCTCCAATGTCTTTATCTGCATCACCATGACTAAAATTCTGCAGCAAATCAAGAATATGAGGGAACAAAATCTAGACCATCTGGAAAAGAGATGAGATATGTATGGCACACCACCTCATCGCCTACATATATCGATTTGCTAGGATTGTCGGATCTGAGGAAGAGCTCCGCCGCGGTCGCACCGCCGGTCACCGCCTCCTCTTCAGTCTCTCGCATAGAGAGGGAGGGGCCTACCTGCGCCGATGCACGCGGTGGTGACTTCGACGGGATCGACACGAGCAGCAATGCGGTCGGCAACCTGCCGGATGGCGGTGTCGACACAGGCGGCGCCGCCACAGTGGCCTTGGGCGTGCGCTGCTGGTGAGAGGAGAAAAGAGATCGAGGACTGTGTGGGAGAAGAAAAAAGAGACGTGCTGTATCTGGGCTTTTTTATCCCAAATGGGTACGCAGTGCAGCTCGTGGACCTCCTGGACTCTCCTAGACTCTTTGATAGTGAAAGCCACGTGATACCACTTTTGACCACCGCTTTTAGCCATCGCACAACCATTAGTGGGGGGACAAAAAGAAAGGAAACATAAACTAAACGTGGCATCTAACGATTGGTTAATTAGGCCAGTGAATAGTAACACAATCGCTGACAGCGCTAGAAAACCGATGGGCTTTATATATCTATCTATAAGATCCCTTGAAGAACTCATTTGAGAAAATAAGATTTCATATAATATCTTGTGTTATTTCAAATCCTATGCAAGCATATTTGCAAAGGAAATATTGTACAAACTGTTATATATCAAATAAAGTTTGCAATGCCAAAAGCATGTTTGAAATAAATTTCAAATACTATTTTTTATAAATCTTATGCCTTGATTTTAAAAGGATTATTTCAAACCATTTTCTATTATGCAAGTAATCCCTTTGGCAAATTTATAAAGTTTTATTTGAAAATTAGTTTTAAATTATGAAAACATGTTTATTATTGTCCTAATTTGTTGAGTTGAATTTTAGAAAAATTTACAAACTGGTTTGAATCAATTTGAAGCACTAATGAAAAAGTTATGAAGTAATCAAGAAACAGAAAAAGAAAAAAAAGAAAGAAGGAAAAAATAGAAAACGGGCACCGGGGACGAATTTCATCCCAACAACGAAACAAGTCCGTGGCCTGTTTAAAAAAACCGAAGCGGTATCCTTCTTTTCCTCTCCCCTCGCTGACAGGTGGGGCCCACGTCAGGTCATCTTCCTCCCTCGTCCGATAATCACGCCGGAGACCCCCGCGGTGAATCCCCCCGATTAATTCCCATTGATTCCAGCCATCAAAAGCTTCCCTGATTGCTACTATAAAAGGGCCTGGTCCTCCTCCACTTTCCTCCTCTCATTTCGCCGCTAAAGCCGCCACCAGGCCAACGAAATCTCTCGTCGGAGTACGCCGCACCCACCACAGTGATCCCTCGATTTCGGCATAAAACCGGTGAGCCGCGTCCCCTCTCTGGTCTCCTCTCCTTTACCATGATCTGGTGCACCAAGTGAACCTTTTTCGCGACCGTTTCGCGCAGGGATTTGACGACGCCAAGCTCCACTGGACCTCACCGACTCCCGCGCTCCCTCTGGCCATGGCTCCTCGTCGCTCCTGGACGCCAGTGACGACGACGAACGCACCCCCCGTCTTCCCCTTGTCGAGCTGAGCCTCGTCCACATCTCCGACATCGCCAGGGACTGATGGCTGGCGTGTAGTTGATTATTATTATTATGGCCAGACAGTTGGGAAACTCCAAGCGGAAAGTATGATGAGCACAACGGCAAGTCTTTTCCCTCAGTAAGAAACCAAGGTTTAATCGGTCAGGAGAAGAGCAGACAATACGACTGAAGTTGATGCTTGATAGCCTAGTGACACTCCAACAAGGGCGCCGTTTCACAATCAAAACGAGTTAGCGTGTCTTCAGCTAGTAGCAACGTGGAACCTGCACACACACAACCAAGTACTTTGTTCCCAACTTGCGATGAGGTTGTCAATCTCACCGGTTTGCTTGAAACAAAGGGTTTGAGCGTATCGAGTGGAAAATGATAATAGTATGCGAGTAACGTAAACAGTACGAGTAAAGTAAACAGGTGATAGCAATATGATGGAAATAGGACCGGGGTCCATAGTTCACTAGTGGTGTCTCTCTATAAGATAAATAACACATGCTGGGTAAACAAATTACAGTTGGGCAATTGATAGAATAAAGATAAACGTGATATGTCAAGAAGATCACTATGCGATTTACTCTGGGCATTACAACAAAATACATAGACCGCCATCCAACTGCATCTATGACTAATAATCCACTCCCGGGGATATCATCCGAACATCCCATGAGTATTAAGTTGTGAACAACAGATAATTGCATTAAGCAATGTGTGTAATGTAAACAAAGCATATGCCCTTGAGCATATGAATGTTGTTTTCTCCCTAGTAGCAACAACACATCTATAACCTTAGAGGTTTCTGTCACTCCCCCAGATTAAATAGAGGCATGAACCCACTATCGAGCATAGATACCCCCTCTTGGAGTCACTAGCAACTACTCGGCCAAGATAGCTACTAACAACGGAGAGCATGCAAGATCATAAACAACATAGAGATAACATAAGATATATTTCAGTATAGCAACTCAATCATAACACCAATATTCATCGGATCCCAGCAAACCAAACATGTAGAATTACATAACGGTGATCTCAATCATGTAGGGCAGCTCATGAGATCTAAACATGAAGCACATGGTGGAGGAGACAACCATCTAGCTACTGCTATTGACCCATAGTCAAAGGTAGACTACTCACTCATCACTCTGGAGGCAAGCATGGCGATGAAGAAGACCTCCGGTGGCGATTCCCCTCTCCGGCAGGGTGCTGGGAAGAGCTTCTAGACCCTCCCGATCTTCGGGTCGACGGCGGCGGCGGATCGCGATGTGTTCTGGAAAAGTGATCGGGTGTTTAGGTTTTTTCCGTCGGGGGGTCTTTATAGGCGAAGGGGCATCGTCAGAGGTGGACCGAGGAGCTCTCACACATAGGGGGCACGGCCAGGGGCTGGGCCGCGCCGCCCTGGTGTGTGGGGCCCTCATGGCCCCCCTCCGACTCCTCTACGGATCTCTGGAAGCTTCCGGTAAAAATAAGACTTCAGGAACTTCTTTCGTCCAATTCCGAGAATATTTCCTGTGTAGCACTTCTGAAATACAAAAACAGCAGAAAACAGGGAACTGGCACTGTGGCGACTTGTTAATAGGTTAGTTCCGGAAAATGCATAAAAGTGCCATGAAGTGTAACAAAACATTAGGCAAATGGTGTAAAAACAAGCAAGGAGCATCAAAAATTATAGATACGTTGGAGACGTATCAAGCATCCCCAAGCTTAACTCCTGCTCGTCCTTGAGTAGGTAAGTGATAACAAAAGAAATAATTTTGAGGTGACATGCACCATCACAATCTTAATCATAAAGGTAAAGCATTGAGTGCTGAGATCAAAGAACTTAAAACATGGGCATGAAAGATATAATCTTGACAATAGAAACTTAGCAACCATGTTATAGCATGCAAATGAACACAAACAAAAGATCATGAAAATGAAACAATAAAAGTCAAACGTGTGTTCAAATCATAAGGAAAAACATACAAATGGTTTTCAGCTTGTCCTTCATGGAGAGCAAAACATAAATGCATAGGACACCTTCAAGTTTAAGAGGGCGACTAGATACAAATAATTTAAGAACAAGTGAAACCAACAATATGAATCAATCAATGAAAACTTTGGGACAATGAACATTATACTAAGAATGACAACTATGCTCTCTTAATGGTGCATAAAGATAGAAGGTGGTGACTCAACATGAAAGTAAAAGAAAGGCCCTTCGCGGAGGGAAGCAGTCATTGCAAGTTTTATAGACCTTCAAAAATTATGTTACTTACCGGCTTTGAGCTCTCATTGCCCCCATCATAAGCATCTTGAATGGTTAAAGTTAATGCGAGAACAATTATGATGCATATGCTTGACAAATCATAAGTCGAAAACCTCATGCCCCGTGAATACGAGTACCCGAACCTCATGCTACTTTACTTAGAGTCCCAAGCAAGGCTCTTGTCATTGTAAGTATATATGTATCATCGAGAATCGCCAACGGGGTACCTCTGTGCACGATGACATGGAACAAGCCCACATCAAAATGACAGGACAAGCAGACAATGAACACCTCGACATCTCTTTTATTTGCCATTTGTTTAGCTTTTTATTTTGAGATGCGTCGTCGAATGTCCACTATGGGTATGCTGCAAATTTCCACCATGAATTATGCATGGCTTAGATTGGCGGCCCAGGCATTTCCCTAACACATATACAAACTCCATGATCCCCGCAAGTTTCCCAATTCATTCACACCGCAGGCATCCATAAACAAAAGATCACGATATCAACTCAAATAAGAAGTGCAATGTTGAAAGCTTGCCCCATGACAGCATGGTTGGGCTATTATCCAACTTACAACTTGCAAGCATAACAACTCAACATAAGAGACCACAATGTCAAAATTTTAGAACAAGAAAAAGTAAAGTGTGCCTTCCGGTTCGTGAGAGCTTTACTGACCAATTTTCGCATAACACTGGTAAGAGTTTAATTTGAAGAGAAAATAAAAGCAAGTCAAATTTACTTGGATTAGCAAATTGCTAATAGGTATGTATGGTGGACACTTTGGAAAACTTGGTTTTTAGGAGTTGGATGCACGAGTAGAGCTCATATTCAGTACAAGGCGAGGGCTAGCAAAAGACTGGGAGCGACCAACTAAGAGAGCAATAATGGCCATAATCATGCAAAGCGACAAAGCAACATTAAAAGAAGCATAAGATGGCATCAAAAGTCAAAAAATAAATGATCATAGAGGCTATTGGTGACTTTGTAAGAGTCTAACATGTGTGAGCATGCGCCAAGTCAACCCAAATAAAGCATCAAGGAGAAAACCAAAATAATGCTTCCAAACTATAAAACAACGCATGATTTTTTTCAAAGGCTCATTAAGCAATCTCAGTTATTTGAGACAAGTCATGCTACAGAAAAACCACTAAGCATACTATCAAAAAGACATCAAGCATGACATGAAAAAGCCTAAGCCGCAGTCTACACAAGCTCCTTCTTGTACCAGTTTTTTGCATAAAGCTTTTTCTCTTTTCCAACACCATTTGAAATTTTTAAAGACACCTCTTTTGATGAAAACCAATAAAGATCAGAGGCAAAAATACACCTTGATGAAAAGATATGACAAGGTCTGAACGCAAATCAAGGCGAAAATGAAAACCAAAAGCAGTAGCTGAGAAAGAAGAACACTCGGTTTTTGATAAGAGTGAAAACTAGAGCATTCTTGGCAAATGAAAAGCAAGGCAACTTCTCCAAAGGAAATTTGTTGGGGTCCAACCATTTATTACAGCAAACAGAACTAAACTAACTAAGAAAACTAAAACAACTGACGCTCCAAGAAAAACACATAGTGCATGAAGCAATAAAAATATAGTGTCTTGAAAGGTGACCTGATTTTTGCCGATGAAGAAGGGGTGCCTCGGGGGCATCCCCAAGCTTTGACGCTTGTACTTCTTGGATATTTCTTGGGGTGCTGCATGGGAATCCCCAAGCTTGAGCTTTTGTCCATTCTTCAACTCATCTCATCATTCTCCAATCCCTACACTTGGAAACTTCCTTCATACAAAACTAAACACAAATCTATTAGCAACATTAGTGTAGCATAACATATAATCAACCTCTTTTTGCTTCAGGTTTCAACCCAAAACCACCACATATAAAGTATATACTACTCTAGCAACTTCCCCAAAAGTTCCGTGATCAAAAGAACTCAAAAAGAAAGCGATAAAGCGGCAAAAATGAATAGTGGCAGGAATCTGTCAAAACAGAACAGCTAACAAAGGTCGAATTTTTGAGGGGTTTTCTGTTGCTCAAATCAAAAAGTGTTCAACTAACGAAAGTTTGGATATAACCTGGGGCATATGCAGAAGAAATTTCAGGTCCAAAAGATATGCAGAGAAGTTTTACAATTTTTTACGGTGCAGCGCCGAAAACAGTTTTAGGACAGCAACATGCCCAAATCTTTACCTCACTCGAATTAGAGGCTTCTCTTGGCAAAACAATGAAATAAAAGGATAAGGAGAGGTCATTACAGTATTAATGACTTCCAAGACTCAAATAAAAGAAAAAGTACTAAAAAGAAAACATTGGGTTATCTCCCAAGAGTGCTTTTTTTAACGCCTTTGAGCTAGGCGCAGATAATTGCGAATCAAGTAACATCAAGAGATGAAACATCAAGCTCATAATTTGCTCTAAGAATAGAGTCAAAAATTAATTTGTTTCTTTTCCTAGGGAAGTGTTCCATACCTTTCTTGAGTGGGAATTGATATTTCATGGTGCCATCCCTCATATCAATGATGGCACCTATAGTTCGAAACAAGGGTCTTCCCAAAATAATAGGACATGAAGCATGGCATTCAACGTCCATAACGAGAAAATCAATGGGAACAAGGTTATTGTTAACCATAATAAGAACATCATTAATCCTTCCCAAAGGTTTCTTCTTAGCAACATCAGCAATAGGAACATCATAATAACACTTTTCAAGTGGTGGTAAATCAAGCATGTCATAAATTTTTCTAGGCATGATAAAAATACTAGCACCTAGATCACATAAAGCATGGCAATCAAAACCACTAACATGCATATCAATGATGGGTTCCCAACCATCTTCTAACTTCTTGGAACAGAAGCTTTTTGCTGCAACTTTTCATCCCTAATTTTCATGAGAGCATTGGTAATATGCCTAGTAAAAGCAATATTTAAAGAACTAGCATTGGGAGTCAAAGCAAGCTTTTGCAGGAACAAAATAACTTCAGATACATTGCAGCCATCAACATCAAAATCATTAAACTAAATAGAGCTATCATCTCCTACACTTCGAAAAATTTCAGCACTCTTTTGAGAAAAAGTTTTGGCAGTTTTAGGCTTTTTAACACAAGGAGTGGGAGTTTTCTCTACACCAATCAAAGTAAGAGGATTGCTAGAATTAGGAACAACATCATTAGAGGTAGTAATAGTACAAACTTTCATATTCCTAGCGATCTCATCCTCTCTTTCCCATCTAGCATGCAATTCTGCTAACAACCTAATATTTCATCAATTCCAACTTGAATAGCGTTAGCAGTAGCAAAAACATTATTCTCTTTTACATCATTAGGCAACACTTTTAATTTTAGAAGTTCAACATCATGAGCAAGGCTATCAACTTTAGAAGCAAGAATATCAATTTTGCCTTACTTTTCCTCAACAGACTTGTTAAAAGCAGTTTGTTTTACCATGAAGTCTTTGAGCATGACTTCAAGTTCAGAGGGCGCGGCCCTAGTTTTGTTGGAGGAATTACCATAAGAGTTACCATAACGATTACCATTAGTAGAAGGATACGGCCTATAATTGTTACTAGCAAAATTGTTCCTATAAGCATTGTTGTTAAAATTATTGTTTCTAATGAAGTTCACATCAACATGCTCTTCTTGAGCAACCAAGAGGCTAAAGGAACATTATTAGGATCAACATGAGTTCTATCATTAGCAAGCATAGCCATAATAGTATCAATCTTATCACTCAAGGAAGAGGTTTCCTCAACAGAATTTACCTTCTTACCTTGTGGAGCTCTCTCGGTGTGCCATTTGGAATAATTTGCCATCATGTTGTCAAGTAGCTTTGTTGCGGCGCCCAAGGTAAGGGACATAAAAGTGCCTCCAGCAGCTGAATCAAGTAGGTTCCTCAAAGAAAAATTCAGTCCTGCATTTTGGACAATCATCCAAGTAGTCAGTCCATGAGTGGGACAATTCTTTATCATAGATTTCATTCTTTCCCAAGCTTGAGCAACATGTTCATTATCAAACTGACTAAACTTCATAATATTGCTACGCAAAGCTATAATCTTAGCAGGAGGATAATATCTACCAATAAAAGCATCCTTACACTTAGCCCATGAATCAATACTATTCTTAGTCAAAGACAGCAACCAATCTTTAGCTTTTCCTCTCAAAGAAAAAGGAAACAACTTGAGCTTAATAATATCACTTTCTACAACCTTATATTTCTGCATCTCACATAGCTCAACAAAATTGTTGAGATGAGCTGCAGCATCTTCAGTACTAGCACCAGAAAATTGCTCTTTCATAACAAGGTTCAATAAAGCAGGCTTAATCTCATAAAAGTTTGCAGCAGAAGCAGGTGGCGCAATAGGAGTGCAGATAAAATCACTATTGTCCGTGCTAGTAAAGTCACACAACTTGGTGTTTTCAGGAGTAGCCATTTCAGCAAACTAAAAGGAGACAAGTAAAAACAACTACCAAGGATTCTATTTTTTTTGGGTTTTTGATATAAAACGATGCAAGTAAAAATAAAGTAAAGCAAAACTTAAAACAAAGTAAAGGATGTGTATGTGAAAAACTCCCCTTGCAGAGGTCTTCCATTCTTCCCCGGCAACGGCGCCAGAAAAGGGCTTGATGGCTGGCGTGTAGTTGATTATTATTATTATTATGGCCAGGCAGTTGGGAAACTCCAAGCGGAAAGTATGATGAGCACAACGGCAAGTCTTTTCCCTCAGTAAGAAACCAAGGTTTAATCGGTGAGGAGAAGAGCAGACAATACAACTGAAGGTGATGCTTGATAGCCTAGTGACACTCCAACAAGGGCGCCGTTTCACGATAAAAACGAGTTAGCGTGTCTTCAGCTAGTAGCAACGTGGAACCTGCACACACACAACCAAGTACTTTGTTTCCAACTTGCGATGAGGTTGTCAATCTCACCGGTTTGCTTGAAACAAAGGGTATGAGCGTATCGAGTGGAAAATGATAATAGTAATGCGAGTAAAGTAAACAGTGCAAGTAAAGTAAACAGGTGATAGCAATATGATGGAAATAGGACCGGGGTCCACAGTTCACTAGTGGTGTCTCTCCATAAGATAAATAACACATGCTGGGTAAACAAATTACAGTTGGGCAATTGATAGAATAAAGATAAACGTGATATGTCAAGAAGATCCTATGTGAGTTACTCTGGGCATTACATAAAAATACATAGACCGCCATCCAACTGCATCTATGACTAATAATCCACTCCCGGGATATCTTCCGAACACCCCATGATATTAAGTTGCGAACAACAGATAATTGCATTAAGCAATGTGTGTATGTAAACAAAGCATATGCCCTTGAGCAATGAATGTTGTTTTTCCTCCCTAGTAGCAACAGCACATCTACAACCTTAGAGGTTTTCTGTCACTCCCCCCAGATTAAATAGAGGCATGAACCCACTATCGAGCATAAATAACCCCCTCTTTGGAGTCACTAGCACTACTCGGCCAAGATAGCTACTAACAATGGAGAGCAGTGCAAGATCATAACAACATAGAGATAACATAAGATATATTTCAGTATAGCAACTCAATAATAACACCAATATTCATCGATCCCAACAAACCAACATTAGAATTACATAACGGTGATCTCATCATGTAGGGCATCTCATGAGATCTAAACATGAAGCACATGGTGGAGACAACCATCTAGATACTACTATGGACCCTAGTCCAAGGTAGACTACTCCACTCATCGCTCCGGAGGCAAGCATGGCGATGAAGAAGACCTCTGGTGGCGATTCCCCTCTCCGGCAGGGTGCCAGGAAGAGCTTTTGGACCCTCCCGATCTTCGGGTTGACGGCGGCGGCGGATCGCGATGTGTTCTAGAAAGTAATCGGGTGTTTAGGTTTTTTCCGTCGGGGGTCTTTATAGGCGAAGGGGCATCGTCAGAGGTGGACCGAGGAGCTTCACACATAGGGGCGCGGCCTGGGCTGGCTGCGCCGCCCTGGTGTGTGGGGCCCTCGTGGCCCCCCTCTGACTCCTCTTCGGAT
>QXEO01001865.1:0-16884 GCA_007115705.1 Dactylis glomerata
TTGCACCACCTGTTCCTGCTACCACCTTTTATGAGATCAAGCCTGCTTTATTGAACTTGTTATGAAAGAGATTTTCTGGTGCTAGTACTGAAGATGCTGCAGCTCATCTCAACAATTTTGTTTGAGCTATGTGAGATGCAGAAATATAAGGATGTTGATTGTATATTAGCTCAAGTTGTTCCTTTTTCTTTGAGAGGAAAAGCTAAAAGATTGGTGCTGTCTTTGACTAAGAATAGTATTGATTCAGGGCTAAGTGTAAGGATGCTTTTATTGGTAGATATTATCCTCCTGCTAAGATTATATCGTGCGTAGCAATATTATGAAGTTTACTCAGTTTGATAATGAACATGTTGCTCAAGCTTGGGAAGAAGAAATCTATGGTAACAGAATTGCCCCACTCATGGACTGACTACTTGGATGATTATCCAAACTTTTTATGCAGGACTAAATTTTTCTTCAAGGAAACCTATTGATTCAGCTGCGGAGGCACTTTTATGTCCCTTACCTTGGCGCCACGTCAAGCTATCGACCACATGATGGTAAATTATTCTGAATGGCACCAGAGAAGCTCCACAAGGTAGAAGGTAAATTCTGTTGAGGAAACCTCTTCCTTGAATGATAAGATTGATACCATTATGGCTATGCTTGCTAATGATAGGACTCATGTTGATCCTAATAATGTTCCTTTGACCTCTCTGTTGCTCCAGAAGCGCAAGTTGATGTGAATTTCATTAGAAACAACAATTTAACAACAATGCTTATAGGAACAATTTTGCTGGTATAACAATTATAGGCCGTTATCCTTCTACCAATGGTACATGGTTCTGGTATTCTTATGGTAACTCTACAACAACACTAGGGCCGCGCCTCCGAGCTTGAGGTAATGCTCAAGGACTTATCGGTAAGCAAACTGCTTTTACAAGTCTGTAAGGAAAAGTAGGCAAATTGATATTCTTGCTTCTAAGTGATAGCTTGCTCATGATGTTGAACTTGAAACTAAAGTGTTTCTAATGATGTGAAAGTGAGCAATGTTGTTGCTCGCGCTAATGCTACCCAAGTTGGAATTGATGAAAAATTAGATTGTTAGCGGAATTGCATGCCAGTGGGAAGAGAAGATGAGATGGCTAGAGAGATGAAGGTATGTACTATTACTACCTCTATGATGTTGCTCCTACTGATAGCAACCCTCTACTTGATTGGTGTAGAGAAAACTCTCACTCCTTGTGTTAAAAGCCTAAAACTGCCAAAACTTTTTCTCAAAAGAGTGCTGAAATTTTTCGGAGTGTGGGAGATGATAGCTCTATTTCTTTTAATGATTTTGATGTTGATGGCTGCAATATATCTGAAGTAATTTGTTCTTGCAAAAGCTTGCTTTGACTCCCAATGCTAGTTCTTTAAATATTGCTTTTACTAAGCATATTACCAATGCTCTCATAAAGATTCGGATGAAACAGTTGAAGCAAAAGCCTCTGTTCCCAAGAAGTTAGAAGATGGTTGGGAACCCATCATTGATATGCATGTTAATGGTTATGATTGCCATGCTTTATGTGATCTAGGTGCTAGTATTTATCATGCCTAGAAGATTTAGACATGCTTGATTTACCACCGCTTGAAAAATGTTATTTTGATGTTCCTATGCTGAGGTTGCTAAGAAGAAACCTTTGGGAAGGATTAATGATGTCTTAGGTGGTTAACAATAACCTTGTTCCCGTTGATTTTCTTTTATGACGTTGAATGCCATGCTTCATGTCCTATTTTTGGGAAGACCTGTTTTTGAACTGTAGGTGCTATTGATATGAGGGAAGGCACTATCAAGTATCAATTCCCGCTAAAGAAAGGTTATGGAACACTTCCTAGGAAAAGAAAGAAATTGCTTTTTGACTCTATCTTAGAGCAAAGTATGAGCTTGATGCTTCATCACTTGATATTACTTGATTCGCAATTTTCTCGCCTAGCTCAAGGCGTTAAAGAAAAGCACTCTTGGAGAGATAACCCATGTTTTATTTCAGTAATTTTCTTTTATTGAGTTTGGAAGTCATTACTACTGTAATGACCGCTCCTTATCTTGTTTATTTCGTTTTTGTGCTAAGAGAAAGCTCTAATTTGAGTGAGGTAAAGATTTGGGGATGTTGCTGTCCTGAAACATGTTTTCGGTGCTGCACCATAAAAATTCGTGAAAATTCTCTGTTTATCTTTTTACCTGAGATTTCTTGTGCATATGCCCCAGGTTATATCCAAACTTTTCTTAGTTGACCATTTTTGATTTGAGCAACATAAAATTCCTCAAAATTCGTCCTTTGTCAGCTGTTCAGTTTTGACAGATTTTGCAAATATTTGTTTTTGCCACTTTATCGCTTTCTTTTGAGTTTTTTTGATCATGGAACTCTTGTGGAAGTTGCTACAGTAGTATATACTTTATATGTGGTGGTTTGGGTTGAAATCTGAAGCTAAAAGAGGTTGAATATATTTTATGCTTGCACTAATGTGCTAATAGAATTGTGTTTAGTTTTGTATGAAGGAAGTTTTCAAGTGTAGGGATTGGAGAATGATGAGATGAGTTGAAGAATGGACAAAAGCTCAACCTTGGGGATGCCCATGCATCCCCAAGAAATATCCAAGAGTACAAGCGTCAAAGCTTGGGGATGCCCCGAGGCACCCCTTCTTCATCGGCAAAAATCAGGTCACCTTTTAAGACACTATATTTTTATTGCTTCATGCACTATGTGTTTTTCTTGGAGCGTCAGTTGTTTTAGTTTTCTTAGTTGGTTTAGTTTTTTTGTTTGTGAATAAATGGTTGGACCCCAACAAATTTCCTTTGGAGAAGTTGCTTGTTTTTATTTGCAAAGAACGCTCTAGTTTTCACTCTATTAAAAATCGAGTGTTCTTCTTTTCTGCTACTGTTTTGGTTTTCGTTTTCGCCTTGATTTGCGTTCAGATCTTGTCATATCTTTTATCAAGGGTATATTTTGCCTCTGATCTTTATTGGTTTTCATCAAAAGAGGTATTTATAAAAATTTCAAATGGTGTTGAAAAGGAAAAAGCTTTGTGCAAATAGTGGTACAAGAAGGAGCTTGTGTACTGCGGCTTAGGCTTTTTCATGTCATGCTTGATGTCTTTTGAGTATGCTTAGTGGTTTTTTCTGTAGCATGACTTGTCTCAAATAACTAAGATTGCTTAATGAGCCTTTGAAAAAATCATGCGTTGTTTTATTGTATGGAAGCATTATTTTGGTTTTCTCCTTGATGCTTTTGGGTTGACTTGGCGCATGCTACACATGTTAGACTCTTACAAAGTCGCCAATAGCCTTCATGATCATTTATTTTTGACTTTTGATGCCATCTTATGCTTCTTTTAATGTCGCTTTTGTCGCTTTGCATGATTATGGCCATTATTTGCTCTCTTAGTTGGTCGCTCCCAGTCTTTGCTAGCCCTCGCCTTGTACCAAGTATGAGCTCTACTCGTGCATCCAACTCCTAAAAGCCAAAGTTTTTCAAAGTGTCCACCATACATACCTACTAGCAATTTTTCTTTCCAAGTAAATTTGACTTGCTTTTATATTCTCTTCAAATTAAACTCTTACCAGTGTTATGCAAAATTCGGTCAGTAAAGCTCTCACGAACCGGAAGGCACACTTTACTTTTTCCTTCTTAAAAATTTGACATTGTGGTCTTTTATGTTGAGTTGTTATGCTTGCAAGTTGTAAGTTGGATCTAGCCCAGCCATGCTGTCATGGGGCAAGCTTTCAACATTGCACTTCTATTTTAGTTGATATCGTGATCTTTTGTTTATGGATGCCCGCTGTGTGAATGAATTGGGAATCTTGTGAGGATCATGGAGTTTTTATATGTGTTAGGGAAACGCCGGGCCGCCAATCTAAGCCATGCATAATTCATGGTGGAAATTTCAGCATACCATGGTGAACATTCGACGACGCATCTCATAATAAAAAGCTAAACAATATAGCAAATAAAAGAGATGTCGAGGTGTTATTGTCTGCTTGTCCTGTCATTTTGGTGTGGGCTTGTTCCATGTCATCGGGCACGGAGGTACCCCATTGGCGGTTGTCAATGGATATGCATATACTTACAATGACAAGAGCCTTGCTTGAGACTCTAAGTAAAGTAGCATGAGGTTTGGGTACTCGTATTCACGGGGCACGAGGTTTTCAACTTATGATTTGTCAAGCATATGCATCATAATTGTTCTCCGCATTAACTTTAACCATTCAAGATGCTTATGATGGGGGCAATGAGAGCTCAAAGCCGGTAAGTACCATAATTTCTGAAGGTTATAAAACTTGCAATCACTGCTTCCCTCTGCGAAGGGCCTTCTTTTACTTTTATGTTGAGTCACCACCTTCTTTCTTATGCACCATTAAGGGAGCATAGTTGTCATTCTTAGTGTGATATGCATTGTCCCAAAGTTCATTGATTGATTCATGATGATTGGTTTCACTTGTTCTTAAATTATTTGTATCTAGTCGCCCTCTTAAACTTTGAGGTGTCCTATGCATTTATGTTTTGCTCTCATTGAAGGACAAGCTGAAAACCTTTTGTATGTTTTTCCTTATGATTTGAACACACATTTGACTTTCATTGTTTCATTTTCATGATCTTTTGTTTGTGTTCATTTGCATGTTTACAACATGGTTGCTAAGTTCTTATTGTCATGATCATATCTTTCATGCCCATCTTTTAAGTTCTATTGATCCCAGCTCACCAATGCTTACATATATGATCAAGATTGTGTAGGTGCATGTCACCTCAAAAATTATTCTTTTGTTATCACTTACCTACTCGAGGACGAGCAGGAGTTAAGCTTGGGGATGCTTGATACGTCTCAAACGTATCTATAATTTTTTGATGCTCCATGCTTGTTTTTACAACCATTTGCCTATTGTTTCGTACACTTAGTGGCACTTTTATGCATTTTCCGGAACTAACCTATTAACGAAGTGCCACAGTGCTAGTTTCCTATTTCTTCTGCTGTTTTTGTGTTTCAGAAGTGATACACAGGAAATATTCGGAATGGACGAAACAAGTTCCTGAAGTCTTATTTTTCCCGGAAGGCTTCTAGACATCCGAAGGAGAGACGGAGAGGGGCCCACCAGGGCCCCACACAACGGGGCGGCGTGGCCTGGCCCTGGCCGCGCCACCCCTGTGTAAGGGAGCCTGGCTCCTCCTCTGACATCGCCCCTTCGCCTTAAAGCCCCCCGACGAGGAAAAACCTAAGTACCCGATCAGTTTCCAGAACACATCGCGATCCGCTGCCGCCGTCGACCCGAAGATCGGGAGGGTCCAGAAGCTCTTCCCGGCACCCCGCCGGAGAGGGGAATCGCCACCGGAGGTCTTCTTCATCGCCACGCTTGCCTCCGGAGCGATGAGTGAGGTAGTCTACCTTGGACTATGGGTCCATAGCAGTAGCTAGATGGTTGTCTTCTCCACCATGTGCTTCATGTTTAGATCTCATGATCTGCCTTACATGATTGAGATCACCGTTATGTAATACTATGATGTTGGTTTGTTGGATCCGATGAATATTGGTGTTTATGATTAAGTTGCTGTACTGAATTATATCTTTTGTTATCTATATGTTGTTTATGATATTGCATGCTCTCCGTTGTTAGTAGCTATCTTGGCCGAGTAGTTGCTAGTGACTCCAAGAGGGGTATTTATGCTCGATAGTGGGTTCATGTCTCTATTTCACCTGGGGGAGTGACAGAAACCTCTAAGGTGGTAGATGTGCTGTTGCTACTAGGGAGAAAACAACATTCATATGCTCAAGGGCATATGCTTTGTTTACATTACACACTTTGCTTATGCAATTATTCTGTGTTCGCAACTTAATACTTCTAGGGTGTTCGGATGATATCCCGGGAGTGGCTTATTAGTTCATAGATGCAGTTGGATGGCGGTCTATGTATTTTGTTGTAATTGCCAGAGTAAATCTCATAGTGATCTTCTTGACATATCACGTTATCTTTTTCTATCAATTGCCAACTGTAATTTGTTTACCCAGCATGTTATTTTATCTACGGAGAGGACCACAGTGACTGTGGACCCGGTCCTATTTAATCATTGCAATCACCTGTTTACTTTTCCCGCACTGTTTACTTTACTCGCATACTCTACTGTTTTCCACTCGATACACTCATAACCTTTGTTTCAAGCAAACCGGTGAGATTGACAACCTCATCGCAAGTTGGGAACAAAGTATTTGTTTGTGTGTGTGCAGGTTCCAACAACGCCTTCAGTCGTCATTGTCTCTCCTCTCCTGTTCGATAAACCTTGGTTTCTTAAACTGAGGGAAAACTTGCTGCTGCACTCATCATACCTTCCTCTTGGGGTTCCCAACGGGCTGGTTATTCACCACGCACAAGGACAGTCTGTTGCCACATTCACTTGGAGCATCATGAGCACTACCACCGGACCCACAACCACTGTCCCGCGGTATAAATAGGGGAGCGGGGGTAATTCTCGCTTTTTACCCCACTCCTCCTTCTTCTCTACCCTCTTCACCTCGTGCCTCCTCCGCCGGACCAAGCCATAGAGACTCCACGCCGCCGTCGTCTTCCTTCACACGCCGGCGCCGATTCTCGTCATTGCTCGGCTTCTTCATCCTCGACGCCGCCGTTCCTCTTCCTCTCCAGCACATTGCTTGGGGAGATCGGGTTCTTCCTCTGCAAGCTCGCCATCGCTCCATCGCTGGCCGTTCCAGCTCTGGTGAGTTCTTCCCCTTGTTCTTCTCCTATGCTTCTTACCAATTCTCAGTGGTGATCTCTCTGGCATAGATCCCTATAATTGTTGTACTTAGCCTCTAATTGGATCGCTCAACATTGCGGTATACTTTCTCTGGTAGTTCATAGGTGTTCTTCCCATGGGAATTTATCCTTAATTATCTCTAATTTAACTGCGGCAATAGATCTTCTTTTCCTGCTGACTTGTGCGAGTTTGGTATGCCAGAGAGACAAACCTCCCCCTTTACTCTGCTTCTGCTAGGACTAACAACACGGGACTCCGGCTCTCACGCCCTGTCTCGGCTACTACGATGGCTTCATCCAGTATGATGGCCACCTCTGCACCAGAGGAGGATAATTTGGCCCAGGCACAAGGACGCTCCAGCTGGGAGGGGTCTGAGGTGACCTCGGCCGACATATCCTGGATTACAACCACTAGACAAGTCCCGGTCGGCGTAGCATGCCGGCTACCTGCCGGTGAGATTGTGCCGGCACCTGAGGCCGGCGAACGCATCGTCTTCATTTTTCATTTTGAGCGAGGCTTCGCTCTGCCGGCCGCGACTTCTTCCGGGACTTTCCTGGACAACTATGGCCTGCAGCCTCATCATCTGCCGGCAAACGCGGTGATGATTCTGTCGGCCTTCGCTTGCTTTCTGCGAGGGCTATGCTGGCATTGAGCCCTTTGCCCAGGGATGGGCCAAATACTTTCAGCTGCGCAAATAGAGCGCCCAGGAACCCCGGAGCAAGGATGATCCGCCAGAGACCGCCCAGGAAAAGAAGGATCGCCCCATGACCCAATGTGGCGCGGCCACCATCATGTCCCGGGAAGGCTCCGACTTTCCGAAGATAGAATTGCTCTAGTCATGCAAGAAATGGCAGAAAAGCTTCTTCTATGTGAAGAACACCACGGATGTTGATCTGCTCAACCTGCCGCCATATGTGGACGAGCCACCTTTCGACATGAAGAACTGGACTTACAACCCCAAGAACACGGTGGGGCCGGTCAATGCCCTTCACCGGGTTTAGGGCGAGCTGCGGGATGCCGGCCTGACACCACAGGACATTGTTGCTTGCTTTATTAGCCGGCGCGTCTCTCCTCTACAGCGCCGGTACCACAAGATTTGTTAGATGAGCGGGGCCATGGACCCCACTCGACACTCCATGCATGAACTAAGCCCCACCGACATTCTGCGGCGGGTTAAAGACATCTGCAAGTCTTCGCAGGTCACCTTTGCCTGGGGGCTCGGGCCATACAGCCAGGACCGCCCCGCCCCGACGGTAAATCTATTTAGCCGATACTTCTGTGCTTAGCCCGACATATCTATTCTGCCGACATATTTCTATTGCCGATATATTTCTTGTTTATGATCAAATTGCTCTGTCCTTTGCAGAAATTCAGCTTCCAGGCCATGGAGAACGCCCGGTTTAGGATTGCCGCAGACCGCACTGTTCCGGATCCCGAAGATCCGGATCATGACGACAAACTGCCCAAGAACACCCGCGCCGCTTCTGTCGCGGGTAAGGCCTCCTCATCCCGGCATTCAATTCAAGACCGGAGTGATGATGATTCTGACGAGGAGATCCTGATGTACTATGACCCAATGCTACTTGCTTATGCCTTTCCTACGATCCCGTCCTCAGTTATCCCGGACGACGAAGTCGTCGATGCTGCCCCTCTAAATCAGGGACCTCCCTCTACCGGCGAACATGCCGGCCAGAAGCGCGGAGTGAAGCCCCAACCTGAACCAGCTCAAACACATAAGAGGCAGAAGATCGGCGTGCCCCAGCCCAAGAGGCAAAGACCTGTTGCCTCGGGGTAACTTTCTTCCCCTTACAATACTTCCGGGACTTTTCTTCTGTTTTACTAACTTGCTTTTTTCCTTCCCAAGGGCTCCTCTTGTGCCGGAACATGCCTCCAGTTCCAATGCCAGCCCCAATGTGGATAAGCCGGCGTCTGCTACACGCCCTAACCTACCTGCTACTAGTCATACCACCTCTCCGGCGCCGGCATCTTCGCCAGCGCCTAAAAAGGCCTCTTCCCCGACGAAGGATGATCCTCCACCGGAACAAGACAACTCTGCCCCCGACGTCCACATGGACTTGGGGGCTCAACAAGATACTTCTGCCCCCGATGTCCACATGGACACGGGGGCTCAACAAGATGCTCCTGACACCGGCGCGCCTGCCAGTGGCGCCGGAACTGCTGAAGATGCCGGCGCAGGTGACACGAGCGCCGGCATAGAGAAAGGAAAAGCTCCCGAAGTACCAGAAGTTCGGGCTAACCCGGCACTAGTTTCTGTAGGACAAGCTACACCGGCTGCACCGGAACAACCAATGCCCAAAGCTCCAACTCCTGAAAAGGCTGCTGTCCCGGCCAAGAGCGGCACTTTCAAGATGAAGCAAATCATCAAGACCATGACACCATCTGCTACAACCGCGCCGGCATCTGCTAAGCCCGCACCCTCTAGCTCTGCCATGACACTTCATTTTGGCAAGGCAGCGGCCCGGCCCAGCTTCTTCCAGTCGCCGAAACTTGAGGGCCTCATTTCTTTGCTGACCAAGAGCGATAAAAGCCTTGGATCCCTCAAGGAATACTGCATGAAGTGGAACGATGCTGATTATATGGACACTGCCAGCTCCAGGAAGAAGAAACTGGCCGGAGCTCTGGCCCCTGGCAATCCTGATGTTATACTGGCCTCCAAGCCCATTCCTATTGCCAGTGAGCTCCTCAGCATCCAGCAGAGGCTTCACCTTTTGGCCGACGCCACCAACGTAAGTATTCTCCTTATATATCCCTAGTCCCCGAAAATGTCGGCTGTCCGGGATACGAACATCCGGGATTTTCAAATATTCTTTTCCACTTAGCTGTTTTCAAATCCAACTGTCCGACATATAAGCTTGATCCGAGCTTCAAATCCTAGTAACCGAGGGCCGGGATAGGTGCGCAGCACCTGTGCCGGGTCTTCCAAGAAACTAAAACCTTATGTAACTTTCAAATCCACCTGACTGACATATAAGCTTGATTCGAGCTTCAAATCCTAGTCACCGAGGGCCGGGATAGGTGCGCAGCACCTGTGCCGGGTCTTCGAAAAATGAAACTTCGTAGAATCTTCAACTTAACTGATATGCTAAATTTCCCTCATAACATTTCAAATCCCAACACTTTTGCAGCGCATGAACAATGCACGCGGCAACATGTATCATGACCTGGTATGCGAGCATCGGAAGTTATCCGACGAGCACAGCAAACTTTGCCTGGATCTGACCAAGAAAGGTAAACTCAGCCGACATACCATTATATGCCGGATGACTTTCCTCTTTTTACTTTGCGATATTCCTCTTGCCGACACATCTTGATGCGCCGACACATAACCCTTCGCCGACATTTTTCAGCCACTGTTGAGGGACAAGTCACCGATCTTGTTAAGAGGGTAAAGGAGCTCACAGGTATGCTGGATCCTGCTAATCTTCAAATAAGCACTTTGTAATTCAAATCCTTCAATTTTTGTGATTGTTCTCTATCTTCAAATTCTTTTTTACTCTTCTAACCTCAAATCCTTTTAACTTCAAATCCTTATAGATGAAAAGGCTGCATTGGAAGCACGCCACCAGGATTGTGTGTCCTTAGTGGATGTGGCCAAGCAGTTGGATGAAAGGGACGTCGCCCACAAAGCTGAGGTGGAGCAACTGAAGAGCCGGATTGCTGAGCTCCTGGACGAAAAAGAGGAGAGGGGTGGCCAACTTAAGAAGGTCCAGGGGCTGCTTGTCACCTCAGAAGCTGATGCCGCCAAAGCCAAAGCTGAATTGCAGCACCTGAAGGAGCAGGCCACCAAGTGGGAAGTTGATATTGCCCGGCTCAATGTCGATTTCGCCAGTAAGCTTCAAATCCTCTCCTGCCTGACAGATCTTGTCCGACATACAATGATCTTTTCCGGCATACCCTTCATGCCGACATATATTCCTGTTTTTAACATCTTCCTCATATTTTAGGCAGGTTCCCTGCTTCCGTCGAAGACGTTGAGAAGGCTCTGCAGGTGGATCGGGCGAACCGGAATGCTCCGGTTGACTCATCCAGCTAGGACATGTCGGAGCAGTTGATCGCTCTGGAAGCCCACAAGAATGCCATGACATCCTACACTGAAGATCTCTTCCTTGGTGCTCAGGAAGCACACTCCGCCCTCTGGCCGGGACAGAGAACGCCCACTGACCCTCTTGACCTCGGCAATGACTTGCAGCTTTCCAAAGTTCGCCTCAGGGAATGGCGGGACTCCGGCGTAAGGGTGGGAGCTGATGAAGCTCTCACTTACTTCCTCTCTTGTATGAAAGGTTGACTTGGAGACTTTGCGCTCTGTGCGCGAAGGATCTGTGTGGACCACAGACCCGGAGTTCATCCGGCGTCGCCAGGAGCTAGCCCACAGCTATGTGGACTACGCCGACACTGAGGCCTTCGTCCGGGACATCCGTGAGCCAGAGAAGAAGGATGATGCTGAGGACGCTGAGGGCTCTGACTCCAGCCAGGACGAAGAAGAAGCTGAAGATGCCCACACTGAAGCTCCGGAGCAGGGTTCTGCCCTGGCCGGAGGTGATGGCTCCATTCCTTCTGCTGGATCCGGCAATCCTGAGGCCGACATCTCTACTGCCACCGCTCCACCTGCCGGCGGCTCTGCTTCCACTCCTGCTTCCTATACTTTGCAGCATAAAAACTTTAAGTTTTATCAGATCCCCGGTATGCCGGGTGCAGTTGTAAGATATACTCTATTTCCTTCGGTTTGCTACCTGAACAAGTTTTAACTTGGTTTGCTTGCTTATGAATGCCGGATCATCTTTTGGCTAAGTCACCAAGTTTGTTTTCCTGTTTCCTTAACTCCGCAACCTTGGCTACTTGTCTACCTTATTCGGCTTTTGACGTATGAGTCTCAAGGTTGCTTTATTAAACATACAGTACTTAAACTTTGAAACTTAGACTTCAAATCATCCGACACTTCAAGTTTTAACTTTTTCAGTAAGATAAATGTTGGTTCACTTGCTTTATCTTTCCTTAGCCGTTTTCCATGTGTAGACAATCTCCTGCATCTACTTTTGCTAGCCATGAAGCTGGGTTTCGGACATCAGCTAAGTCGAAGAGCAGCCTTTGGTGCCAACACATTACTAGGCCGACATAGGAAACATTCAAATCAAGCCAGCCGACATATAAATGAAAAACTGAACAATAGACAACAATATATACCAGAGGCAGTGCCCGATCTCCTCGGGATGCCGACATTTCATTCATTAGTCTTGCACCGGCATATAGTGCCAGCATACAAAGCAAAAATGAAAATACATACATTATGCTACTCAGGAGTAAAAGGGACGGAGTAGAGCTATGTTCCATGGTCGCTTGGTTTCTTCTCCGAACCTGTCCACCTTGTCCTTCTTGGGGGCCTGCGCATCTATAAGATAGTAGGCATCATTGTGCAGAGCCCTGCTCGCAATGAATGGCCCCTCCCATGGAGGAGTTAGCTTATGCCGACCCTCTGTGCCTTGCCTTAGCCGGAGCACTAAATCTCCCTCTTGGAATCTCCTTGGATTCACCTTCTGCGCATGATAGCGTCTGAGGTTCTGCTGATATACTGCAGTTCTTGATAGTGTTATCTCTCTTGCTTCTTCTAGCAGATCCACATCATTTTCTCTGGCTTCTTTAGCCTCTTCCTCAGTATATAGCACCACCCTTGGTGCATCATGTATTACATCTGTTGGAAGCACAGCTTCTGCTCCATACACAAGGAAAAATGGCGTATAGCCTGTTGACCTATTCGGAGTTGTCCTCAAACTCCAAAGCACTGCTGGCAATTCATCTAGCCAACATCCGGGAGTTTTCTCCAGTGGCTCAATCAACCGGGGTTTTATGCCGGATAATACTAGTCCATTTGACCTTTCTACCTGGCCATTGGTACAAGGGTGAGCGACCGACGCAATGTCTAGCCGGATTCCCACCTCCTCACAATATCTAGCAAATGGTCCTTAGGCAAAGTTCGACCCATTTTCAGTGATGATGCTATGAGGAACACCATATCTTAAAATTATATCTTTTAAGAATTTCACTGCTGTGTGGCCGTCACACTTGCTTATTGGCTTTACTTCAATCCACTTGGTGAACTTGTCCACCATGACCAGAATATGAGTCATCTTTCCCCTTGCCGGCTTAAATGCCCCGACCATATCCAGGCCCCAAACAGCAAATGGCCAGGTTATCAGGATAGTCTTCAATGCTGATGCCAGCTGATGAATCTGGTGGGCATACATCTGACACCCATTGCATTTCTGGACCAAGTCTTCTGCTTCTTGCAGTGCCGTCGGCCAGTAAAACCCATGCCGGAACCCTTTCACCACTAAGGCTCTGGATGAAGCATGGTGACCACACTCCCCCTGATGAATTTCCCGGAGCATCTCCTGGCCTTCAGCAGATTCAACACACCTCTGCAGTACCCCCGTGGCACTTCTCTTGTATATTTCCTTGTTGATGATGGTATATCCTTTGGATCTTCTCACAACCCGGCGTGCCTCAGTTTCATCCGCCGGCACTTGACCATCAACCAAGAAATCCATGATGGGACGCGCCCAGAAGGGCACTTCCCTAACAGTGAATACTGCCTGATCTATCTCCATCACTTCGACCGATACATAATCGATCTCCATGGGCTGCGAAGTCCCCGGGGCAGAGGGATCAATCCCCGGGTATGCCGGAGCAGTCCCCGGGTATACCGGCACAACCTCCTAGTACATTTTGCCCTTGCCTTTATCTCTGCTCTGGAATACTGCACTTACTGCATATGTCGGCCCAGTCCCCGGGACTGAGAGAGCAGTCCCCGGGTTATCTGAACTGGCTCTGGCATCTGTCTCCATCAGAACTGCTTCTTCTGGGCTCGGCGGAACATATATGGACGATGACTCCGGCGAGGGCTTGATTGATGGCTTCCTCAAATGCTCCAGCGAAATGCCAGGCGGAATTGACTCTCTAGAAGATCCCAACTTGGAAAATGTATCGGCCGCTTCATTCTGAGCCCGGGGGACATGCCGGAACTCATAACCTTCGAAGTAGCCACTCAACTGCTGCACCAGGAAATAGTAGGATCCCATGTTTGCATCATGCGCATCCCATATGCCAGAGCACTGCTGGATCACCAAATCCGAATCACCGAAACACATAATCCGGCGAATGCCTATTTCCTTGGACACCTTCAGGCCATGCACAAGTGCCTCATACTCCGCCACATTATTTGATGCTGCAAAGTGGATCTGCAGAACATATCTCAACTAGTCATTCTTGGGTGAAGTGAGAACTATGCCGGCACCCAAACCATGTATTGTCTTGGACCCATCAAAATGCATTCTCTAATAATTTGCATCTGGCAATGGTGGCTCATATTGTATCTCAGCCCAATCAATGAAGAAATCGGCCAACACCTGGGACTTGATCGTTGTCGGTGTTCTGGATACCGGGGTATCCCGGTCCACCTGCTCCTGGGCCACGTCATCGGCCCATCTTCAGAATCAATGACCCAAGCTGCGGAGAAGACCCTCACGAGGAGGCGCCTCGTGAGGAGAACGACGACCAAAACTGCTAAGGACCAGAAGACCTCCTCACAATCCCCTGCTGGTGAGGAGAGGAAGCACGCCCACGCCAGCTCAGCATGTTTGCGTGCAGAGCAAGAAGATAACGGGCAGAAGACCGCGTACCACCCACGCTACCCCCGACAGGGAGGAGACCAACTTTCGCCGTGCCTACCCAAAGCGGCACAGTGGTTGTTGGCCACCCCCCTAAAAATAGCGTGGACGGTGCAGGGCGCCAGAGGAGGACGTCAGCTTCCTCCACCCACTCCTGTGGACCGACGCCACTACTCTACGAAGACCATGTCTACAGAAGAGTGTAGTCTACAGCTGTCCACCCTCCTTGGCCGTATGTGTGGCAACCCCTTCCCCAAGAAGATAAGGGGAAGGAGGACCTTGGCGCTATAAAAGGAGGGGAGGCCACCCCTTAGAGGGGATCGGATCTTCTGGAGGCTGCTAGCTGGGCACGCAGGTTCTTCAACCTCTGGCCAGCTAGAGCTTTGTAACCAAGGCCTTGTACTCCTCGCGAGGTGTCGCGTTGCAATACAAGAAGGCGGGAAGTAGGGGTTTTACCTCACCACGAGGGCCCTGAACCTGGGTAAGGCTCGGTGTCTCTCTCTGCAGTGCGTTGTGCGTTCGACGACTCGAGGCTTCCGTCACCGTGCTTCGCTGCGATCCGAGATCTCACACGTTCAGCCCCCTGTGTTCGAATCTTTGGGTCCGTCGCGTGGTACCCCGTGTTCTTGCGACACGAAATCCATCGACATTTGGCGCGCCAGGTAGGGGGCTGTGGTGTGACTTCTTCCAGATCTGCTTCGACATGAGTGACGATCGTCGTTGCCATCTTCGCCTTCGCGCTGTCTACGCGAGCCGTTGCCGAGATCGTCTTCAGGTCCTTGATGGCCTGGAGGCCATTGGAGAAGGCACGCCGGCTCCCGACGACCTCGGCTTCAAGGGCTTCGCGGCGCTCGATGGGCCACTTCGCCGCGCGACGTGGCCGTCTCGCTTCCGGCCGGAGGTCGGTGCGCGTTATGACGGGACCTCCGATCCCGTGGAGTTCTTGCAGCATTACGCGGCCGCCATACGGTCGGCGGGAGGTGACGGGCGTGTCATGGCCGGATGGTTCATGATGGCGACAAAGGGAGAGCCTCGCCGGTGGCTCTACGGGCTACCGCCAAGATCCATCTCGTCCTGGAGAGACCTCTGCGAGCGCTTCCTCGCCAGATACGCACCCCTGGGACCTGAGCCAGAGGACGCGTAGGCCTGCGCCGTCCTCGATGGCCCCATCCCCTGGTGCCTGAAGATTGGGCAGGGGGCTTGAGGAGCTCACCCCCTTCCCTCCGCCTGAGGAAACAGAACTCGTCATCTACGTAAGGAGCAAAGTGTAACGGCAAGCCTCACTCGCCATTAATCCTTTCTAATCTATAGAAACTGTCTGGAATCGTGAGTTTTGGCTCCACCAACCTCGCAATTTCAGCTGATTGCGGATTAACGCGAACGTGAGTTTTCACTCGGCTGCCTTTCGAGAAAGAGCCAGAGCACGGTGTCCGCGCTGGGGCCTTCGCCCAGAAAACAGCAGGCCCGCAAAACCCAGAACGGATCGAGCTCTGACTAGGGAAGGGACCCGCTACAGTCACCTCATACGATCCATGGTGCTCTCTCCTCTCGAGCGACACTCGAATGAAGGCGCATGAGCGCGCGAGAGTCGCACCACTCGTGTAGATTTCTCCGAGTCTTCTGCTGTCCTTGTCTGCGGCCTTGTGCTTCTTCTCCTGGAATCGCCTTTGTTGTGTTTGGACGCCTGGGGGGCTGCAGGGAGATAGTCATATATGCCATCACAGTCACCTCTAGAGCACCAGTGCCCGCTAGCCTTGCACCACGAGCTGCATACTAAGCGTTAGGCTGCTGTCCCGCTCGGAGGCTGGCCCCTAAATGGCGTAGAGCATTCCCCAGACAAAGACGAAGCAAGGAAAAATGTGCAAGGGTGCAAATAAGGACAATTTGGCGCATGACGCCTTAAGTGCGATTACAACTTAAACTGGCCCAGTAGGGCAATGTCTGACGGCTGCCAAGTGTGCAGCTAACTTAATTCTTCTGGAGGAGGTCTAGGAGGAGCTTACTGGGCGACCGCTGCGTCGCCCTCACCATCGCCGGTGCTTTGGCTAGAGCCTGAGGACGTGTCTCCGCTGGACTCTGACGACCCGTCGTCTTCCTCCTCAGCTTCCTCGCTGCCGGACTCCCCGGAGCCAGAGGTGTCGCCGCTGGAGGAGTTCTCCGGTGCGGGCGCTCCAGGGCAGGCATAGATGGCCTGCAACCGTCGCAGGGCTATGTCCCGGCGCGCTGCCCTGGACACCGCTGCGTGATCAGGAGTTCCTGGCGGAGGAGGCGGCGGCCTCTGCAGCACTTCTTCCAGGTTGAGGTCGGGGCGAAGGCGTTGGAGGTTGGTGAAGATTCGCGTCCCCGCGAGCCCCAGCAGCTCTCGGCACTCGGCGTCGATGAGCTCCAAGACCCTCGCTGACGCGCCGTCTAGCTCTTCAGCCAGCTGGCTGAAGAAGAGC
>QXEO01001867.1:0-196046 GCA_007115705.1 Dactylis glomerata
GGCCCCCATACGTTTCGCGCGGGGGAAAAATAATTAAAATGGGAGCTGACAGGTGGGTCGCGATGTCAACTCACTTAACGATTCCCGAATCGGTAAGCTATCGTTGGATTAGAATCGGACGGCTCGCGTTCATCGTCTTCCTCAGCACGGGCGGGAGCTCACCTGCGAGCAGTGACGAATGTTCGACGGCGAGGGCGAGGCGTAGGGGATGAGCAGAACTCGTCGGCGACGTGCGGGATCGGCGGCGGTTCGTCTCCTCCTCCGATTCCCAGCAGCAGCTTGCCTCCAGGTGGTCGAACGCGCGGCGCTCCGCTTGTCCAGTAACACTCCGGCGAGGCTGGCGACGGCGAGCTAGGGCAAGCGGGGCTAAGCGACTATGTGGGAGATAGCTAGGGACTGGGTGAGTTGCTCCGTTTGATCGGAGGGGCTTTTTATAGGCCGGAGCGACGAGGGCAAGCGCGGCCAGAAGCTCGACGGTGGGGGCCCTGGCGGCGTGTGAAGCTTGCTCCGGTCACGGCGGTCACGGGGGCGTGCTGGGAGGGTTATGGCTCGGCCGCGGAGTGCTGTGGGTCTCCTCTGGCGCCTCCAAGATGGTCGGCATCGTGCAGGGAAGAGGGTTGCTGGGAGGGGGCCCTGGGTGCGTTTCTCCTCCTCCCCTCCTCTTCTCACGGCTTGGGTCGGGGATGGGGAAGCTGGGCTCGACCGTGGCGTCGTCCAGCCGCATGGCTACAGCACAGGAGCGAGCTAGAACAGTGCAGCACCAGTAAAACTTGATTTGATTTGATTCTTGCCTGCCAACTGTTTGATCAAATGCTCGCAAGAAGTAAAAATTCAAATTTTTGGAATTTTTGAATTGGGTTGGTCACTATATTGAATAGGGATCCTAAAACAATTTTTGTTAGGTCAAGAGGTGGTGTTTTGCTTCAGGGCTAATTTGAATTTGGGGTTGTCATATGATTCAGATTCAAACTTTGGACAGATTTTGGAAGAGGTTAGGGTTTGAGTTTTTGCTGGAAACTTCTTGGTTGAGTTAGTATGTGACATGGTCAAGCTCAACTAACTGACCACACTCTTAGTTGAGTTGAGGATTGCTTAATCCAGGGGTCCAAAGTAGGGTAGTGGTTAACTTTTTCTAGATCATCTTTTCTTCTCTTTTATTTCTCTTGCTTCTGGTTCTTTTGATCTTTGTGGTTCTTCTCTAATACTTCTATTGGTTGAGTTTGAATTAACTAAACATTGCACAACACTTTAAAATCCACATGAAATCATAGAACAACATGTGTTTAAAATACTATGTATGCATGCAATATGAAGTGCAATTGGTTTTAATCTTGGTCCAAAATTTGGCACTTTATTTATTAAGAAGTGGATTACAATTTCTGAGTTGTTACATGCGGTGAGCACGGACCATGGTGGTCTCGAGTGGATGCGATTGGGCTCGGTGGGCGGTATTCTGGGGCGGTGTTGTACGCTGAGTCCAGTGGTGTAGGGGTGGCTGTCGGTGGCGAGATGGTTCGGTCGGGGTGGCCTTGGGTTCAGTTTGGGCGTGTCTGAAACCGGGCTTGCCTGGGTCGGTCCGATCGACAAGGGGGCAAGGCATGGGTGGTGTGGCGTCGGGGGCTGGTTACCGTGCACGGTCGGGTGAGGCTCAGGACTGGCGCGTGCGTGGGTGCACGGGAACACAGGTGTCGCTCTCGGCGGTCTGGGCAGCATGGTCACGCCGGGGTGGCATCGCCACGGCACGGCGCAGGGTGGGTCCGAGGGGGCGGCGTGTCGTGGAATTGGTCGTAGACAGCTAGGAGAGCTCGATGGCTAGGTGACAGGCCAGAGGGTGGTCGGTGCTGCCCTGCCCGCGCTGGGCGTCCACGGCGTGCGCTGCCAGGGTCTCGGTGCTGGGGAAGGCCAGGTCTGCTCGAGAGGCTGCGAGGTGGGGTCGTGGGCTCCACTGGGAATGGCGGCGCTCTCTGGTTGGGGGTAGATCGGCTGGGGAAGAGATGGGAGGGTTTTGGCAGGGAGGAGTTTGCCTTGGGCTCCCTCTCTCCCTCCATTCCAAACTGAAAATGACAAGGAGAAGAAATTTCTCCAAGATCCTATGACTATAGAGAGGGAGATTCACAGCAGCTCCCTTTTCTTCTCCTTGTCGGCTAAAGATGAAGAAAGAGGGAGAGAAGATGATGGTTTGGAGTCTAGGGTTGGCATAGCCGAATTCAAATTTAAATTTGAATTCAGTCAAACAACGTTTGAAAATCTATTAAACTAGTCTCCAGAGGTTTTAAACATAATCAAGAGGTCATAGCCAAAGTTTGATGAATTTTAGAATAGCTAAGCTAGGGTTTTGGAGATGCCTCTAATTTCGGATAAGGGGACAAAAATAAAATAAAAGAAAAAGGTATGTGTTGATTTTTAAGCCAAGAGGCTAACTAAGACATTTGGTACAAGTAAGATGATCCTAGGGAAAAATTCCATGCATAAAATCATAGCAGTAGTTCTTAGTTCCTAATGCCCAAGAGATTAATAGATAGCATGGCAAAATACACACACTCACACAAGCACATGAAATCATAGACACACACACATACATGAAATCATGGATCTTAGCACACAAGCACATTTCCTAGCAAAAGTTATTAATTCACTCAAAATAAACTACTTAAACAAGGTTTCAATTTTGGTCAACAAAAGTGGGGCGTTACATCGGGTAACAATCAAATAGTTAGATTTGAGAATGAATCGTTATTGTTTGACAATGATGAACCGACTACATGCAAAGAAGTGATGATGGGCCCTGAATCCGTCAAATGGCTAGAAGCCATAAGATCCGTGATAGTTCCATACACGAGAAACCAAGTTTCTGAACTTGGAAGATGATACGTTTCAAACGTATCTATAAGTTTTTATGCTCCATGCTTGTTTTTACACCATTTGCCTTGTGTTTTGTTACACTTCGTGGCGTTTTTATGCGATTTCCAGAACTAAACTATTGACAAGATGCCACAGTGCCAGTTCCCTATTTTCTGCTGTTTTTGTGTTTCAGAAAAGCTACACAGGAAATATTCTCAGAATTGGACAAAACAACTTCTGGAACTCCTATTTTTCCCGGAAGAAGGACGAGGACCAAACGGGAGCCGGAGAGGGGCCAGGGGCTGCCCACACAACAGGGGGGTGCGGCCCAGCCCCTGGCCGCGCCCACCCATTGTGTGACCACCCTGGTCCACTCCTGACGACACCCCTTCGCCTATAAGAAGCCTCCCGACGGAAAACCCTAAAACAATCGACGAAATTTCCAGAAGAGTTCCGCAGCTCCGCCGCCGCCGCCGACGAATTTCGGGGGGGACAGAAGTCTCTATTCCGGCACCCTACCGGGACAGGGAAGTGCCCTCAGAGCCATCTCCATCAGTCTCCATCGTCGTCTCCGCCGTCTCCATCGACCTCACCACCATCTCCATCACCTTGCTATCTCCTACGATGAGGAGGGAGTAGTTCTCCCCCGGGGCTGAGGGCTCTACCGGTAGCTATGTGGTTCACCTCTCTCTCCAATGATGTGATCTTTATGTGATTGTTAGCTTTGTATCTAGTTGAATTGGTAGATGTTATTATTCAGATATTATGCTACTCCCATGCTTATATTTGTAATCTCCGGAGATACCTTGTATCATGGTGTGAAGGTGACGTGTGCGCATCATGTGTGTCTCTTTTGGTTAACGTCTCTATGAATTGTTGGTGTTTGTTGGATCCATCTAGTGCGTTCACGGTGACAGTGTGGGACAATCTAGTTTGGGTCCATGCGAACTTTGAGGAGTGCTTCGTAGCCCTATGCATGATTAGTGTTTGTTTTCTATTGGAGAATAGTTTTGAGTTGCATATTGATGATAGTATCTATTGGTTCAATTATGTTATATTTTGATAGTGTGTCCACTAGTGAAAGTATGATCCCTAGGCCTTGTTTCCAAGCATTGCACACCGTTTCCTTTCAGTATTGTTACATGTTTGCTCGCAGCGATACTTATTTCAGATTATGTTTACTACTTAGAATCATCACTACTACTTGTATTTCACTTCTTTTCACCGAACTAGTGCACCGATACATCTGACAAGTGTATTGGGTGTGTTGGGGACACAAGAGACTTTCTGTATCGTAATTGGAGGGTTGCTTGAGAGGGATAGCTTTGACCTCCTCCTCCCCGAGTTCGATAAACCTTGGGTGATCCACTTAAGGGAAACTTGCTGCTGCTCTACAAACCTCTGCACTTGGAGGCCCAACACTATCTACAAGAACAGACGCGTGCGTGGACATCATGGTCTTTTCTGGCGCCAGTTGCCGGGGAGGTAAGGTAAAAGGTACTCACATCCTTTGGTTACTAAGTCTTTTAGTTGCTGTGAGTGCTCGAAGTTATTTCCTTTAGATTCTGCAATTATATCTTTTTGTTTCTTGTTTTTATTTTCACTAGTTTGGCTTAATGGAAAACAAAGAGTTCTTTAGTATTTTTCCTAAGTTAGGATATGGAGTGTTTGAAGAGAAAATTGAAAAACCTTTGGAGCTTAATTTGCATGCTAATAGTGTTGTTAGTATGAATGCTTTGAACACCGTTATAGAAAAGTCCAAGCTTGGGGAAGTTGGTTTTGTTAAGCATGATATTTTTAGTTCCCCAGCTTTAGTGGAGAAAGTTTGCTCTGATAATATTTTATCTCCCATATGTGATGTTTCTAATGATGCTTGTGCTCCTCCTCCTTTTAAAATACCTATGAAGATTGTTGAACGTGCTATGGATAACTGCTATTTAGGAGATGGAACTGTCCATCCTGGTGATCATTTGCTTTTTATACATGAATTATACGAGTTGTTCAAGTGTGCAGGTATTTCGATGAACCGAGTTAAGAAGAAGCTATTCTCTTTATCACTGAAGGGCAGAGCTGCGGAATGGTATAAAACAGTGAAGGATGGCCGACCTATTGATTGGGAGAAAATTGTACCTCTCTTTTATTCTAAATTCTATCCTTCTAGTGAGGTTTATAAAGATAGGTATTATATTTATAATTTTCATCCGCATGAGGGAGAAAGCATTGCCCAAGCGTGGGGAAGATTGAAGTCACTAATGCTCAAATGTCCTATTCATGATCTTCCCCGTAATATTGTTATTAATAATTTTTATGCAAGGCTTTCAGGATATTACAAGGACTATCTAGATGCATGCTTTGATGGGTCTTTCACAAGCAAGGATGTTGACGCCAAGAGGGATCTGCTTGAAACAATTCAAAGCAATATTGAAGATTGGGATAGCGACAAAGGTAAAGGATCAGGTATAAATTACGAGTATGATTGCATTAAGTCTTTCGCTGAAACTGCTAATTTTCAAGAGCTTAGTGCTAAATATGGTCTTCATCCTCAAATTATGGTTGATTGCTTTAAAGCCTTTGCTTCTCATATTAATGTTCCTAAAGGAAATGGGGACGTGTATTGTCACATCCCAAAATTTTGGAATGTGACATAAATAAAATAAGGATCATGTTTGAATGGCTTGATTGAAATTTCACAGGGAATTAAAACTTTTGAGAAGTTTGTTTTATCAAGAAAACTTGCTCCTTACTGTTTTGTAATGATATTTTGAAATTTAGAAAACCTTAGCAACTGGTTTGAATCAATTTGTAGCCAAAATGCAAAAGTTATAAAAGAAATAAGAAAACAGAAAAAGAAAAGAGAAGAACAGACCAAAAAAAAGGTAAAAGAAGGCTGGGGCGACACTTTCGGCCCAACCCAGCAGTCGGCCCATGGCCCAGTAGACTAAACCGCCCGAAGCGGTACTCTTTCTTTCTCCCTCCCACTGACAGGTGGGACCCACCTGTCAGGGTCGTCTCCCACCCCACGCCAGTCACGCGCGTGAACTCCGCGCAGTGACGCCGGCGAGATTCTCTCCCCCCCTCTTTATTTCTTGCCATTTCGTCCCCGCGCCATGCCTATAAGATCCCCTAGACCCCTCTCCATTCTTCCCCTCCTCTCTCCTCACCGCCAGGCTAGCAAGATTTCTTGCCGGAGGCCGCAGTTCCGCCGCTGTTCGTCGTCGAATTACGGGAACACCGTAAGTCCCCGAGCCCTGTCTCTGTATCGTCTCTTCCTATCTTGCTTGGGTGCCACCTCTGACACCCTCATCTGGTCCATTCTTTGCACCCAAGCGACGCCAGCGCCAACACCGAAGGTCACTGTCACCTGGAGCCGCTCCGGCCACCCCTCCTCGAAGCTCCAGGAAGAAAACGACGCCGCCGACCTCACTCCCATCCTCGCCGCATCGGCCTGCGCCTCGTCCACACATCCTCAGCACCAGAAGGCCACGGGAGCGCAGTCACCATCGATGGCAGAGCCGTCCGCCGCCGCGCACAAGTTCTCCGACGACCTAACGGTCAACGTCGGCGAGCCACTCTCTCAGATCCATTCTCAGCCGTTGGATCTAGATCCAATGACCTAGAATAGATCACTTATTAGAACGGGTATCTTCAGATCTGCACCGTTCAGATCGCATAAAATCTAACAACCCGAGTTAGTGATCCGTCCGAAGGGGTACCGGCCAACCAGATAGCGCCACGTGTCCAGCTGCGTTGGAATAAGTTCTGCTAAATAGAATAAAAGACAGAATTTGTGCAAACTTGTAAAAATCATATCTTTTGATCTGTTTATCCAAAAAATGCAAATAATATGTCTATGGATTCCTAAAATTGTGTAAAACACATTTCTGAAATAAAATTTGACTTTTGAACTAGTTAAAAACATTCAAATTTAAATATGAGAGTTTGAGTGTTTTTGATATAGTTCAAATTCTATTAATCCTTCTCAGTTGATTCTTTTTGCAAATGGATCTTAATGTTATCCTCTGTCCAGTAGAACCACTGCACAAATTACTTGAACCAGTTTTATCAAGTATTCAAATTCAAATGAGGATTTGAGTATTTTCTCTCTAGATTTAATTCTATAATCATTTTAGGCATAATTCCTTTTACAAAATTGCTTATCTTGATACTTAAAATCCACCAGAACACTTCACACACTTTTTCACACTTATCCAAATGACAAATCCACTAGTTCAACCTATTTGCAAACTATATGTGTTATTTGAGTACCTTGCAAAAATGAATCCTAATTCCTATCATGCACTTTGTGCTATTTGATTTTTGTCCCATTATGCAGCTGGTGTGAATAATCCTAAGTTCTAATGACCACTCAACTCTACCATGACTTGGATCCTTGCCCAAGTGCAAAACTATCAATCCCATCTTACCCAAAATTCTTCTAAGTATTTTGACTACCCCATCCAACAAATATGCCATAGAAGGTTTCCCATATCAAGACCATGGAGAAGAAGTTGAAGAGAAGACAAGAAAATGAAGGAAAACAAGAAGTTGAAGAGAAGACAAGAAGATGAAGGAAAACAAGAAGTTGAAGAGAAGGCAACAGATGAAGGAAAAAAACAAGAAGATCAAGATCAAGAGCCAAGTCAAGAAGATGAAAGTGACAAACCTCATGACTTAGAATTTATCCATCCAACTTCTCAAACCAAGCCTAAGAATCTCCTTAAGTTATTTTTGCTAAGTGTTTGACACTTATTAACAATTTAGAAAACCACATCAATCTTTAAAACTCTTGACTTAGCCATTCTCTCCTACCAAATCAAGTCAACTTCATGCCACAAATCTTTTGTCCAATTACCACTAAGACAATTGAAGACTAAGCTAAAACAAATAAACACTTTTGTTTTCCTTGTTTGATTATGTTGCCTTGAATGGTGTGTTTATGTCGTGTTCTTTTCTATCTTATAGTTGTGCGGAGAACTATGTGTGTTGATTAAGAGAAGTACAATCTTCTGAAAATTCTAAGGCAAGTGTCATCATCTTCTTGTCCTACTAAAGTTTTGTCACTAGTAGCTTTTCTTGTAGAAGATGCATGAGTAGGTTGTTTTAGAGTTTTGTCTTAAAAGCCTTACTAGGTTTTGCTTAAGTCTCTTTGATTAAGCCTTGCATCTCCTTAGTAGATTTGCTGCTGCTATAGGTTACCTTGTCCTACACCTATGTTTTGGGAAGGGAACTTCACATGTTTTGGTTAAGTGTTGAAAACCCTGTTTTGCAAAAACCAAGAAAAACAACTAAGTTAATGAAACACCTAGATGGAAGTGGTAAGATGGATTTATGTTGAGTGGTTCCCTGGGGTCATGTCGTCGAACCTCTGAACCACCAGGTGTATCTCACTTGTGGACAGCCACCCAGGAACAAAGAGATTGGAGACGTTCAAGTCGTGAAGCTTCCAGTGCAACCACGAGTCATATGGGCTCTATCTTGACTAACTAAGTTGCGAGAACTCAGCCAGACGGACAGAGGGTGCTAGATGATGATAGGATGGAGCGCGTCCGGGTTGGTCTGAGGGATTGCCTCTAAAAGGTCTCGCCTTAGTCTTCACTTGGCCATTTGAGCAAAATGAGCATCATGGCAAAAGAGGTTGACTGAGTCTTGTGGGAAAAGTGCACCACCTCTGCAGAGGGTTACAAACTAAGTACTTAGCCGTGTCCCCGGTTACGGACAATTTTGAGCGACATGATTTTGAAGCTGTTCAAGGATCTCCTCATGCAAACTTCTTAAAATTAAAACTTGTGGGTTGAACCGGGAATATGGCAATTGGTGCAAGTGTCTATTGGCTAGCAGTTCCCGTGCAATTTCTATGTGCCAGTGTCTGCAGGAATAGGTCACCCAAACCAAGTTTTCCATATGTAGTAATTGAGGTTTTGACAATTGATGTAAGTGTCTATCGACCAGTGTGTTCCGTACGTTAACTACGGCCTGTGGCTACAGGGGTATGTCACCCAAGTCAAGTTGTCTAGCAAAAGTTTTGTTTTGAGAAAATGATAGGATAAAAGTTTCTTTACTCAAGATAAGCCTGAAGCTCCACCTAGCCAAATATTCATCTAAGTGTTAGGCTCCATTTGTGTCCACCAAACAATGACATCTTTCCAATACAATTCAAATGTATTGACCCTTCATGGCTGCAATGTTTCATGTTGCAGATTTAGGTGACAAGTAAGGTACACCAGGGTTACGAGTCTATCCGCAGCATGTTCGCCTGTGGCACATGAAGAAGAAGGACTCCATGCTATTTTTGATTTCATTGTAAACTCTGAAAGCTTTACGCTATGAGCATTGTAAAGTTTCTATATGTAATTGCTGGATCATGCGATGTAATACAATGACCTTTGTTTCTTGATATTACATCTTAAACTGTGTGTGCTAGCGATTGATCCAGGGACTAGCACTGAAAAGCACAGGGATCGTCATCTTTAAAAGGTGAGGTTGCTACAGATGGTATCAGAGCATTGTGTTGCCCTTAGGTTCGTGACCCTAGGATTGGACAATGACCCCTTAGAAAAATAGGAGTTGCACTTATTTCTAAGTTAAAATTTACACACTCGTTCTCTCGTAAACTCTTCCCTTAGTCATTTTTCCTCTACTTCTCTTCATATCAACTCAAAGATGAAGAGCTTCAACATCGACACCTCAAAGGACTTCAAGATCCACCCACCTCTATCATCAAAGGAAGCAAATTGAAAAAGACTAGAAGAAAGAGTCTATGCATCAATAGTTCTAGGACTTGGATATTTTTTTATATGAAGGATCCTGATAGCAATAGAACCAACTAACTACTTAACAAATGATGAGCTATGCGACCAACTTAAGGGAAAGAACCATGCTACGTGGAGCAAGAAGATAATATCAAGACTAAGGATGCAAAGATCAAAGCTCAAGGCAAGAAGTTCAAGAAATCAAGAGAAGAAGGTCGGGTAAGAGCAACAAATTTGAGTTAGGACCCGACCATGAAGTGATTTTGAAGCTACGTGCCAAGAAGAGAGAGCTTCAATCAAAGATCGATGCTCCAATTATGAAGGTGAAGAAGTACAAGACGATGTTTGCTGAGCACCATCATGGAAAAGGAAGTTGACATGGAGGATTAGAGTAGTTAGTGAGACCACCATGTGAAATGATGTCTAGTGAGTTTGTTCTAACCTTCGTGACGTTTAACCACCCACGTACTTGAAGCTATTTGTGAGTTATGTGAATGCTTCCTTGTTTTTGAAGATTGTTTCTATGCATGTGTTGTGGGTAGGAAACTTTGTTCCCTAGACTCTATCTCTAAGTCTAACCTCACCTATTTCAAACCTAACAGATGCCTCCTCGTTGCGCTCCTGAGGAACAGATGCAGCAGATGATGGAAGTCCAGGCTCAACTCATGCAAGCCATGACTCAGATTCTTGCCAACACTCAGAACAATAACAACAACAACCCACCACCACCACCCCCTCAAGTCGACATGCTTGCAAGGTTCTTAAGGCTTCGCCTTGCCAAGTTTTCTCGTGCTGCTGAACCACTAGAGGCCATGGATTGGCTCCGTTCTGTTAACAAAGACTTGGTGACTACTGGTTGCACTGATGCTGAAAAGGTCAGGTTTGCAGCTCATCTGTTGGAAGGACCAGCAGCAAGCTGGTGGGACACTTATCAAATCACTCACCCCATTGATGGAGTGACCTGGGACTCGTTCCAAGAGGGATTCCGAGCTGCACATATTTCAGCTAGAGTGATGAGCCTGAAAAAGGAGTTTCATGATCTCAAACAAAGGCATTATAGTGTGTCAGAATACATTGATGAGTTCAACAATTTGTCACGCTATACGCCAGATGATATTGACACTGATGCAAAGAGGAAGGATAAGTTTTTAGAGGGCCTTAATGATGAGTTGTCAATTCCCTTGTGTTCGCACACGAACACGTCACCGTGTACCTCCGACGTCGAGCGCGATACGCGGGACACATCGCCGGAGGAGGCTAGCCGGAAGCGCGATACGCAGGACAATTCGGCGAGCTCTTTTGAAGACCCGAAACCCCACACGCCCGGGAGAGACCCCGTCTGGGCGCACGGCGGAGATGGGCTGCCCTAGGTCGGTTCGCCCGCCCCTAGGACTTCGCAGATCGAAGCTCTCCAACATGAAGAACACCGATGAACGATGAGCAGAAAACAAGGGCGAGAGAAAAAAAATAGAGGTTTGTAGATTGGTTTTTGCGATTGTGTGTTGTTGTTCAATCGGCCGTCACCCCTCATGTATATATGGAGCGGCTGGACTTCCCGTGCAAGAAAGAGGGCTGGATTCACGTCCAAAACCCTAGTTTGGGTCGAATTTGGATGGGTGGGTCCGAACTTTCCAAAACTATTCGGTCAAAAACTTGTCTGTATATTCCGGGTCTGTTTTGAGGCAGTAAACGACCTCGGATCGAAATCCCGTAAACTACAAAGTTGTTCGTCTCGAACAAACGAAGAACTTTCATGTTAGCCACTTTTCCATCCGAGATAGTCTGAAGGGTCTTTTCCATCCATTTCTGAATTTTATCTGATTTTGGCATATACAGAGCGCGACTAGTACTTGTACTAGTCAGCCTCGGCTTTGGGCTACGAAATTACAGAAATTCGCTAGTACTTGTACTAGCTAGCCTCTGTTCCAGCTTTTTTGGTTTGACCCTAGAAATTGCATGTGACCTCGGATTGAGATGATCCAAAAACCAAAGTTGCTTGTTTCGACGAGACGCACAACTTTCTCAACTATTATTTTCTCATTTGAGGCCATCTTAAGGTATCTTCTTTGTAAGCCAAAAACGGTTGTCAACACATGCCCCCCTGCTTTTCGGCAATACTTGCGTGCCGAAAAATAACTTGCACCACATTTTGTCTAAGGACGATGTCAACACTCCATCGGCCATCTGTTCTTAGGGCGATAACTCTATATCGGCCATGTATGCTAAGGGCGATAATTGTATATCGGCCATATGTGTGTTTAAGCTTCTTGCCACACGCTCGGGTAAAACTTCTTTAGATATCTTCCATTCAGAGCTCGAGGTAATAAATTTCCCTCCATAGATTCAACCAAATATGAATTTCCAGGAACTACTCTCATGACCTTGAAAGGACCCTCCCAGCTCGGAGACCATTTGCCAAATTTTCTGTCTTTTGAACCAACTGGCAGGATTACCTTCCACACTAGGTCACCAACCTGGAAGCTCTTCAATTTTACCTTTTTGTTATATGCTCTTGCTACCCGCAATTTCTCCTTCTCTATGTCTCTTAGAGCAATTAGACGTTTATCGGCGACTTCATCAATGTTATCCATCATTAAGTTATGAAAATCCACCGCCGATAAATCATTTTGCTTCGCGAACCTCAAAGCAACCAGATTCACCTCTACTGGTAAAACGGCTTCTTGCCCATACACGAGCTCATATGGAGTTACTTTTGTTGCACCATGCCTTGAAATCCTATGCGCCCACAAAGCTTCAGACAACACTTCATGCCATCTCCTTGGATGATCTTCAATCTTCTTCTTGATGAGCTTGATCAAAGTTTTATTGCTAGATTCAGCTTGTCCATTAGCTTGAGCATAATATGGAGATGAATTGAGCATCTTTATCTTATATGATTCGGCGAATTCTTTTACTTCCTTTGCCATAAATGATGAACCCTGATCTGTGGTCAAAGTTTGAGGAACACCGAATCTATGTATAATGTGCTCAGTTATGAATTGAATCACCTCCTTATGGGTCATATTCCTGAGAGGTATTGCTTCAGACCATTTGGTAAAATAATCAGTGGCTACCAACATGAACCGATGCCCTTTCGAAGAAGAAGGATGAATCATGCCAATGAAATCCAATCCCCAACCTCTAAATGGCCACGGCTTGATAACAGGATTCAACATAGCAGCAGGAGCCAACTGAATATCACCAAACTTTTGACAAGCCTCGCATCCTTTATAATATCTGAAGCAATCATTTATCATCGTCGGCCAATAAAAACCTGCACGTCGTAGTAACCACTTCATCTTGTGCGCCGACTGATGAGTACCACAGATACCTTCATGTACCTCCCCCATAGCGACCCTTGCTTGGTCTTCATCCAAACACTTCAAGAGAATACCATCAACTGTTCGGCGATAAAGATTATCATCTATCAAAACATATTTGAAAGCAATCCGCCGAACAGCCCTATCCGTCCTCCTGCTAGGATCCTGCAAATATTCAACAATAGGCCTTCTCCAATCTTTGTTTTCACCTGCACTAGATCCTTCATTAGTGACCGAATCAATGGGCTTTAATTCGGTCTTACCTACGTCAGCAAGAACAAACATCGGCTTATAAGATATATGAAAAACACCACGATCAACATGGTAGCCAGATGCTTGTTGTGCTAACACATTTGCATTCCAATTATCCTGTCTAGATATATGAGCAATGCTAAAATAATCCAAGGTAGAAATTATGTCTAGACATTTATCAAGATACATATTAAGTGATTCGTCTAAGCATTGGCAAACCTTGGATATTTGCTGAACTACTAACAACGAATCACCATAAGCATCAATATGTGTAGCACCTACAGCAGTTAAAAGTTCTAGTCCGAATAGTAAAGCTTCATATTCGGCTTGATTGTTTGTGCAAGAATATTCTAAGCGGCATAAGGCTTCAAACACAGCACCATGAGGAGATATATAAACAACACCAACACCTTGGCCATTGTTACAGACTGAACCATCAAAATATAATCTCCACGGTATTAAAGAGACAAGGCTAATATCAATATCATGCTCACTGTCAATCCGATGTTCAACAATAAAATTAGCAACGATTTGGCCTTTCATAGATTTCAAAGATTCATAAGCCAAATCATATTCAATTAAAGCATAAGCCCATTTACCAATCCTACCACTAAGAATTGGTCTATGCAACATATATTTAATGACATCGGTTTGACAAGCAACAACGCACATGCTAGACAATAAATAATGCCTTAACTTAGTACAAGCAAAATACAAGCACAAGCATAATTTCTCAATAAAAGTATACCTTGTCTCGGCATCCAGTAAACGCCGACTCAAATAAGTTATGACATGTTCCTTTCCTTCGGTCTCTTGAGTCAAAACAACACCAATAACGCCTTCCTCCGCATCGATATAGAGCCTAAAAATCTCTCCATGTTTGGGCGCCTTCAATACCGGCGGAGTAGACAAACAAAGCTTGATATTTTCGAATGCCTCTTGCTGTTTTGCCCCCCAGGTAAAATCATCATCATTCTTTAACCGAAGAATAGGAGTAAATGCATCAACCTTCCCCGACAAATTCACTATGAATCGCCTCAAATAATTAACCTTGCCAAGGAATTTCTGCATATCTTTCTTGCATTTCGGTGCTTCTATTTTCTGGATAGCCTCTATCTTCTGTGGATCAATCTCTATGCCATGTTGATGTATAATAAAAACCAAGAATTTCCCAGCCGATACACCAAAAGCACACTTCAAAGGATTCATCTTGAGCCCATACTTCCTCATCCTCTCAAAAGTTAAGCGCAAATCGGCTAAATGAGATTTATTAGCATCTGATTTGACAACAATATCATCAATATAGACTTCAAGTATGACCCCAAGCAAATCATGAAATATTAAATTCATAGCCCGCTGATATGTGGCACCGGCGTTTTTCAACCCAAAGGTCATTACCGTCCACTCAAATAAACCAACAAAGCCAGGGCACCGAAAGGCTGTTTTGAATGCATCCTCTTCGGCCATAAAAATTTGGTTATACCCCGCATTGCCATCAAGAAAACTAATAACTTTATTACCAGAGGCATCATTAATAAGCATATCGGCTATTGGCATAGGATACTCATCTTTGGGTGTAGCTCTATTTAGATCCCTGAAATCAATACACACCCTCAACTTGCTTGATCCTTTTTTCTCCACAGGTACAATATTAGAAATCCAATCTGCATACCTGCAAGGTTTAATAAAATTAGCTTTAAGCAAACGACCGATCTCCTCCTTGATCCGGTCATACATTTTAGGATTGAATTTCCGGGCCAGTTGTTTATAAGGTCTAAAACCGGCCTTGATAGGCAATCGATGCTCAACTAAATCCCGGCTCAAACCAGGCATCTCATGATACTCCCACGCAAAGCAATCGACATATTCTTTTAACAGTCCGATTAACATATCCTTATAATCGGCTTTCAGATTTTTGTTTACAAACATCGGCCTAGGAATTAAACCATCTCCTATATCTACCTCTTCCAATGGATCAGCCGATGTAAAACCTTGTCCCAACTTATCCATATCATCTAATTCTTCAATTGACTCATACATATCGTTCCCACTGGACCGATATTCCACAAGCCTCTTCTGCAACCACTCTTCGTTGGGATCCATTTAAATCACATGTTTGGGAGCCGATTACTATAAATCGGCTTTAAAGATACAGGCACAAAGCCATTCTTTGTGGCACTAAGAAAATCAAAATCTGAAAGATCACGCCCCGTCAAACAAGTAGCATTAGGATGTTGCCAATCCACCGGTGAATCAGCCAAAGCAATGCACGATGAATTATCAGCATGGACTACCTCAACTTCATCATCAACCCACTGTATCAAGAACTGATGCAAAGTAGATGGCACGCATTAGTTTGCATGGAGCCAATCGCGGCCTAATATGACATTGTAATTACCTTGCACCTCAGCAATAAAGAAGGCGGTGGCCAAAGATTTGCTTCCCACGGTGAGCTCTACACTCATGACACCTTTGGCCTCAGTTTTTTCTTTACCTTCAAACCCATTAAGCACCATGTTGGTTTTCATTAAATCATTCTCATCAAGCCCCAACTTCTTGAAAACGGAATATGGCATAAGATTCACTACAGCGCCACCATCAACAAGCATTCTAGCAACCGGCGACCCATTAATGTGTCCCTTGACATATAATGGTTTCAAGTGTTTCACCGGTTCTTTTGGCTTCTCAAAGATGGCATTTTTGGGCCCAAAGTCTAGCTGTGCTACCTCCCCTTCTTCATCTACGGCACGAAATTCAGAGGGTAAATAATAAACCATATTCATATCCATACCTTCCCTAGTTGGCGAGCTTTCATAGTCCACCAATTCCTCATCATCTTCCGGTGCGGGAGTTTGCTCTAGAATTTCATCAGTTGAAGGAGGTATAGGAGGTGGTGTAGTAACAATGCTTGTGCTCCCCTCCTGAGATGGTGTCAGAACTGTTGTGATTATCATGGGAACTGTGGTATCTTCCACTTGCTTACGTACCCACTTCTTAGAAGGCACTGGGCGAGCTTCATTCTCTACCTTCTCTTGATTCCTCATGCGCTGCAGCCTCCTTTTCTTGGTTTTTGTCAATCCAAGAGGACACCACTTAGGCTGAGTATATTTAGGATCCCTCGGCTTGGCTTTGCTTGTGCTAGCTTCGTGATCATTAGCCGAGGATCTTGGCTGAATAGTTAGTATAGCCTTATCAGAACTAGCCGGTTTATCAATATCAACCGGCTCTTTGAGTTTCAACGCTTGTGTGCCCACTATGATTGAGCTAACATTAGGATTCTTCCCTTGTTGCTTGCCAGACTCTGACGTTTCAGCACATGGCGACATAGGACGTCGCTCCTTCTCAGCACCCTCTGAAGATTTTGGATGTGACCGATTAGTATTATAACTCAAACGGTCTCGAACAGGTCGAGTGATCCTGTCATGCACAGATTTCCTGGGTGCTGCCCATCCTGGATGAAAAGCATATGGCGCCATTGGGGGCTGCATCCATCCTCCATTGTAGTAACTAGATGACCCGTTGCGCCACTGGCGCAAAGGCAAATCCAAAGCGGCACGGGAGCCACAAAGATTAAACTGTTCTAATTCAAATATATTAAAACCTAATAGTACATAAGTTTTTAGATGCAGGTCCAAGCACCTTAATTCCACTAATGAGTTTTGTCCAGCCACGAAGAAAGTAATCGAGAATCTGAGTGTGGTTAACTGAAATTCATGTGTATGAATATTAATCATTGATTCCACCAAGGAGTCCCAAGTAACCAAGGTGCTTAAGTTTGAAGTATTAGCAGGGCTAAATTGTGATTGCATTCACACCAATGATAGCTAATACATTTAACTTCCATCACAAAAAAAACTTTAGAAAGTATGTGCATGAATGTCAATCTGGAGAATGCATTTGCCCTTCTCTTTCTCATGGCAAAACAAACTATATTGTTAGAAAAAGTTAACTGGCACCCACACATAATGTTAATATATTAATATTGGGAACTGAAGAACCAGCTATAGCATTGAAGCACACATATGAAAAATACATCGACAGAGACAAAAATCGTGGGTAGCAGTCTGTGGTATTCATACAAGTAGATAAAGTTCAGGTCTGGGCCGTCTGGAAAATAATCCATGGCAGTCATACATGTAGATAAAGTTTTAGCCCAAAGCATACCAAGAGAGGGTCAAGGTTTCTCCTCTACCGGTCAGAGGATTACTTACAAAAGGGTGCTTTCCAAAAAGCAGCCTACACAAAATAGCCTCTGCATAGGTATTTACACAGCTACCACATGAGATTGATACTGCAATAGATAAGATAGTCAATTGGCAGTGTGGAGCCACGTGAGATTGATACTGCAATAGATAAGATAGTCAATTGGCAGTGTGGAGGCAGATGGTAAGGGCATCACATTAGCTTGACAGCGCAGCATAGAACTGGCAGGTCCAGTGCAGAAGTGCACATCAAAGCGATGAGCCCGGTTGATTAACACGACGACGAATTGATGAAGGCATGTTGACTGTCAGCAGACTCAAGATAGGGAGCAGCAGAAAAAAACCTGGTAATATTTTGCTCAGTGACACAATGGTAAAAGGATAAATAGAAGTAAAATAAGTAAATATTGAGATACTGCTAGACCTTGGGTTTGATTAAAAAGAAAAGATCGCAATTAATAATTATTTTTACAAAGGAAGGAAAATGCCAAAGCTGTAACAACCCAAATTTTTGGGAAATAGAAATAAATGGATTTATTAAAATACCAAATTTTGGAGACAACAAAAACTTTTATTATGAATACAAGATTAATTTATTGTCTTTTAAAAACTTGTGAATTTGAGCATTTGCTCCCATGCTTCAAATAAAAGGAGTATGAGAAAGGTTTTAACTCAAATGCTTTGAGCCGAGTTTCAGAACTTTTTTTTAAAAGAATGTCAAACCCTATTTCAAGAAACCAAGATTTGTTTTAAAAAGAGTAGAACAAAGGATCCCATTGTTAAAAATTATTTTTCCATCCAATGAAGATTTCCAAAATGATTTGTATCTATATTTTCAAACTACTATTTTATTCGAAAACTAACCCTTTTCAAAACTATTGATAAAAAAACCTTTGCACAACCTCCCATGATCTTTTAGCCAAGTTTTGAAGGCCAAAGTAAACCTTGGTTTATAAAATATGTATTTAATTAAAATGGTTTTTCCTTCTATTTAAATCTTGCATAAGTGCAGGCCAAATCCATTCGGGAAACATAGTTCCAATAAACCAAGTCATCCAATCCCATGCAACAAGGAAGAAAACATAAAGAAATGAGAAGAAATACAAAACCCTGAATCGGAAAGATAAGAAAGGCTATCTTCAAAATATTATTGCCTACACCACTTTGCCCTTCTATATTAAGAAATCTTTGATCTAGATCATCGTGCATCTCTCCACCACAACTAAGAACAAGTTACCAAGAATCAAATACAATAAGGTTTGAAACAAAAATCAACTTAGAACCCTATTCAAATTTCTACCAAAGTTTGAATTCAAATAAGGGGTCATTCCCAACTCCATGTCATCTACAAGAAAACCAACACCTTTGGACCAAGATTAAAACCAATTGCACTTCATATTGCATGCATACATAGTATTTTAAACACATGTTGTTCTATGATTTCATGTGGATTTTAAAGTGTTGTGCAATGTTTAGTTAATTCAAACTCAACCAATAGAAGTATTAGAGAAGAACCACAAAGATCAAAAGAACCAGAAGCAAGAGAAATAAAAGAGAAGAAAAGATGATCTAGAAAAAGTTAACCACTACCCTACTTTGGACCCCTGGATTAAGCAATCCTCAACTCAACTAAGAGTGTGGTCAGTTAGTTGAGCTTGACCATGTCACATACTAACTCAACCAAGAAGTTTCCAGCAAAAACTCAAACCCTAACCTCTTCCAAAATCTGTCCAAAGTTTGAATCTGAATCATATGACAACCCCAAATTCAAATTAGCCCTGAAGCAAAACACCACCTCTTGACCTAACAAAAATTGTTTTAGGATCCCTATTCAATATAGTGACCAACCCAATTCAAAAATTCCAAAAATTTGAATTTTTACTTCTTGCGAGCATTTGATCAAACAGTTGGCAGGCAAGAATCAAACAAAGTCACATTCACTATTTTGTGCAGTGCATCCCTGCATCTCTGACGTGCCCATGACCTCCAAGCAGTGCCCTAGGCTCTCCTCTGTCGATCCCCTGTCTCCCCTGCCCAAACACCGGACGTGAGGACATGGAGGAGAAGAGAAGAACACCCCAGCCCACTTCCTTGTCCCCCTCTGAACCAGACCAGTCCCAACCTCTCCCATCGCCCCAGGACTCGCCTGCAGCACACCGCAGCCCGCAGCACCCGCCAACGCCGCCCCTCTTCACTCCCACAGCCGACACGCACAGTGAGCTGGCCGCAGATCCCCTCGCCTCGTGCTCCCTCTCCCGACTATATAATGCCGCCATTCTTCCCTGAAAAGGTTCGCGCCACCTTCCTCTACCTCCCAGACAAGGTCCCAAGCTCCCTCTCCCTCTCGTTCGAGCTCCCCCGTCGACGCCGCTCCGCAGAGCGCCTCCCGTTCCCGGCGTTCCAGAGCCTCCCGCGAGCTGCCGCCTGGACGAGGTGGAGGAGAAGCTCCTCCGCCGCCTAGACACCCTCGCCGCCGGTCTCCGCCCCCGCCGGTGAGCCTCCCCCATCGCCGTCTCCCTCCCAGTAGCTCGTTCGTGTGTTCGTCGGGCTGGGGAAGAAGACTTCCCCAGATACCGTTTCACTTAATCTGACCAGCGGGGCCCGTTGTCAGCGTTTTATTTTTTTTGTCTTGCCACCCGCCCAGCTGCAGCCGAACGGGCCGGCCCAGTTCATCTGTGTGTCCGGCCCGGATTAAAAAAAAAAGGGGGTATTCGATTTCCGATTTTTGAAAAACACATTCAGATGCTTTAGTATATTTAATTTTCCCGGAGATCTACCGATCCAAATCTAGCAAATGAAAATGTTCTGGAAACCTTAGAACATAAGCTATCCAATAAAAGTGGTTTCAACACAATTAGATTTACAGAGTGGTTGCAGTAAAAATAACAAAACAGGAGCTTTTCCAACTTAGAAAATCCATATCAATTAAAATAAAATTCCTAAAAATATAAATCCAACTTTAGAAATTCACAATTAGTGATGCCCATCTGTCTATGGCATTAGATCTCATTTTTGAACATTTTTAAGTAAATGCTATTTACCTATATGGTTAAATAGGCATTTGCCATATAGGATTTGATTAAACTCAAATCTATACTCGAAATTGTTATGGAACCTTTATTGTTAAACCCCAATTCCAAATACCTATCTGTAGGTGTTGATCTTAGTCCATGTGTACTTGTAGGAAGTATTTGGAAAGTTAATCCTACATGGTAGTAATTAGAAACTCAAACTTGCACACCTATTTCAAAATAAAGGGAAGTGGTATGAAACCAATTCGAATCAACCCCATTTCTAAATATTGATCTATAACCTTTGATCCCATTCAACTAGGATCTATAGACTCTACTTGTAAGATTCAAACTTGATCACTAAATTTTTGCAAACTAGAAATGGCTTCAATAAAAGAAAGGTACTCCAAATCCTATGAAGCCTCTTTAGATGAACCATAATCTTGAACATATACTAGTAGTATATGAACTTTGGTCAATAAGGACTTGCAGGAGATATTTTCATCATCCACCATAAATAAACCCTACTTAAATACAACAACCCAATAATCTCATCCATCGGAAGTCAATTATCTTCGAAACCACTCTCCATAGACTTCCTAGATCACTTTCCTTACCCAAGTATGTGTATTTGAGTAAATAGGTGTTGTTTGTGAATTGTGTGGTGATTGTATGCTTATTTGCTTTCCGACGATTAGACGACAACGAGAGTAAGGAGAATGGATCCCGAAGTCCACCAAGAAATGGAGATGGCGATCAATCAATCCAAGATGAAGATGAAGACTATTTTAACTTTGCCAAGCCAGGCAAGCCATCTTTTGATTCATACTCCCAATGCCTAGTTTTAATATTTCATTCTACTTGTTTTAAGTAAATTGCATGATTGAATTGCTAGAGTAGAATGATAGGAGTGTATTGGTGCCTTGTTGATCAAGAGCATCAAGTTGAGTTTATCCAACCCTATTTAGTAGCATCATCACTCAATGTAGTTGCTTAGTCGCTAATAAAAGTTGATGCTATCTCTGGAGGAACCCCATTTGAAAGGTGGTGACTTGAACTTGAAACTTGAAAGGGGAGATTGCTCCTACATCATGGCTTTATGAAAGAAATTAATCTTGACTAAGAACTATGAAATATATTTCTCAAATGACAACGAGTGATGTACATGGGAGCCAACCATACCGTACGACCACATTACCCCTATATGGGAAGGGGCTTAGTCCGTAGCTTGTTTATCTTAGTATGGGAGGCCTTGTATCAAATCTTTATGGAAGGACACCGTGCGCGGCTACTTCTGAACCAGGTGGATTCCACTAACCCGGTCCCCGGGATGGCCAGAACTAGAGGCTCCGGAGCGGGGATTCCGTACCCCGGGCTCTAGGGAAGGATCCTATACTAGGGTGAGCAAGTGAAAGAGTTTGTTTGATTATCTGAACCTCGCATACTTTGTGTATGTCGATCCGTGGATTTCTCCCGGCAGATGTATCGAATCTTGTGGGTAAAGTGTACCCCTCTGCAGAGGTTTTCAAACTATTCAAATAGCCGCGTCCACGGTCATGGACAGTTGGCTAACTCTACTTGACTTTTGTCAAAGATAAAAATAACAAGGGTGAGATTGGTGAAGGATATGAATTGAAATTGACTTGACTTGAACTTGATGTTGACACACTTGAAGTTCCTCTTTAGATTGAACCTAGAGAACTAATCCTCTTTTCTACCGATGAACATTCTTGGGAAATAAAACTAGCATTTTGCAAATAACCCTAGTGCTTAGTCCACCATATCAACCATGCATATCTCTTTCCCCACCTTGTTTATAAGATGGTTTGCGAGTGCATCCAATGTACTCATGGCTGTGTCCCTGGCTATTAACTTGGCCAGACTTGAAGGAGCAAGATCAAGAAGGAAGGACTCATTGACGACTTTGCGAATTAGGCTCGTTTCCTACTGTCTGCTTTGCCTGTGCGGTTGAAGCTTGACAATATGGACCCAAAGTGTTATCCCGCTGCTTATTGATGCAATGTAAGGTTTGGTATGTGCGACCACCTATGTAATCCCCTTTAATTACTATTAATGTCTATGACTGTGATATCAACTACGTTATGTAAATCACAACATTGATTCTGGGATTGTGATGGATTACATAACGGGCACTTCAAATTTGTATCAAATTTGAGGTCGTCACAAGTTGATATCAGAGCCTAGGCTGACTCTAGAAAACCCTAGTTAGCATGGTCGTTAGCAAATGACATCTCTGATATCACAAGTTTGGTATCAGGACTATCATGACCTTAGGAGACCTTAGTTAGTATGGTCGTTAGCTAAGAAAGTGATATGTTGACAAAAACTTATTTTTACAAAAGAAACTTATTTGCTTTGGTATCCAAAGCCAATCTTATACCCTCATCTTATTCACTTCAAATATCTTACACTCTCAACCTATACTCTTAAGAGATTTTGACAAAGAATTTATTTACCTCTTTAATTACAAAGTCTTTTCAAAGATTTGTTTTACTCTATTCCTCATCTACTTCAAATATATACTATGGACGATATACCGACCTAAGACCGAAGGACTAGGGACTTAATATTTTTCAAGGCGTCAACCTCTGATGTCAACCATGACTGCTCCCATCAGGAGAGAGACAAATATTCAAACTTCCCAGAAATCTTCCGACAGGAGGCCACTCTTCAAGATAAAGACTTCAAGAGCAAAGAGAGAGTGATCAGAAATGATGAAGACCCAACAACCTTTTGACCCACAGGATTTATAGGAAATGCTCAGTTGATTTCATTGAGCTACCCTTACCTCACGATTATTAAGTGTGCTTAGTGCCTTGTGTGTTTGAATGATTGAGTGGTTTTGAGATGTGTTGCTCATACGCCATCCGGCAACATGTAGCAACCACTCCGAAAACTTGTTTGCTCAAAAATGTTTTCGTCTTTCTCGCCAAACTACACTCTAACCATATCAATCGGAAGACACAAAGAAAGGAAAACCAGGAATCAACCACTAGCTACCCGAAAGTTGCACTTAGCTACAAAGCTGGTAGGAACAAGTTGGATCAATATTTTGGAGCACCAATCAGGAAGCATTAGTCACCTTCGTTTGGGACTAGTAGGCTTGTTTATTTCTTTGTAAATCAAGAGCGAGACTTGTAATGCGCAAGACCCTTTTTAATAAAAGCCTATGGTTTAGATACCAAATATTTTGTTTTTGAAAAGTGTGATTGTTTGTTAAAAATGCTATGTGATTGATGAAGATGTGTTTTGGCCATTTGGCCTTATCACATTTTGGGTGTACCCAATCTTTCCATCTTGATATAAATTAATACACACTATATCTCTTATCTAGTAATCTCAATTCCCAATCTATCTCAATCTTAACTTGTGAATCTCGGGACGAGATTCTTTTTAAGGGGGGAAGATTGTAACAACCCAAATTTTTGGGAAATAGAAATAAATGGATTTATTAAAATACCAAATTTTGGAGACAACAAAAACTTTTATTTTGAATACAAGATTAATTTATTGTCTTTTAAAAACTTGTGAATTTGAGCATTTGCTCCCATGCTTCAAATAAAAGGAGTATGAGAAAGGTTTTAACTCAAATGCTTTGAGCCGAGTTTCAGAACTTTTTTTAAAAAAAGAATGTCAAACCCTATTTCAAGAAACCGAGATTTGTTTTAAAAAGAGTAGAACAAAGGATCCCATTGTTAAAAATTATTTTTCCATCCAATGAAGATTTCCAAAATGATTTGTATCTATATTTTCAAACTACTATTTTATTCGAAAACTAACCCTTTTCAAAACTATTGATAAAAAAACCTTTGCACAACCTCCCATGATCTTTTAGCCAAGTTTTGAAGGCCAAAGTAAACCTTGGTTTATAAAATATGTATTTAATTAAAATGGTTTTTCCTTCTATTTAAATCTTGCATAAGTGCAGGCCAAATCCATTCGGGAAACATAGTTCCAATAAACCAAGTCATCCAATCCCATGCAACAAGGAAGAAAACATAAAGAAATAAGAAGAAATACAAAACCCTGAATCGGAAAGATAAGAAAGGCTATCTTCAAAATATTATTGCCTACACCACTTTGCCCTTCTATATTAAGAAATCTTTGATCTAGATCATCGTGCATCTCTCCACCACAACTAAGAACAAGTTACCAAGAATCAAATACAATAAGGTTTGAAACAAAAATCAACTTAGAACCCTATTCAAATTTCTACCAAAGTTTGAATTCAAGTAAGGGGTCATTCCCAACTCCATGTCATCTACAAGAAAACCAACACCTTTGGACCAAGATTAAAACCAATTGCACTTCATATTGCATGCATACATAGTATTTTAAACACATGTTGTTCTATGATTTCATGTGGGTTTTAAATTGTTGTGCAATGTTTAGTTAATTCAAACTCAACCAATAGAAGCATTAGAGAAGAACCACAAAGATCAAAAGAACCAGAAGCAAGAGAAATAAAAGAGAAGAAAAGATGATCTAGAAAAAGTTAACCACTACCCTACTTTGGACCCCTGGATTAAGCAATCCTCAACTCAACTAAGAGTGTGGTCAGTTAGTTGAGCTTGACCATGTCACATACTAACTCAACCAAGAAGTTTCCAGCAAAAACTCAAACCCTAACCTCTTCCAAAATCTGTCCAAAGTTTGAATCTGAATCATATGACAACCCCAAATTCAAATTAGCCCTGAAGCAAAACACCACCTCTTGACCTAACAAAAATTGTTTTAGGATCCCTATTCAATATAGTGACCAACCCAATTCAAAAATTCCAAAAATTTGAATTTTTACTTCTTGCGAGCATTTGATCAAACAGTTGGCAGGCAAGAATCAAACAAAGTCACATTCACTATTTTGTGCAGTGCATCCCTGCATCTCTGACGTGCCCATGACCTCCAAGCAGTGCCCTAGGCTCTCCTCTGTCGATCCCCTGTCTCCCCTGCCCAAACACCGGACGTGAGACATGGAGGAGAAGAGAAGAACACCCCAGCCCACTTCCTTGTCCCCCTCTGAACCAGACCGTCCCAACCTCTCCCATCGCGCCAGGACTCGCCTGCAGCACACCGCAGCCCGCAGCACCCGCCAACGCCGCCCCTCTTCACTCCCACAGCCGACACGCACAGTGAGCTGGCCGCAGATCCCCTCGCCTCGTGCTCCCTCTCCCGACTATATAATGCCGCATTCTTACCTGAAAAGGTTCGCGCCACCTTCCTCTACCTCCCAGACAAGGTCCCAAGCTCCCTCTCCCTCTCGTTCGAGCTCCCCCGTCGACGCCGCTCCGCAGAGCGCCTCCCGTTCCCGGCGTTCCAGAGCCTCCCGCGAGCTGCCGCCTGGACGAGGTGGAGGAGGAGAAGCTCCTCCGCCGCCTAGACACCCTCGCCGCCGGTCTCCGCCCTCGCCGGTGAGCCTCCCCCATCGCCGTCTCCCTCCCAGTAGCTCGTTCGTGTGTTCGTCGGGCTGGGGAAGAAGACTTCCCCAGATACCGTTTCACTTAATCTGACCAGCGGGGCCCGTTGTCAGCGTTTTATTTTTTTTGTCTTGCCACCCGCCCAGCTGCAGCCGAACGGGCCGGCCCAGTTCATCTGTGTGTCCGGCCCGGATTAAAAAAAAAAGGGGGTATTCGATTTCCGATTTTTGAAAAACACATTCAGATGCTTTAGTATATTTAATTTTCCCGGAGATCTACCGATCCAAATCTAGCAAATGAAAATGTTCTGGAAACCTTAGAACATAAGCTATCCAATAAAAGTGGTTTCAACACAATTAGATTTACAGAGTGGTTGCAGTAAAAATAACAAAACAGGAGCTTTTCCAACTTAGAAAATCCATATCAATTAAAATAAAATTCCTAAAAATATAAATCCAACTTTAGAAATTCACAATTAGTGATGCCCATCTGTCTATGGCATTAGATCTCATTTTTGAACATTTTTAAGTAAATGCTATTTACCTATATGGTTAAATAGGCATTTGCCATATAGGATTTGATTAAACTCAAATCTATACTCGAAATTGTTATGGAACCTTGATTGTTAAACCCCAATTCCAAATACCTATCTGTAGGTGTTGATCTTAGTCCATGTGTACTTGTAGGAAGTATTTGGAAAGTTAATCCTACATGGTAGTAATTAGAAACTCAAACTTGCACACCTATTTCAAAATAAAGGGAAGTGTTATGAAACCAATTCGAATCAACCCCATTTCTAAATATTGATCTATAACCTTTGATCCCATTCAACTAGGATCTATAGACTCTACTTGTAAGATTCAAACTTGATCACTAAATTTTTGCAAACTAGAAATGGCTTCAATAAAAGAAAGGTACTCCAAATCCTATGAAGCCTCTTTAGATGAACCATAATCTTGAACATATACTAGTAGTATATGAACTTTGGTCAATAAGGACTTGCAGGAGATATTTTCATCATCCACCATAAATAAACCCTACTTAAATACAACAACCCAATAATCTCATCCATCGGAAGTCAATTATCTTCGAAACCACTCTCCATAGACTTCCTAGATCACTTTCCTTACCCAAGTATGTGTATTTGAGTAAATAGGTGTTGTTTGTGAATTGTGTGGTGATTGTATGCTTATTTGCTTTCCGACGATTAGACGACAACGAGAGTAAGGAGAATGGATCCCGAAGTCCACCAAGAAATGGAGATGGCGATCAATCAATCCAAGATGAAGATGAAGACTATTTTAACTTTGCCAAGCCAGGCAAGCCATCTTTTGATTCATACTCCCAATGCCTAGTTTTAATATTTCATTCTACTTGTTTTAAGTAAATTGCATGATTGAATTGCTAGAGTAGAATGATAGGAGTGTATTGGTGCCTTGTTGATCAAGAGCATCAAGTTGAGTTTATCCAACCCTATTTAGTAGCATCATCACTCAATGTAGTTGCTTAGTCGCTAATAAAAGTTGATGCTATCTCTGGAGGAACCCCATTTGAAAGGTGGTGACTTGAACTTGAAACTTGAAAGGGGAGATTGCTCCTACATCATGGCTTTATGAAAGAAATTAATCTTGACTAAGAACTATGAAATATATTTCTCAAATGACAACGAGTGATGTACATGGGAGCCAACCATACCGTACGACCACATTACCCCTATATGGGAAGGGGCTTAGTCCGTAGCTTGTTTATCTTAGTATGGGAGGCCTTGTATCAAATCTTTATGGAAGGACACCGTGCGCGGCTACTTCTGAACCAGGTGGATTCCACTAACCCGGTCCCCGGGATGGCCAGAACTAGAGGCTCCGGAGCGGGGATTCCGTACCCCGGGCTCTAGGGAAGGATCCTATACTAGGGTGAGCAAGTGAAAGAGTTTGTTTGATTATCTGAACCTCGCATACTTTGTGTATGTCGATCCGTGGATTTCTCCCGGCAGATGTATCGAATCTTGTGGGTAAAGTGTACCCCTCTGCAGAGGTTTTCAAACTATTTGAATAGCCGCGTCCGCGGTCATGGACAGTTGGCTAACTCTACTTGACTTTTGTCAAAGATAAAAATAACAAGGGTGAGATTGGTGAAGGATATGAATTGAAATTGACTTGACTTGAACTTGATGTTGACACACTTGAAGTTCCTCTTTAGATTGAACCTAGAGAACTAAACCTCTTTTCTACCGATGAACATTCTTGGGAAATAAAACTAGCATTTTGCAAATAACCCTAGTGCTTAGTCCACCATATCAACCATGCATATCTCTTTCCCCACCTTGTTTATAAGATGGTTTGCGAGTGCATCCAATATACTCATGGCTGTGTCCCTAGCTATTAACTTGGCCAGACTTGAAGGAGCAAGATCAAGAAGGAAGGACTCATTGACGACTTTGCGAATTAGGCTCGTTTCCTACTGTTTGCTTTGCCTGTGCGGTTGAAGCTTGACAATATGGACCCAAAGTATTATTCCGCTGCTTATTGATGCAATGTAAGGTTTGGTCTGTGCGACCACCTATGTAATCCCCTTTAATTACTATTAATGTCTATGACTGTGATATCAACTACGTTATGTAAATCACAACATTGATTCTGGGATTGTGATGGATTACATAACGGGCACTTCGAATTTGTATCAAATTTGAGGTCGTCACAAAAGCTATGTAATGTATATACTCACTTACTCATATCATAAGTATGATAATAAAATATTCTTCTCTTAATATATTTCACGGTATCTATAGGATGACTACAAAAGGGAAACATATATTCTTCCAAGAAATATCAGGGTAGATTCAAGTTTTAAACCAAAGGGGTGCCTAGAGATCTATGCACGTATAGCAAACACTACCATCTTCCTCAGCTGCAGGAACAAATTCATTTATGAATGAGTGAGGTTTTAGCACCTGCTCTATTATGTCTTAGCGGGACACATACTAAAGAAATTCCTAGTTTGGGTGAAAGTACACACCTTTTTGTAGCTGAGGCATTACTAACTGATATTGCCATAGTTCTATAAATGTCGAGTAAATTCCAATTTTTATCCCCTAGTTTGATATTTTTGACACAAATTACCTCATTTAACAATTTTTCATCGGTATTACCCCATTTAGCAAAAAATTGCTAGCTTTTACCCTCCCTACGTTTTTACATGTGATCCGTCGTGTGGGTCTCAATCGGTAATTTTCCTCCAGGTTTCTTTTGGCACCCAAAAATCGTTGTACTAAAAAAATAATTCAATCAAAATAAAATCTGTCCATAAGCAACCTCTTTTCTGAAATGATCATGATATCAGTAAAGTGTATGTCCGTGTGTGTGTGTTGAGTTAGATATCCATCACCTAGTACTATTGCGTCTTGCCTTTGTCATGATGTAAGCATATAATCCAGTCAAGTGTACGTATCAAGTAATCTTAGCCCTTGAATATAAGAGAGGTGGTCTGGATAACAGCCTTGAATTAATATAATTAGAAATAAACAGAGAGGAAAACCAAACATTGAAAATGAGAGCAGAATAAATTGTTCTCCAAGGCTATAGTGGAAATGATACCAATAATTAGAAAACAAACGGAGAGGAAAACCAAACAATGAATATAAGAGAGGTGGTCTGGATAACAACCTTGCACGGAAGGAATTAATATCAGGCAGAACTACCACTTAGCCCTGTACAACAGAATGTGGCAGGAAAGGCACGTAACCACTAACATAGCAAGCACAAAGAAATAATGTTCATATTAATTACCTCGAGCCCTCTAAGGTAATGTCCCCACAAAGATAGCATCACCGGCTCTTTTTCACCCATAGCCCGAACAACGTCTGCATCAACTCAACTGCACGACTGCCCCAAAGAACAAGCTTTATCTCATGGCCTCTACATAGGCACATAAGGGACCATTAAGAAATATAAGGGGTGTGAGGCAGATCAAATAACAGTGGTGACACTTACAACAGATCTATCAGTATGACAGTCTTGGTGTTGGAAGCCGTCGGCTGGTGCATAGCCTGAACAGGGATTACATCAGAAAAGTTGGTGATCTCCCCGACAGCATCTGCACCAAAGCAAATTGTAAAACTGGAATCTAAACACATAAGTCAAAACGCAGCAGGCAAATGTGCCATACAGGCATAGTAGATTCAGGATAACTTACCAATGAAGCGTGTAGAAGTGACACTGGGCTTTGGGATATCTGCAAACGCAGTTAACCTATACGTACAGAACATGGAATCATCTTACAGCCGACGAAAAAAAGAAACAAGAAATCTAACTCTAGTACCATGGATGCACAAAAAGTGTATATCAAAGTAGAAATAGCAGTAGACCTGATTAATGCTAAATTACCTTAGTAATGTTATAAATTCCACTGGAACAATTTCATCTAGCTCTCAAGTAACTGTGAGAACAAAATAGCAGTAGATCCGCATTGTGGCCTTAGCGACAACCAGTAGGACCTCAAACATGAAGAATTGCTAACCAGTATCCAAACAAACTCGTGGTCTGCAATCACCTTCTTGAGCTGCATAATATAAAAGCATAGGAGCACATGGAGATTAACTGACAATACTGTAATTTACCCCAAGATTGGAGAAATCCACATCTTCTGTTTATGCCGGAAATTCACAAAACAAATGGTGCTGACATAGAATTGGAATCAACACCTTGCTAAGGATCTCCAATTTCTTGTAATGATTGCATTAACTTTTAAAACCAAATGGCCTTATGATTGCACGATTAAGCATTCAACATCCTGCTGAATAACTAACAACCAGACTGAAATTATAAAGTTTGTCAAGAGTGAACAAGAGCTTACCAGGGGAGAGGAATAAGACGTGGATGCAAGGACCAATGGACCGATGAAGGGGGGCAGGGCCTCGACGAGGTCCATAGCTAGAAGCCCTTATCGTCCTGCAATGGCACAAACTCCATTGTCAGACTGAACTAACTATCATTCCAGATATACATAGATCACTGATTCACTGTTTTAGATAATAGATACCCTGTCAACCCTAGGCACAAATAAAAATAGATCAGGTTGTATAGAAGAAGTAACATCAGCCAATGAAATGATTTCTTCAAGAAAACGAAAGAAGAACAAAGATTGATTTAACTCTTTACAAAAAAAAGCAAATGTACAAACTCTCAAACAGAGAGGATAGATTCCAATCAGAGAAACGCAACGGTGCTCCGGTGCTCCATTTTAAATCAGTATATAGAACAAAAATATGACATACTTGACCTGAACATCCAAAACACAAAAACTGAAATAAATTGTGTGTAACATGGTAAACACGGAATTTATTTTAATGTTTGTGGTTCTGGAGTTCAGGTCAAGGTTTTCCTTCTGTAGTAACATCAGGTCATTTTGCACCGGCACACAGGTCTGATCAGATCTATGTAGCACGCAAGGCTGCATTCATGGTGAGATATCAAAGAGAGGATGCATTCACCTTGTGTTTGCAGGATTGACAAGGTGAAGCTTATCACGGCAAGAATAGTATCAACTCATAAATAAATCAACACTTCAAGATTAACACAAAGGTGTTTTTATCCTCACTGGACAGTCGCCGTCGGACTTAGTTTACATGATTGAATGTCCATAGTGTTCCTGTAAGTAAATTAGGCAGAATTGTCAGAATATAACATATGAGAAGGCTGCACTAAATTAGTGAAGGAATATCCCAAAACTGTGGGTACCAGAGACTTGCGAATATTAATAATAATGCATATGAAATCGAAAAGCTGAGAGACCTACCGAGACAATTTATGGAAGGACTTCAGAATCCGATTGCTCACAGTGATATCCATAATCTATCTCGAATAGTCTACAAAAAGTACAGATTAAGGAGCAATAAATAATAGGCATGAACAAACCAGAAAGCGGATGTAGACATGTAAAATCTTGCAACAGAAGTATATCAAAATTTCAACTATCTGGACCATCTCATGGAGGCAATCAAGGTGCATTACAGAACGAGCCATGTAGTAAAGAATCATGAAGGACCAACTAAGAAGTCTATTTCCTCCCCTATCATCCATCTGATCAACCATTGTGGCAAAAAAATGTCTTATTTTTGTATTTCTGAGCTACTCAGCAAAATAGTTTCAACTATGCATTCAGGATCTGTAGGTGTACCATCTTTCTTACAAAAGTATCACTTTATGCAGCAATTGGAATGCCCTGTACTGAAATAAAACAAGAACCAAGTTTACATGTCCGTAAATTTTCAAGAAATTATATGTGATCCCTTGAGGGCCCAAAATGCTATACCTAATGTATACATTGAGGCTCTGGGGACCAACATCACCTTCGCTGATTCATGCTCAACTAATTTGTGAAATCATTCCTTGATTTATTGGGCTATCAAAGAGCTAGAAAAGGAAGAATAATAGTGGGATATCACCATTTCTTACTGTAAGCCAGGAACGCATCATGCTAGACCAATCTTTTTACGAAAGCTAAGATGGAAAAAACTCACTGACTGGATTGTCATTCGTGTGCAGCATCGACCAACCCATCCCGGACACAACTAAAGCAAGGAAACTCGTACATAGCATCCATCTCCACTTCATAATCAAAACAGAAATTTAGATGGGAGAAGAGGAAAAAGAATATAGTTGGGAATACTAATGGGAAAAGGAAAACTCACTCACGGGTGGAGGAGGTGAGGAGGAGCACGAGCTCACCTGGATGCTAGACGTGGCAGACGAAACTTGGAGGAGGTTCCATGGCACTGGCGGCTTGGGATGTGGAGGAGAAGCTGGCGGCGGCGGATTTGGAGGAGGCGGTGCCGGCGGCCATGGAGGAGCTGGCAGTGGAGGTCGTGGAGGCGCTGGTGGTGGCGGTCGGCGGCAGACTAAGAGGAGGCGGTGGCGGCGGACTAAGAGGAGGCGGTGGCGGCGGACGTGGAGGCGGCCATGGAGGAGCTGGCGTTGGAGGTCGTGGAGGCGCTGGTGGCGGCGGCGGTCGTGGAGGCGCTGGTGGCGGCGGGGAGGCTCGGGAGAGGAGAAAATGAGACCTGAGCGCAGATATTTTTAGATCTAGGTTTTCACTGATGTTTATATACCATATGCCAAAAAACCTAGCAATTTGTAACACCATATGCGGAGGCGTAGCTGACTGAAATGTCGGACCCAAACGTAAAGGGCCCAATTGTCATAGACTCAGTCATCCAACTAAGAAGTGCGAAATGAAACTACCGCATCCTACGACTGTGGTGAAAAGTGGGGTGAAATTTTCACTGTTTGATCGCATCCAACGATTCAGGGACTTGCGTCAAGTGCAGATAGCCTAGGAAGGTGGGTAGGCTAGCGCCCTTTAGGTTTTAGAATTCATTGATATCCGGTTTTGGACCAGGAAGCAAAACCTTCAACAGTTAGTATAAAACTCGGTTAGAAGAGCTTCTGTTTTCATGTTAATTTTCCTTATAAGTGCTTCATTGACAGCACCGAAAGAGGTCGACCACGTAAGCCAATAGAAAACATGTGAACAGAGGTGGACATCCTTGCCTATGCTTAATATTTCTTTGTAATAGCTGAGCCAATGTCAGGGCTGTAGACCGTGATCTTAGCCCCGCAATAATTTCTTGTATTGTGGTTTCAAGACATAATTGGTTGGGCCTTAATAAGAAGGAAGCATGTAGCTTTGTAATCTGAGATCCACAAATGACAACATCTATTATGAAGCTTTGTAATCTGAGATCCACAAACGACAATAGCTATTAGGAAGAAACAGCCTACCTGATCCCCTCTTGTTGCTCTAGAAATGGAGATGCTATTCTGTGACTGGTGCTGGTGTGGGGATATCCATGTATTCACCGGGATAACAACACATCGTGCTTGAATGGCAAGGCCACAAAGAAGAGATAAATAGCTTCCCTCGCTTGTATACACATGATTATCTTACAATACCACAAAGAAAAATGAACATGCTAAGTACCAAATCAGTCTATATCACTGTATGTAAAGCCTGAAATCTTTTCTCTGGTGAACGCCAAGCAAACTAACACTGTAACAAGCCGCGATTGCACATTGATGATATGTGGACAATATTGTAAATAAATATGTGGAGAATATAAGAGGGTCATCTATCATACTTAACACACCGATGATAAAAGATGTAACCTATCATACCGCAGGCAACGAAAGAAAAACATGCCATCCATAGATAATGGAAAATGTTTAGTGTAAATTAAGAAGTAAAAGCAGAGTGAGAGTATTAATTAATAATTGGGTTTCCACAAGAAATAACATGTAAATGCCCAAGCCATTGTACAAAGAAGAGAAAAGAAAGAGTATTTTACCTGGGGCTTCAGTTTCTTTTGAACGAAGTGTCAAATGGCCAATTTATGTTCAGCACTGAAGCTCAAGGACAATCCATGATACCTATGACATCACAGAATCAAATCAAACCAAATCCTAGCCACAAAAACAAAAACCAATGAGGGGTCAAAGAAGTTTATGTGCAGTCTGGGAAGAACCAAATGCATGCCAATCAATGGTGCAATACCTATAAAAAGCTATAGTGATCTCTGTAGCATAAGAACATAAGAGGAGCTTGAAGACCCGGGGAAACAAACAGAAGGGCTAAGAGTAAGAGAATAGAGAGATACTTGAGGTTTGAAGGCCTTACTTAAGAGCAACAAACAGAAGCATTGAGAGGGCAACGTGGAGCAAAACTAAAAACTGGAGAATGATATATGAGTCATATGAACAATTAGTGCCAGTAAGTAAAAAACTTTAGTATGATGCAGCAAATAGTGCAATTTAAAAGCATACCTAACCAGCTGAAACATAGAAAAGCCATTGAAGCTCAATAAAGCAAGAAGACCAAAACTTGCATATATCAAACTTAAAATTTGTTGATTGATTGCAACCACATAAAGTTATGCAGTATACCAAGGTATCAAAACCACAAAAAATCTCCTGAACTGAGCATAACATGTAAGTAAGAAATCAATATTTTCTCTCCCACCGAATTTCACATCACAAAAAATACATCCACTGTATAAAAAATCAACTCCTCAAAAGCACTAACACTTAAGCAGGCAAACAACATTTGTTCAAATAAATAGACGATCCATGTAACATGAAACGACAATCTCTCTATTACACAAATCTCAGTTTCTAAGCATGACCTAACACCAGCTGAGAAGTTAGTAGTGCAGGGGTACCTAAGGAAGACATCACAGTCTGCTAGAACGCCTCCATGTACTGCCTACAGGGTTCAGATTAACCAAATCACTGCAGGAAGACTGTGTCAAAGGCATTTACTCAATAGTAAAATGCATAGTAAAAGTGATGAAATAGATCATGAGCAACTACAGTTACATCTTGTTAGAAGAACAATAACAGCTCACACCCTTAAGTTAGTTCTAACACATACTACTAATTGAGCTCGCAAAGTAAATTATTTGCCAAATAATATTTATCATAAATTGCAGTAAGTATTCAGTTGAAATTTGTCTTTAGAGGGAAAATAATATGTTGTTAGTAAACATTTGCTGAACTCTTAAGATTTGTGCTCCTATTTTAGTGTAATGCACTACAAACAGGAGAATGGTCAGAGCAAATATGAACATAAAAGGATAGGAGCACATGGCGGTTATACTAACAGTACTGTAATTTATCCAAGAACTGCACGTGTGGTTGCATGATGAGGCATATAAATACAGCTGCCATAATACATTGATAACAAACTGACCTATGAAACATGATTTTATTTTTGTGCTCTGTTAAAGCTAGTGTGGATAACCAACTGGCTCTGGTATATGATCCTGGGAACATAAATTCACCAAATGGAATTACAATTGTTGAAAATTATGGTCTATATATGCTCTTGGCTTGGATGTCCTGCTGATGTCTATAAAATAAAAGGAACATGAATTAGATATTTTTCAAACAATGCACAATGCATAGTAGGAATCATTTAGCTAGATGAAATTTGTAGGGTTAAACCAAGAAACAAGCAGACACATCAATTATATACTCACAGCCCAATGTCCATTAAACTAATTTATTTATCCATCTTCACATCAAGAAATATATGTAAGGCAGACAATACAATCAGTGTAAATTGCAACTTCTGGATAGTGGCTGCGCGACTAATTATTACCAGAGGACTTGAAAATATGAGCAAACACCAAAGCTTAGCTAGAGAATGACGACAGCAAGGGAGCATGCGCCAATCTGCCATCGTATCGTCGCAGGTTCACGAGCGGCCTTGTTGTGCGTGAGGGAATTGGAGGCACCTCGAAATGAGCAGGCCTGGAAAATACTCCATGCAATTCGATTTAGGTCTTCTTATAAGCTGGGAAATAACATGAGCATATAAAATGGAGGCTGAAATGCTATCAAAAAGTAGAATGCTAACATCATAGCACAGGTATGAAACACAAGTATCCAAAAATGAATCTTTTCCTAGCTTTACAAGACATGTAAAACATCAGGGACTCATAATTCTGTCCAAACATTAGAGGAAGCTCTCCCTTTTACCAAAGAACAACAACGTACCTCTAAGGCCATTAAGTTTGAGTATATCTCTGCAGCGTAGAAGCACACATTTTTGGATTGCTATTATCTTTGTCAATATCTATAATGATTAAAGTATCAACATAGTTCCCTGGAACAAAATAGCAGTTAGCTGCAGCCCAACTAAACGAAACATGTAATGAATATTCACAAGTTTCTCGGAATGAGCTGTGCACGGAAACATTTACATCATACTCAGAATATTCCAGCATGCTGAGAAGAAAAACACGAAAGCAATTACAGAATATTCCAGCACAGAAACATTTACATCCAACTATAGCATGCTCTGAATAATCATCTTGGGGCAACTTTACAATAAATGGACAACTTTTCACCAAATTTAAAATAAAATGAAGGGTTGCATGAATCTCTAGCAGTAAATATCAGGCCCTAAAGCACCATGGAACTATATCAAAGGTACATTAACTGCTTACCTTTTTAGATAGTAGAAATCAGCAGGGTATAGCTCAATAAATTTATAAACTGAATCCTACATCCAAGCCAAACATTCCCCTAGAAAAATTCAGTTAATTCACTGTCAGATGCAACCACCGGACATCATTATGCATAGTACAACAAAACAATATAAATCTATACTGAAAATTAACTACCAGCAATGTATATATGGGATATTTATGTAGCATATTCTTGAAACAACAAGAGGATTATTGGGAAGAACAGAATAATAAAACTTGGTTGCTATGCTACAAAATCACATCCTGCAATAGTTTACACCATCGATACAAATTCTTAGTTCTCTGTGATACTGTGATAAAAATGCTTAACAATCTCTCACTATAAGGAATACACATTCATGAGAACTGATTGGTAATATGGGTAGCACCTGTTTCCAAAAAATCAACCATCAGCCTTCTTGCAATTTCATCGAACACTTTGAAGGCGTGAGAAACCAAATCTGCACAAACAAAGAAGAGAAGATGTAGGAGCAAGGCACTAGAAGAAGGGGATGGCAAAACTCAGGAAGAGGAGAAGAGTGTGCACCTGCTTGAGAGGGTCATATACTGCAAGGTTGGAGATGGTGGACGTTCTGCACCAACTGCTAGTGCTTCACTTGTTGAGCACCGAGGAGGAGAAAGAGGTCGCCCAGAGCAGCAGCACAAGGTCGGCCAGAGAGAAAGGGCGCGGAAGGAGAAGGGTCGGGGCTAGCCATGGCTCCAAATGACCCGAGAAGGATGCCTCCTGCTGAGGACGATGGCGATAGTGCGGACCACCGCTGCAGCTCGAGCCACCACCACGGATGCGCAGAGAGGCGACCTGTGTGCTCTCCTTGCAGCCGCTGCTACCGCGTCTAGTCGATCCCGTCGCTTGGCGCGCGCTTCCGCGTCGTTGAGCTTCTTGCGCCGCTTCCGCTCCGCCATTAGGTTCTTGCACTGCTGCTTCTTGCCGCCCCTCTACGGCTTGCCATTGTCGACGCCGTTGTCGTCTTGGTCTCCTAGCTGCATCTCGCTCCCCTCCGACCCCGAGTCCGCCGCCACCCATCCCACACCGCCGTGCAGCTGCGGATGATGCTCCTGCCCCGCCATCAACGCGGCTCGCTGCTCCCCGCCGCCGCGTACTGCACCCCACACCTGTTGCTCCGTCGAGTCCACTGACCTTTTCTGGGCACCTCCTCCCACCTCTGCTTTTGCTGCCCCAGATCGCGCCGCCTCCCACCGATGCGCCACCCCGATTTTGGCCGCCTTTCACCGCCTCGCTGCCCGGGACCAACAAGGAAGAGAGAGAGGGCCTGACGAGAATGGAGAGGGGGTGCGGGTGGGGGAGGCGCCGCCATGGAGGTCGGCCGATTGGGGGAGGAATGGGAGGCAGGGATTGGGGAGAGGCGACGGTTTTGTTCTCCCGATCTAGGTTTTCACCGCGCATAAAAAAAAAGTGCACGCAAATGATCGGGATGGCAGCCTCTGTCTGTCGGCCCCGCTTGTGCCTGGTCCCATTTGTCATCGACCCAATCGGAGAAGCTGTAGGTGACAAAAAATTTGACTGATCGAACGGTCCAGGTGAAAAGCGGGACGAGAGATTTTACTATTCTGACGATCGAACGAACGAGCAGCACGGGGCGGACGCAGTTAGTGTGAATGGCCGGGTAGGCTAGCGCCTTTACGTTTTAGAATACGGTGCATATGGTGGCGGCGCCATCCATGGCCCTGGCGCCCACTGACCATACGGCCTTGAGTGTCTTGGATATCTCTCTCTTGGAGGTGACCATGGACGTTTCACATGAGATGACCGGTTTGAGTTAGAACCGGTCGCTTGGTTTGCATACTTAGACATTAACATATCAAAAGTTGGCTTGATCTGCTTGCGCTGCGCCTTGACCTCATTGGTCTTCCACTTGCCAACTTCTGGACTCTTGGGCTTGATGAACTTGGCACGCACATCACCTTGTTCTTTTGGTTGCCCCCCGGGTGCAGGATTTTTTATAGTGATCTTCAACGTCTCCTTGCCATCAGGTTGCTTTCCAAGAACAATCTCCCTTCCCAAGACCTTGTTATTTTCCTTGTTGTTCCTGGGTTCACCAACAACAACATTATCTTTATTAGCAGATCCGGCCGTCTCTGGCCGAATTAGGACTTTCTTTCCATGCAGCTCCAAAGTATTCACTGGGAATGGCTGCTTGTGAATTTGCATATCAGCAAAGCTCAATCGTCCATCATTGATAGCCGATTGTATCTGTCGCCGAAAAACATTGCAATCATTAGTAGCATGAGAAAATGAATTATGATATTTGCAATAAGCGCGCCGTTTTAACTCCTCAAACGGCGGTATAGTGTGAGACAAACGAATGTATTTATCTCTTAACATAGCATCAAATATCCTATCACATTTGGCTACATCAAAACTGAATGTCATCTCATCTTCACGATTCTTGCGAATCGGCTTAAGAGCATCACAAATATAAGGTTTGGCCTTTGAGGGCCAAACAAATTCTGCAGCATAAATATCAGCCTCATCGTCCGAATTTTCACTATTATATCCAACAGTATTTATGCGAGGACGATCAGACTTTGACCTATGCATATCTTTTGTTTCTTTGCCTCGGCTTTCTTGGGCCAGAGCCCATTGCAAAACTTGACTAACATTTAAGAACTCATAACCTTCAATTTTTTCTTTAATGTAAGTTCTTAAACCATTGAGCACTAAGTCTGCCATGTCTCTTTCAGTAATTACTAAACTGTAACATCGGTTCTTAGTATCTCTAAATCTTTTGACATAATCAGTAACTGACTCATCATGCTTTTGTTTAACCGATGTAAGATGTGACAACTTAAGCTCATTATCACCACTATAAAAATGCTCATGGAATTTCTTTTCTAGGTGATACCAAGTATTAATAGAACCATAAGGTAAAGCAGAAAACCATGAAAAAGCAGTACCAGTTAAAGACAAGGGAAACAAACGCACTTTTAAAGGATCACTATTGCCAGCTTCTCCTAACTGTGCTAAATATTGACTAACATGTTCCCAAGTCGTTTTACTATCTACCCCATTAAATTTAGCAAAAACAGGCACTTTGTAACCCTGGGGGTATGGTAAAGAATCAAAATATTCCGGATAAGGCTTTTGATACATCCGGCTTACAGGCTTCGGCTCAATTCCGAAGTTATCATAGAACATCTTCTGCAATTCTGACCTAAGTGTGGACATGTTTTCGTCTATGGCAGACGAATTTGTTTGTGGTACTTGTGCAGGAACAACAGAATTATTAGCCGTGGAGTTTATTCGCGCTGCTGGTACCGAATTAAAATTCGGCGCCGTGACTATGGCTGCAGGACGTGTGGCCTGGTTCGGCGGAATTGCCGAATAAGGCACACTTCTAATAGGAGTATGGTATGCTGGCGCGGTTACAATCTGACCATCTTGGCTAACGTAAGGATTCATCGGCATGCCCTGAGGAAACACCAATGTGCTAGGTAATGTATGGCTAGGGTTTTCAACAGTAGCATTAGCACTAACATTACCAAAAGTATCATGAGGCTTATTATTACTAGATTCTATGTATTCTATCATAGCATCATAGGCTTGACGACTTGATTCAGTAGCATAATGATTAATTGCAGCCAATTGATCACTAGAAAATACTCTAGTACTTACAGAGGGCTCGGCCGAATCGCCGAGCATTGGTGGGAATTGGATGTCTCCAAGCGAGGTGACAGCCCCATGACGGTCCTTCTTGAAGCTCGCAAGGAACATCTCCCTATCTTCATCCTCTTGCTTCTTCTTCAAAGCTTCGAACTCCTCCTTGCGCTTCAGCTCCAGCGCCTCGAGTTGCTCTAGACGCTGCTTCTTCAGCGCCTCATAGGATTCGCGTTGATCCGCCGAAAGATCATCAAAACTAGGCTTGATGATGTTTTCGGCGCTAACTTTAGCAGGCTGGGGTATACCACTCGACATGATGATCTTCCCCAGCGGAGTCGCCAAAAAGTGTGTTCGCACACGAACACGTCACCGTGTACCTCCGACGCCGAGCACGATACGCGGGACACGTCGCCGAAGGAGGCTAGCCGGAAGCGCGATACGCAGGACAATCCGACGAGCTCTTTTGAAGACCCGAAACCCCACACGCCCGGGAGAGACCCCGTCTGGGCGCACGGCGGAGATGGGCTGCCCTAGGTCGGTTCGCCCGCCCCTAGGACTTCGCAGATCGAAGCTCTCCAACACGAAGAACACCGATGAACGATGAGCAGAAAACAAGGGCGAGAGAGAAAAAATAGAGGTTTGTAGATTGGTTTTTGCGATTGTGTGTTGTTGTTCAATCGGCCGTCACCCCTCATGTATATATGGAGCAGCTGGACTTCCCGTGCAAGAAAGAGGGCTGGATTCACGTCCAAAACCCTAGTTTGGGTCGAATTTGGATGGGTGGGTCTGAACTTTCCAAAACTGTTCGGTCAAAAACTTGTCTGTATATTCCGGGTCTGTTTTGAGGCAGTAAACGACCTCGGATCGAAATCCCGTAAACTACAAAGTTGTTCGTCTCGAAAAAACGAAGAACTTTCATGTTGGCCACTTTTCCATCCGAGATAGTCTGAAGGGTCTTTTCCATTGATTTCTGAATTTTATCTGATTTCGGCATATACAGAGCGCGACTAGTACTTGTACTAGTCAGCCTCGGCTTTGGGCTACGAAATTACAGAAATTCGCTAGTACTTATACTAGCTAGCCTCTGTTCTAGCTTTTTTGGTTTGACCATAGAAATTGCATGTGACCTCGGATTGAGATGATCCAAAACCAAAGTTGCTTGTTTCGACGAGACGCACAACTTTCTCAACTATTATTTTCTCATTTGAGGCCATCTTAAGGTATCTTCTTTGTAAGCCAAAAACGGTTGTCAGCACATTGTCAGTCGCGTATACTCCTACATTCCAGGCACTGCTTGATCAAGCTATAATTCTGGAGAACAAGATGAAGCAATCTGAAAGCAGAAAGAGGAAACACCATACTAGCAAGTATCATGAGCCTATGCGTAAGCGTAACTTCCATGATGGTAGTGGAGGTTCTAGGTTTCACAAGAATGGAGGAAACAACCAATATAATAATAGTGAAAATGGGCATGAGCACCACATGGCAAATGGTCACCACCATGATGGCCATAAGAGTCACCACCACCACTTTGGAAGAGGAAATGGTAACAATCATAGAGGCATCAATGGTTACCACAATGACAACAACCTTGCGAAGAAAGATCTAAACCAAATCGAATGCTTCAAGTGTCATGAGATAGGTCATTATGCAAAGGATTGCATGGAAAATGGGGATAATAGTCGGAACTCCAACGAGAATGGAAGAAACAATAATAACAACGAGAACAACAAGCCTTCTATAGATCGAAGTAAAGTCCAGTACTTCAACTGTCGCGACTATGGACATTATGCCAACAAATGCCCAAAAGGAAATTCTTAAAGACACCAAGGGAACCTTGTTGATGCAATAAGATAGCTAGATTCCTTTTAAGGGTGGTAGCACCTAAATGTATCCCGAACCCTTCTTTCTAGCCTCTAAGAATCTCGGGACGAGATTCCTTTTAAGGTTGGTAGCCTGTCACATCCCAAAATTTTGGAATGTGAAATAAATAAAATAGGGATCATGTTTGAATGGCTTGATTGAAATTTCACAGGGAATTAAAACTTTTTGGTTTTATTAAAAAATGCCTTATTAGAAAACCCATTTATTATTCATTGAAGAACTGATTTGAGGAAATAAGATTTCAAATACTATTTTGTGTTATTTCAAACCCTATGCAAGCATACTTGCAAAGGAGAATGATAACGAAATGATTTATATCAAATAAGGACCACATTACCAAAAAGGTATTTGAAAATAAAGTTCTTATTGAGTTTATTCTCTAAAGACCTTAAAGGATGATTTTAATCCCATTTCTATTTTTGATTATGCAAATAGGACCTATTGGCCAAACCTATAATTTTTTTTGAGAAGTTTGTTTTATCAAGAAAACTCGCTCCTTACTGTTTTGTAATGATATGTTGAAATTTAGAAAACCTTAGCAACTGGTTTGAATCAATTTGAAGCCAAAATGCAGAAGTTATAAAAGAAATAAGAAAACAGAAAAAGAAAAGAGAAGAACAGACCAAAAAAAGGTAAAAGAAGGCTGGAGCGACACTTTTGGCCCAACCCAGCAGTCGGCCCGCGGCCCAGTAGACTAAACCGCCCGAAGCGGTACTCTTTCTTTCTCCCTCGCGCTGATAGGTGGGACCCACCTGTCAGGGTCGTCTCCCACCCTACGCCAGTCACGCGCGTGAACTCCGCGCAGTGACGCCGGCGAGATTCTCTCCTCCCTCTTTATTTCTTGCCATTTCGTCCCCGCACCGTGCCTATAAGATCCCTGATGACCCACAAGTATAGGGGGTGTATCGTAGTACTTTCGATAAATAAGAGTGTCGAACCCAACGAGGAGCAGAAGGTGTTGATGAGCGGTTTTGATCAAGGAATCACTGTAAATACTAGCAAACAGGTTTTCAGGGGTATTTGGTAATACGAGTAAATAAAGTGCGAGAAAATAAAAGACAGTAGTAACAATTGCAGCAAGTGGCCCAATCCTTTATTCAGCAAAGGACAAGCCGGTTGTGTACTTATAATAACCAAACGTTCTCGAGGACACACGGGAGTTTCTGTCAAGAGCTTTCGCTTCATAAAGCCAATAGTATTCATTGGTTTGATAGGTGTTATGGCGGTGAACCTGTGCTAGCGCACTACCCTTACTAGGATAAATACACACTTGTGATTATACCCCTTGCAAGCATCCGCAAATACAAGAAAGTAATTAAGATAAATCTAACCACAGCCTTAAACTCTGAGATCCTACGCTCCCTGGTGCAATGGTTTCCCAACGGAGGTTTAGGTTTCTGTCACTCCAGCAACCCCACAATCGGTAGCCAAATACACAATGCATCTCACTAGGCCCATAAATGGTGAAGTATCATGTAGTCGACGTTCACATGACACCACTAGTGAAATAGCACCACAACAATATCAAACCATTAAATATTTCTCAACAATAATTCACTACTAACATCTTGACTTCTCCCATGTCCTCAAGAACTAAACGAACTACTCACAAGACATCATATGGATCATGATCAGAGATGAAATAATGGTAAATAACAATCTGAACATAAACCTTAACTCAACGGTTCCACTCAATAGCATCAACTACAAGAGTAATCAACACCGGGAAAGTTTCCCCTATGAATATAACAAGATCCAACTCAAGATGTTATAGCGGGATGGCGTGGTGATGGTGAAGATGAAGGTGCTGGTGATGGAGATGATGATGATGATCCTGATGAAGTCCAGTGCGATAGTGATGACGATGGCGACGATCTCCCCTCTCAGGGAAGGAATTTCCCCGGCAGATTTCTCCCTACCGGTGAGCTTTCTCTCTCTGGTGTTCTCCGCCCCGCAGAGGCGGCTGTTTCTAACTCTGAGCCCCCCCTTTGACTTAGGTTTTCGGGGACGATGATGTACGCGGAGGGGCGAGACCAGAGGTGGGCCAGGGTGGCCTCACGTAGGGCCCGGCCGGCCAGGGGTGGGCCCGCGCCACCCTGGCGTGTGGAGCCCCCCTGGCTCCTCTCGACTCCCCCTTCTGGCTTCCTGAGTCTTCTGGGAAATTATAATTTCTGGGTATTTTTCTGGCATTTTCCTGATCTTCAAAATATGGTCTCTTGATGGTCCTTTTTCCAGCAGAATCCTGACTCCGGCAGCAACTCCTCCGATGATCATCAAACATGTGAAAGCAAAGGAAATAACATCAGTATCATGTCTAAATATGAAATATATCAATGAATAACAGTAAATTATGATACAAAATAGTGATGCAAATTGGACGTATCAACCCCCCCAAGCTTAGACCTCGCTTGTCCCCAAGCGAAAACGAAACTCGGTAAACATGACCACAGGTTTATGGAATGAAGTGTCGATAATCAAAATACGGACAAGAAGCATCACATTCACTAAGGCACAAATTATAATAGACATCAACTTCCCTTTATAAGATTGTAACAACTCAGAAAATTGTAATCCACTTCCTATTAATTAAAGTGCCAAATTTTGGACCAAGATAAAACTTTTTATCTATTATTGCATGTATGCATGTATTTTCCATTATATGTATTTTATGATTTCATGTGTGTGATTAATTGTTGTGCAACAGTTAGTTAGTTATAACTTAACCAACAGAGACATTAGAGAAGGATTACACAAGCCAAAGAAACCAGAAATAAAAATCATACAGAAAAAGAGAAGAAAAAGATGATCTATGAAATCTTATTGACTACCCTACTTTGAGCCTTTAGAATAAGAAATCTGTAACTCAACTGAGGGTTTGGCCAGTTAGTTGAGCTTGACCAAGTTACATACTAACTCAAACAAGAAGTTTTCAACCAAAATTCAAATCAGAGCTTGACTCAAACATCAGCCAAACTTTGAATCTGAAACAGTGACAATACCAAAATTTGAAATAAGATTTCTGCAAAACTTATTCTTTCTTGGTAACAAAAATATCACTGGAAACCTTGGCTAGTATGTTGATCACCCAAAGTGGAAATTTTCAAAATTTCGAATTTGAATCTCTTGCGGGCATTTCGTCGAACGCCTGGCAGACGAAAATTGAGAGAAATCGAGTTCACTGTGAAGATCACTGTCGCCATTCGCTCAAACCCTGTAGCCATGCTCCTGGATGACGCCGCGGTCGACCCCAGCTCCCTCTGCCCCGACCCAAGCCGTGCGACATGGGAGGAAACGGAGGACAGCACCCGGACCCCCCTCTCTTCTCCTTCTTCCTCTCTGCAAGCTCCCGACCACCGTGCCCTCGCCAGCACCGACCCACAGCACTCCGCGGCCGAGACAACAACCCTCCAGCACGCGAGCAAGGCCGTCGAGGCCGGTGTCGCCCGTGCACGTTGCCAGCATGCCCTGCGCCGGCCACCCACTAGGCGCCCCTGTCCCCGCCGCTCTGGACTATAAAAACCCCAGTCGATCAAACGAGAGGACTCACCCCGATCCCAGCTACCTCCCAGACACACTCATCTCTCCCCGCTCGCTCTAGCTCGACGTCGCCAGCCCCGCCGGCGAGGTACTGGACGCGGAGGGCGCCGCCGCGTTCGAACTCAGGGGAGCAAGCCGACGCCGGGAATTGGTGGCGGAGCCTCGCCGGAGTCGTTTCCGCCCGTCGCCGTCAAGTTCTGCTTCCCCTACGCGCGCCGCCGTCGCCGTCGTCATCTTCGTTGCGCGCAGGTGAGCTCCTCCGTCGCCGGCGAACACGATGCCTGTGAGCCGTTAGATCTTGATCTGTCGGTAGCGTACCGATTCGGTGCGGGTTAAGTGACCTGACGGGTGGGACCCTCTTGTCAGTTCGTTTTAAAACAAATCCCGCCCGGCGCGAAACGTTATCGGGCCGGCCCGTTCGGGTTCTGTAGAGAATCGGCCCGTTGGTTTCGAATTCAGTCTGTTTCGTTTTTATTTATTTTCCCGCCGTTCGAATTAATTCAAATAACTTTCAGATATGATTTTCAAACTTAAATTCCAAGAGTTTTAGAAATCCATTTTTAGCAAATGAATATGCGTTGGAAAGCTTAGGAAATGCTCTACACTGTAGAACTGGTTAGAATTAAAGTTGAGGTAGGAATTTAAATAAATAAGAATAATGTGACCATAGCTTTATTAATCATAGAACATTTCTAGAAAATTATTTAAACCACCTAAAATTATGAAATTTGGTTTGTGAACTCACTAATGACCTATCCTACTGTTTAGTCAACCTTAATCAACTCAAACCTAGTTAGTGATATCACTTAGACCTTAATCCAATCCTATTGGGTAACATAAAATGATAGATTTCTATTGCACACTTAGAATTAAAATTTTGCCCTCAATACCAACCCACTTAATTAAACCCTCCACACTTGAACTAGTCCAACCACCCTTAGTTCAATACCCATGCTTGGAAAGTAAGCCACATATGGTACTTGGTAGAAAATTTAACTTACACACTCAATGCAAACTTGGAAGAAAACTTGCAACACAATTCAAATAAAATCCAATAGGAAGGCTATTGTTTGAAAACAAGTATGTGTGCTTGGTGTGTTGTTAGCATGGTGTAGTGATGATGTGCTTTGTGTTTATCCGTTGTTAGACGCTAGTGTTGCTGAGGAGGATATTGAAGGGGAATTTTATCAAGAAGAAGAAGAATACCCCAGACACTTTGCCAACCAAGGCAAGCCATCTTCTTGAAGCATATTCCAAATGCCTAGATTTACTATTGCATTCTACTTGTTATAAGTAAATTGCATGATTGAATTGCTAGAGTAGAATGGTAGAAGTGTAGTGATATCTTGCTTAGCAAGAGCATCAAGCTGAGTTTATCCAACTATAGCTTAGTGGTATCATCACTCAATATAGTTGCTTAGTCGCTAATAAAATTGAGGCCATCTCTAAGTGGAACCCCATTTGAACTTGGGGACTTGAACTTGAAAACTTGAAACGAAGATTCTCCTACCTGATGGTCTTATGAAGGAAAATAATACTGACTAAGAACTATGGAATGTATTTGCTAAATGATAATAAGTGAGGTACCATGTGAGCCAACCATTACCGTACGACCACATTACCCCTAAATGGGAAGGGGCTTAGTCCGTAGCTTGTTCACCCTAGTATGGGAGGTCTTGTATCATCCTTTATAGAAGTGCACCGTGCGCGGGTACTTCTGAACCGAGTGGAAATTCCATTCATCCGGCACTCCGGAGCGGGCAAAACTAGAGACGCCGGAACGGAAGATGTCCGTGTCTCGGGCTCTAGGGAAGGATCCTGTACTAGAGTGAGCAAGTGAAAGAGTTTGTTTGATTATCTGAACCTCGCATACTTTGTGTATGACGAACCGTGGATTTCTCCCGGCAGATGTATCGAATCTTGTGGGTAAAGTGTACCCCTCTGCAGAGGTTTCAAACTATTCGAATAGCCGCGTCCTCGGTTATGGACAGTTGGCAAACTGTACTTGACTTTTGTCAAGAATGATAATAACTTATGGTAACCTTGGTGAAGGACATGACTTGACTTGACATTGATATTGACACACTTGAAGTTCCTCTCTAGATTGAACTTAGAGAACTAAACCTCTTTTCCACCAATGAACATTCTTGGGAAATAAAAATAGCTTTTGCAACTAAACTTAGTGCTTAGTCCACCATATCAACCTTGCATATCTACTTCAACATTTCATTTATAAGATGGTTTGCGAGTGCATCCAATGTACTCACGGCTGTGTCCCTGGCTATCAACTTGGCCAGACTATGGGGAAGAGTATCCGGAGGAAGGGTATGAAGAAGAGTATCAGAACTAAGATCTTCTACTGAGTCGCCATTGCCTGTAGGGTGAAGGCATGGACCCGAAGACGTTATTTCCGCTGCTATATTGTGATTGTAATATGAACTTGGTCTCTATGACCATTGTAACTGAACCATCGTATTGTAATGTCTATGGAACTAGTTACCAACTACGTTATGTGTATCACAACAATGATTCTGGGATTGTGGTGGAATGCATAACGGGCACTTCGAATTTGTGATAAATTCGGGGTCGTCACAAGTTGGTATCAGAGCCTAGGCTGACCATAGGAGACCTTAGTTAGAATGGGCGTTAAAGAAACTTTTACAAAAGCAAAGATATAAGTAATGGTTTGAAATTGCTTAGTCTTTTCCTCTCTATTTACAAAGTTTTGTACCTACTTCAGTTTTTACCTACTTAAAAGTTTGCACACTTGAGTTGATCACTAACTTAATCTAATCTAAAACTTGTAGATGGCACCGGTATTCACTGAGCAGTACCAGTTGGGCCATGGTGGCAGCCTCTGTTTCGAGCGCGACCTCACCACCCTGACCTTGTTCCTGGATCGTCGGTATCCGGAGTTCAAGGGAGCCGTGCTCAATGAGCACCCGGATGGAGAGCTACGGTGGCTTGTCAGGGCCAGTTGCCGTGGCAAGAAGGGAGATTTGAGTTCTCCAAGGATCAAGTTTGAGCTTGTGGAGAACACTTGGGCCGATGGTTTGGTCCGAGGTATGCAGGAGATGCACGCCCGCTTGTGCGGACTGCATGTTGAGGAGGTCCAGGGGGAGCGCTTTAGGAACTTTGCTCGGCGTGATGCGGACGGGCGTCCCGCAAACATGCCAGGGCAAAATGAGCCGAGTACCTACATAGATCACATGGACTTCTTGCTGTACTCCACTCAGCAGGAGGCAGATCGTGCCCGTACCAAGGTCAACCTTGAGCACTTCGCACTGGTGGAGGCAAGGAGCACTATCAGGATTCTTGTTAGGGATCGCAAGAGTCTTCGCCGCCAGCGCGATGAGAGGGATCACACCATTGATGAGTTGAAGGCCAATGTGGCTGAGCTGACAGAGTACATTGAGAGTCTAGAGAGCCACCTTGGTGAGGAGGAAGGCATTGATCTCCGCAAGGAGGATAATGCCCTCATTAGTGACGAGGATGACTTCATGGAGGACCTTGATGATTCGGAGCATGATGAGCATGCTGGATTCATTGTGGATGATGTGGAGGAAGACCCCGAGGAGCCCGGAGTTTAGAGTTGGAGAACTCCGTGTTATTTAGTTATGAGTTTACTTTGAGTCACTTCGTGTAGGTGTGAGTTGTATCCCCCTCTCTAGTAGACGAGTCGCAATGGTTTGATGTAAACCATTTGTAATGTGTGAACTCGTGTGTATGATATGTTTGATGCTTGCTGAATGAAATATGAATTTGGCCCTTAAGGCCTTAGTAAGACAAAAATTGCATCATCCATGTTACATTTAAATCTTAGCAAATTAGCTTTTCCCTCTTGTCTTACACACCTTATCTTCAGATGCCGCGAGCACCCCCACCTCCGAACCCGGAAATGGCCGAACTGCTAAGGTTGATCATGGAAGACCGAGAAGCAGCCCGAGCTGAGCGCCAAGCTAACTTGGCCACTCTTCAGCAACTAACCCAGATGGCAATGAACCACAACAATGGCAATGGAAATGGCCATGGTGAAGGAGAAAACAATGGCCATGGTGATCACCGATCCAAGTTAAGGAGTTTCCAAAACACCAACCCTCCTATGTTCACTAAGTCTGAAGAACCCTTAGATGCCGATGACTGGCTTCGCACTATGGAGAACAATTTGGCAGTCGCCGAAGTTGGAGAAAATGAGAAGGTCTTGTACACCACCCACTATCTTGCGGGAGCCGCAAGAGCTTGGTGGGATAGCACTCGTGCAATGCAAGCCCAAGGGTATGTGATGCCTTGGGAGGAGTTCAAGAGCAAGTTTAGCAAAGCCCATGTTCCATTGGGATTGGTTAAAAGGATGAGAGATGAGTTCAGGAATCTGAAGCAAGGTTCCCTATCTGTGGTTGACTACCGTGACAAGTTCCTTACCTTGTCTAGGTATGCCCCAGATGACACCAACACCACTGAGAAGAAGCAAGAAAGGTTTCTGGATGGACTTCATGGTGAGATGCAATGTGTCCTGGTCAGCATTCACTTTGCCGACCTGGAGTCATTGGTTGACTCTGCCATTCAGATGGAAGGCAAACTCAAGCAAGCTGCAGAGAACCGCAAGCGCCGTATGATGTATCAAGGCAACTCGAGCAACTCGCAGAAGCCAAGGGGAAATCCACCTATGGGTTTCGCCCCTAGACCTATGAGGCCATCTGCACCTGCTCCACGTCCCAACTTTCCTAGCCGTCCGCCCGGCAACAACTTCAACCGTGCACCTCCGAGACCTAATGGCAACCACTTCAACACCAATACCCCTAGGCCAAATGGCGCCCCTGTGCTGCCCAAGCCTGGTGACAAGTCTGGTGTTACCTGTTATGAGTGCGGACTCAAAGGGCACTACTCCAATGAGTGCCCCAAGAAGCTAAATGATGCGTCCAAGACCACTGCTCCTGCTCAGCAGCAGCGCCGTGTTGGAAATGGCAAGAATTATCCACCAAGGAACCAGCCTCACCCTCGAGGCCGTCTGAACCACATGAATGTTGAAGAAGCTCAGGAAGCAACCGACGTTGTGCTTGGTATGTTCCCTGTTAACTCAGTTCCTACAAGAGTTCTGTTTGATTCTGGAGCTTCACACTCGTTTGTTACTAAGTTATTTGTTGATAAAAGTGGACTTCAACCAACACCCCTGAAACATGCCATGTTAGTACAAATACCTGGGTCAACAACAAGGGCTGAGTGGAACTGTTTGGCAGTTCCCATAGAAATTCATGGAATATCTTTCTTAGCCAATTTGATAGTTTTGGGAACCAAAGGTTTGGAAGTAGTTCTTGGTATGAATTGGATGTCTTCCCATCAAGGAGTGATAGATTGTGCCAAGAAGACCATCACCATGAAGAGTAGCACTAGAATTGTAGTAAAGCATGTGTCCGTAAAACCACCTCAGACCACCAGATGTCATAAGAGTATCTCAGGACCAACTATAGAGGAAGTTCCCATCGTCTGTGAATACCCGGATGTTTTTCCCGATGAGCTACCCGGAATGCCACCGGATCGGGATATTGAGTTTATCATTGAGCTTATTCCCGGGACTGGATCCATAGCCCAACGACCCTATCGTATGAACCCAGCTGAACTAGTGGAGTTGAAGAAGCAATTGGATGACCTTTTGAGTAAGGGATTGATTCAGCCAAGTTCTTCTGCTTGGAGATCACCCGTCTTGTTTGTGGATAAAAGTGACGGTTCCAGCCGACTGTGCACTGATTACCGCAAGCTAAGTGATGTGACCATCAAGAATAAGTATCCTCTCCCTAAGATTGATGATCTGTTTGACCAATTGACCGGAGCTCGAGTCTTCTCCAAGATAGACCTTAGAACCGGATACCATCAACTGAAGATCCGTGCAACTGATATACCCAAAACAGCCTTCACTACCCGATACGGATTATATGAGTACACCGTAATGTCCTTCGGATTAACCAATGCCCCTGCTTATTTCATGAACCTCATGAATAAGGTTTTCATGGAGTTTCTGGATAAGTTTGTTGTTGTCTTCATTGATGACATCCTTATCTACTCCAAGTCCGAAGAGGAGCATGCAACCCATTTGAGATTAATCTTAGAGACTCTGAGAGAGCATCAGCTTTATGCCAAGTTCAGCAAGTGTGAGTTTTGGTTGAAAGAAGTTGGATTCCTAGGCCATGTGTTATCAGCTGGAGGAATATCAGTAGACCCAAAGAAGATCAAATCAGTCATGGAATGGGAAGCCCCTACCACTCAAACTGAAGTTAGAGGTTTTCTCGGATTAGCGGGATATTACCGCAAGTTTGTTGAAGGGTTTTCAAGCATTGCCCGGCCAATGACCCAACTGTTAAAGAAGGACAAGAAGTTTGAATGGACCCCTAAGTGCGAAGAGAGTTTTCAAGAGCTCAAGAAGCGATTGGTAACCGCACCCGTCCTAACCATGCCCGATATCACCAAGAACTTTGATGTCTATTGCGACGCCTCCAAACTTGGACTTGGTTGCGTACTAATGCAAGAAGGCAAGGTCATAGCTTACCTCTCCCGGCAGCTCTGACCTCATGAAGAAAATTACCCAACCCATGATCTGGAGTTAGCCGCCGTAGTTCTAGCTTTGAAGACCTGGAGGCACTATCTTATGGGCAACCGTTGCGAGATCTACACTGACCACAAGAGTTTGAAGTATATTTTCACCCAGAAGGAGTTGAACATGAGGCAAAGAAGATGGATAGAGCTGATCAAGGATTATGATCTGGAAATTCATTATCACCCCGGTAAGGCCAATGTGGTGGCCGATGCATTGAGTAGGAAGCCCTGCACGTTGAATATGATTATCAAAGAGGAGCAACCCATGTTGCACCAAGAGTTTGAAAAATTTGGATTGGAACTAGTCAGTCGAGGATTCTTAGCCAACCTGGAGTTTCAACCCACCTTGATGAGCCAAATTAAAGAAGCCCAGAAGGGAAGTGCGAGTATTGACGGAATTAAGCGCAGAATTAGTTCCGGCAAGGTGCCAGGATTTGAAGAAGATGATCAAGGAGTTCTTTGGTATAAAGGACGTATCTGTGTGCCTGCGGACTCAGAATTGAAGGAAGTTATTATGAGAGAAGCCCATGAGATACCTTACTCCATTCATCCCGGTGGAACTAAGATGTACCAGGATTTAAAGGCGCAATTTTGGTGGCATGGGATGAAGCGTGAGATTGCATCATTCATATCTAAGTGTGATATTTGTCAAAGAGTCAAGGCTGAACATCAACGTCCTGCTGGATTGCGGCAACCTTTGCAAGTTCCGGAATGGAAGTGGGAATCTGTTGGAATGGATTTCATCACTGGATTTCCAAGGTCTAGTCGTGGCAATGACTCTATCTGGGTCATTGTGGATAGACTGACCAAAGTTGCCCACTTTATTCCCGTCAAGACCACTTATACCTCAGGACAGCTGGCAGATCTTTATCTATCCAGAATTGTGAGTTTACATGGAGTCCCAAAAACCATAGTTTCCGATCGAGGAACTCAATTCACCTCAAGATTTTGGAGAAGTTTGCATCAAGCCTTGGGAACCAAATTAGCCTTTAGCACAGCTTACCACCCTCAGACTGATGGACAGACAGAAAGAGTAAATCAGATACTTGAAGATATGTTGAGAGCCTGTGTTCTAGCCTATGGAGCTAAGTGGGAAGATTGTCTGCCTTTCGCGGAGTTTTCCTACAACAACAGTTATCAAGCCAGTTTGCAAATGGCCCCATTTGAAGCTTTATATGGAAGAAAGTGACGTACCCCTTTGAATTGGTCGGAAACCGGAGACAGTCAGATATTTGGACCTGACATTCTGCAGGAGGCTGAAGAGAAGGTTCGCATGATTCGTGATTACCTCAAGGCAGCCCAGTCTAGACAGAAGGGTTATGCCGACAAGAGGCGTAGAGAACTGACCTTCCAGATTGGAGATTTTGTTTATCTTAGAGTATCACCTCTCAAGGGAATGCAGAGATTCCAAGTCAAAGGAAAGCTTGCACCAAGGTATATTGGACCCTTCAAGGTACTAAGCCGCAGAGGAGAAGTGTCATATCAGTTGGAAATGCCCCCTGAATTGTCTGAAGTGCACGATGTCTTTCACGTGTCTTTACTTCGGAAATGTCTTGAAGTACCGGAGAAGCCAGAAATCTTCAAGAATATTGATCACCGTTCCGTGGACATCAACAAAGATTTGACTTACCGTGAAGTGCCTACCCGTATCCTCGAGGAAGCATATAGAACCACTCAAACCCGAAGCATCAAGTTTCTGAAAGTTCAGTGGAGTAATCACACCGAAGATGAAGCCACTTGGGAACGAGAAGATTACCTTCAGAAAGAGTTTCCCAATCTTTTCAGTTCTTAATTAGTGAATCTCGGGGAAGAGATTCTTTTTAAGGGGGGAAGATTGTAACAACTCAGAAAATTGTAATCCACTTCCTATTAATTAAAGTGCCAAATTTTGGACCAAGATAAAACTTTTTTATCTATTATTAAATGAATGCATGTATTTTCCATTATATGTATTTTATGATTTCATGTGTGTGATTAATTGTTGTGCAATAGTTAGTTAGTTATAACTTAACCAACAGAGACATTAGAGAAGGATTACACAAGCCAAAGAAACCAGAAATAAAAATCATAAAGAAAAAGAGAAGAATAAGATGATCTATGAAATCTTATTGACTACCCTACTTTGAGCCTTTAGAATAAGAAATCTGTAACTCAACTGAGGGTTTGGCCAGTTAGTTGAGCTTGACCAAGTTACATACTAACTCAAACAAGAAGTTTTCAACAAAAATTCAAATCAGAGCTTGACTCAAACATCAGCCAAACTTCGAATCTGAAACAGTGACAATACCAAAATTTGAAATAAGATTTCTGCAAAACTTATTCTTTCTTGGTAACAAAAATATCACTGGAAACCTTGGCTAGTATGTTGATCACCCAAAGTGGAAATTTTCAAAATTTCGAATTTGAATCTCTTGCGGGCATTTCGTCGAACACCTGGCAGACGAAAATTGAGAGAAATCGAGTTCACTGTGAAGATCACTGTCGCCGTTCGCTCAAACCCTGTAGCCATGCTCCTGGACGACAGCGCGGTCGACCCCAGCTCCCTCTGCCCCGACCCAAGCCGTGCGACATGGGAGGAAACGGAGGACAGCACCCGGACCCCCCTCTCTTCTCCTTCTTCCTCTCTGCAAGCTCCCGACCACCGTGCCCTCGCCAGCACCGACCCACAGCACTCCGCGGCCGAGACAACAACCCTCCAGCACGCAAGCAAGGCCGTCGAGGCCGGTGTCGCCCGTGCACATCGCCAGCATGCCCTGCGTAGGCCACCCACTGGGCGCCCCTGTCCCCGCCGCTCTGGACTATAAAAACCCCAGTCGATCAAACGAGAGGACTCACCCCGATCCCAGCTACCTCCCAGACACACTCATCTCTCCCCGCTCGCTCTAGCTCGACGTCGCCAGCCCCGCCGGCGAGGTACTGGACGCGGAGGGCGCCGCCGCGTTCGACCTCAGGGGAGCAAGCCGACGCCGGGAATTGGTGGCGGAGCCTCGCCGGAGTCGTTTCCGCCCGTCGCCGTCGAGTTCTGCTTCCCCTACGCGTGGCGCCGTCGCCGTCGTCATCTTCACTGCGCGCAGGTGAGCTCCTCCGTCGCCGGCGAACACGATGCCTGTGAGCCGTTAGATCTTGATCTGTCGGTAGCGTACTGATTCGGTGCGGGTTAAGTGACCTGACGGGTGGGACCCTCTTGTCAGTTCGTTTTAAAACAAATCCCGCCCGACGCGAAATGTTATCGGGCCGGCCCGTTCGGGTTCTGTAGAGAATCGGCCCATTGGTTTCGAATTCAGTCTGTTTCGTTTTTATTTATTTTCCCGCCGTTCGAATTAATTCAAATAACTTTCAGATATGATTTTCAAACTTAAATTCCAAGAGTTTTAGAAATCCATTTTTAGCAAATGAATATGCGTTGGAAAGCTTAGGAAATGCTCTACACTGTAGAACTGGTTAGAATTAAAGTTGAGGTAGGAATTTAAATAAATAAGAATAATGTGACCATAGCTTTATTAATCATAGAACATTTCTAGAAAATTATTTAAACCACCTAAAATTTTGAAATTTGGTTTGTGAACTCACTAATGACCTATCCTACTGTTTAGTCAACCTTAATCAACTCAAACCTAGTTAGTGATATCACTTAGACCTTAATCCAATCCTATTGGGTAACATAAAATGGTAGATTTCTATTGCACACTTAGAATTAAAATTTTGCCCTCAATACCAACCCACTTAATTAAACCCTCCACACTTGAACTAGTCCAACCACCCTTAGTTCAATACCCATGCTTGGAAAGTAAGCCACATATGGTACTTGGTAGAAAATTTAACTTACACACTCAATGCAAACTTGGAAGAAAACTTGCAACACAATTCAAATAAAATCCAATAGGAAGGCTATTGTTTGAAAACAAGTATGTGTGCTTGGTGTGTTGTTAGCATGGTGTAGTGATGATGTGCTTTGTGTTTATCCGTTGTTAGACGCTAGTGTTGCTGAGGAGGATATTAAAGGGGAATTTTATCAAGAAGAAGAAGAATACCCCGGACACTTTGCCAACCAAGGCAAGCCATCTTCTTGAAGCATATTCCAAATGCCTAGATTTACTATTGCATTCTACTTGTTATAAGTAAATTGCATGATTGAATTGCTAGAGTAGAATGGTAGAAGTGTAGTGATATCTTGCTTAGCAAGAGCATCAAGCTGAGTTTATCCAACTATAGCTTAGTGGTATCATCACTCAATATAGTTGCTTAGTCGCTAATAAAATTGAGGCCATCTCTAAGTGGAACCCCATTTGAACTTGGGGACTTGAACTTGAAAACTTGAAACAAAGATTCTCCTACATGATGGTCTTATGAAGGAAAATAATACTGACTAAGAACTATGGAATGTATTTGCTAAATGATAATAAGTGAGGTACCATGTGAGCCAACCATTACCGTACGACCACATTACCCCTAAATGGGAAGGGGCTTAGTCCGTAGCTTGTTCACCCTAGTATGGGAGGTCTTGTATCATCCTTTATAGAAGTGCACCGTGCGCGGGTACTTCTGAACCGAGTGGAAATTCCATTCATCCGGCACTCCGGAGCGGGCAAAACTAGAGACGCCGGAACAGAAGATGTCCGTGTCTCGGGCTCTAGGGAAGGATCCCGTACTAGAGTGAGCAAGTGAAAGAGTTTGTTTGATTATCTGAACCTCGCGTACTTTGTGTATGACGAACCGTGGATTTCTCCCGGCAGATGTATCGAATCTTGTGGGTAAAGTGTACCCCTCTGCAGAGGTTTCAAACTATTCGAATAGCCGCGTCCTCGGTTATGGACAGTTGGCAAACTGTACTTGACTTTTGTCAAGAATGATAATAACTTATGGTAACCTTGGTGAAGGACATGACTTGACTTGACATTGATATTGACACACTTGAAGTTCCTCTCTAGATTGAACTTAGAGAACTAAACCTCTTTTCCACCAATGAACATTCTTGGGAAATAAAACTAGCTTTTGCAACTAAACTTAGTGCTTAGTCCACCATATCAACCTTGCATATCTACTTCAACATTTCATTTATAAGATGGTTTGCGAGTGCATCCAATGTACTCACGGCTGTGTCCCTGGCTATCAACTTGGCCAGACTATGGGGAAGAGTATCCGGAGGAAGGGTATGAAGAAGAGTATCAGAACTAAGATCTTCTACTGAGTCGCCATTGCCTGTAGGGTGAAGGCATGGACCCGAAGACGTTATTTCCGCTGCTATATTGTGATTGTAATATGAACTTGGTCTCTATGACCATTGTAACTGAACCATCGTATTGTAATGTCTATGGAACTGGTTACCAACTACGTTATGTGTATCACAACAATGATTCTGGGATTGTGGTGGAATGCATAACGGGCACTTCGAATTTGTGATAAATTCGGGGTCGTCACAAAGATGTAGACTTGCAATAGGTAAAAGGGAATCACATGTAAAGATGCACAAGGTAAACTATAATTGGCAATGGCAAACCTTAGTTCTTGGTCAAAGAACGATGAACAAGCTATTCTTTCTTTTAAACGGAGCCTTTAAAAACAGAGCTAATATAGCAAAGACTATATGCTCAACAAAGTAAACTTTTGCATTCATAGAAAGCTTTCAAAGATATATTCCTTCAGATAAAAGCATTATACAAAACAAGGAAGATAATAAACATGATTAAACGGATCAACATATGGATGAGTGAAACATAACAACTCAAATGCTTGCTTGAGACAGAGGGAAATAGGTTGACTCAACATAAAAGTAAAAGATAGGCCCTTCGCAGAGGGAAGCAGGGATTAAACATGTGCTAGAGCTTTTCATTTGTAAAACAGAGGCAAAATTGTTTTGAGAGGTGGTTGCTTTTGTCAACGACTAGCAACGGAGCTCTTGATATCTTCCATACTAAACAAGTGAGAGAGGTTCCGAGATGTTTGATTAATTGGCACTTTAGTGCTCTTTTATAGCTTTGCACTCCTCCCCACCTTTTCCTTTCTCAAACCATGGCTAACCGATTCCATCGGGTGCCGACCAACTTTCACATTCCATTGGAGGAGTGCCTTTTTCTTTCTTTTTCTTTTTAAGATTATAATGGTCTAACTAGCTCCCTTACAAAATTAATGACGAGCAGATGAAGCTGCCTAGTCGAGGGGTACTTAATTTAGTATGGAAGATAACAAACCCATCCACTACGTCCTCATGAGCTAAAAACAGTGGAACAAAATGAGAAGTGTTTGAAGGTTTTTGAAAGGTAGCACATGAAAATTTACTTGGAATGGCTTGAAATACCATGCATAGGAATTTATAGTGGACTCTTTGGAAGTGACTTGGCTTTTGGGAATTGGATGCACGAGAAGTATTCCTCTCAGTACAGGTTTTTGGCTAGCAAGGCTGGGTAGCAAGCATAAGAGTTGCATGAAACAAACAAACATACATATAATAAGAACAATCATGCAAACTTCCTTGAAGGTACAACGATTTTAACTTTAAGAATAACAAACTTATAAGCCAAACATAAAGGAAAACTGAAGTGATGTAACTGCAAGCACTTCTTTATTCTTCTCTACTCAAACCTCAAGGTAAAGTTGCTACTGACCAAGCTAGGTTTGCCGAAACCAACTAAATCTACTCATGCTCCCAATGTGATACCAATACCAATCAACAAGACTAGTCACATAAGAGAGATTGCAGACTAACATAAAGTGTGCGAAAAGTAAATGATAAAACTTCTCATTAATATTTTATTACCGCAACTCACACCAAGGGATACATAGATAACCAACTAAGGAGGATACTTCCAAACTGCAAACTATTCTATATGATAACTTCTCTATTCATGATATGGCACTACTTGAAAAGTAAATAAGCAAAAGGTAATGATGTGATACCGCGGCACTCCCCCAAGCTTGGAACAAGCCAAGGGGATGCCTAAACCGATGATGAATTACTCCTTTGGTGGTGGCGGTGAATCTTCATCGTTGTCGTACTTCCAAGGCAGAGGTCCTCCGTCAAGGAAGGATGTCTTGGTCTCCAAAATCCTGAAACTTGCAGTAGCACTCATCTGTTGAAATCTAGCTTCATACTCACAATTTTGGTTCTGCACGTCGTAGAGTTGTGCTTGTCATTGGCTAGTCATCTCCTGGAGTGAGAGGACATCCTTCCAAAGTTCTGTAGTCTCCTTATTGTACTTGGCGATAAGCTCTTGATTAGTCCTATAAATAATGTCCACCTCACGTTCTGCCATCTTCTTGTATTTGAAAACTTCTTGTTCCAGTGTTTCCATCCTTCCTTCGAGACTTCCTTCTCCCTTGGGTCCTTGGACATCTTGAATCTGCAACTCCCCATCCTCGAGTGACAACTTCTTCAGATGCATCTTTAGCTCCCTCATATACGGATTGGTGGAATCCGCAAGAGGGTTCTCTTTAGATGAACCGGACGAAGACATTATAACTCCAAAGCTGAGGGAAATCCCTGACAGAAACAGCTCGAAACAAAACACGACGAGAAAACGATATACAGACCTCGGGGACTCTAGGGGGTTAAATAGGCGAAAATTATACATCGAAACGAAGTCACAGGAGGAAACCGAGACGAAAATGAGTTCCGGGGTGTTCTCACACCCAGGTGGCGCGGCCAGGGGTGGGCCCGCGCCACCTGTGTGTGAGACACACACAGACTCTTTTTCCTCCCCTTTTTCGCCTCGTGATTTTTCATATTTAGTAAAAACAACAAAAATATTAAAGGAAGAACTTTTCGCGAAACTTTTCTGACTAGAACTGTTACCTATTCGAAAGCGAACTCTGCAGGTTCCTGCAGTTTGTCTTGGATAAATTCTTCCGGAGAAACTGTTTCAATAACATCAACATCTTCATTATAAGAATCTCTAGAAATATAATGCTTCAGTCTTTGCCCATTCACCACTTGTGTAGAGTCATCTTTTAATGAAGCAATCTTAATAGCACCTGAGCGGTACACTTCCACAATAACATATGGTCCTTCCCATTTAGAGAGTAATTTTCCTACAAAAAATCTGAGACGAGACCTATACAAAAGAACTTTCTCACCAACATGAAACTCTCTCTTAAGAATTCTCTTATCATGCCATTGCTTGACTTTCTCTTTGAAAAGTCTGGCATTCTCATACGCTTCGTTTCTCCACTCATCTAGAGAACTCAAATCTAACAACCTTTTCTTACCGGCTAGTTTAAAATCTCTGTTAAGCTCTCTCACTGCCCAAAAAGCTTGGTGTTCTAATTCTAAGGGCAAGTGACACACTTTTCCGTAAACCATCTTATAAGGGGACATACCCATGGGATTCTTATAAGCAGTTCTATAAGCCCATAAAGCGTCGTTTAACTTACTAGCCCAGTTTTTCCTAGATCTATTGACAGTCTTCTGCAAGATAGACTTGATCTCCCTATTTGAAAGCTCTACTTGCCCACTAGTTTGGGGATGATAAGCAGAAGCAATTCTATGATTGACATCATACTTAGCAGGAGTTTTTCTAAAACTACCGTGAATAAAATGAGAACCTCCGTCAGTCATAAGATATCTAGGCACTCCGAACCTAGGAAAAATAACATCCTTAAGCATTTTTAACGAAGTCTCACCATCGGCACTCTTTGTAGGTATGGCTTCTACCCATTTAGTAACATAATCAACAACAACAAGTATATGGGTATAGCCTTTCGAAGGAGGAAAAGGACCCATAAAGTCAAATCCCCAACAATCAAACGGTTCAATAACAAGAGTGTAATTCATAGGCATCTCATTGCGTCTAGAAATATTACCAACTCTTTGACATTCATCGCAAGATAAAACATACCTTCTGGCATCCTTAAAGAGGGTTGGCCAATAAAAACCTGATTGTAGAACCTTCTGTGCGGTTCTATCTCCAGCATGATGCCCTCCATAAGCACTGCTATGGCATTTTCTTAATATCTCTTGTTGCTCATATTCTGGTACGCATCTTCTCATAATACCATCAACTCCTTCTTTATATAAATGTGGGTCATCCCAAAAATAATGCCTCAAATCATAGAAGAATTTTCTTCTTTGCTGAGCTGTAAAGGTCAGAGGCAAATACTTGGAAACAATAAAGTTAGCATAATCAGCATACCAAGGAAGGTCTCGCGAAGTTACATTAATTGCAGCCAACTGTTCATTTGGAAAACTATCATTAACAGGAATAGGATCAAAAGAAATGTTTTCCAATCTAGACAAGTTGTCAGCCACAGGATTTTCAGCACCTTTCCTATCTACGATATGCAAATCAAACTCTTGTAAAAGCAACACCCATCTAATAAGCCTAGGCTTAGCATCCTTCTTAGTCATAAGATATCTAATAGCAGCGTGATCAGTATGAATAGTAACTTTAGAATCAACAATGTAAGATCTAAACTTATCACAAGCAAAAACAACAGCAAGAAACTCTTTCTCAGTAGTAGCATAATTCTTCTGAGCAGCATCAAGAGTCTTACTAGCATAATGAATAACATTCAACTTATTATCTACGCGCTGTCCAAGAACAGCACCAACAGCAAAATCACTAGCATCACACATAATTTCAAAAGGTAAATTCCAATCAGGTGGTTGAACAATAGGAGCAGTAGTTAAAGCCTTCTTAAGAGTTTCAAAAGCTTCCTTACAATCATCATCAAAAACAAATGGTACATCCTTTTGAAGAAGATTGGTAAGAGGCTTTGAAATCTTAGAGAAATCTTTAATAAACCTCCTATAGAAACCAGCATGACCAAGAATACTACGAATACCTTTAACATCTCTTGGACAAGGCATTTTCTCAATTGCCTCCACTTTTGCTCTGTCAACTTCAATACCTCTTTCAGAAATTTTATGTCCAAGGACAATTCCTTCATTTACCATAAAGTGGCATTTCTCCCAATTAAGAACAAGGTTAGTTTCTTCGCACCTCTGCAAAACTTTATCAAGGTTGTGCAAACAATTATCAAAAGAAGTTCCATAGACGGAGAAATCGTCCATGAAGACCTCCACAATTTCTTCACAAAAACCATGAAAAATAGCGGACATGCATCTTTGAAAAGTAGCAGGAGCATTGCATAAACCAAACGGCATACGTCTATAAGCATAAGTTCCATAAGGACAAGTAAAAGTGGTTTTCTCTTGATCATCCTTCTTAACAGCAATTTGAGAAAAACCAGAATAACCATCAAGGAAACAAAAATGAGTCTTCTTAGACAACCTTTCTAGCATTTGATCTATAAACGGTAAAGGGTAATGATCTTTCTTAGTAACTTTGTTTACCTTCCTATAATCAATGCACATTCTATAACCAACTACTACCCTTTGAGGAATAAGCTCGTTATTCTCATTAGGCACAACAGTCATACCTCTTTTCTTAGGAACACAATGAACAGGACTAACCCATCTACTATCAGCAATAGGATAAATGATACCAGCATCAAGGAGTTTTAATACCTAATTTCTTACCACATCCTTCATCTTGGGAATTAGGCGGCGTTGATGCTCCACAATTGGCTTTGCGTCTTTCTCCATATTGATGGCATGCTGACATAAAGTGGGAGAAATCCCTTTTAAATCATCCAGAGTATATCCCATAGCTCCTCGGTGTTTCCTCAATATCTCCAATAATCTTTCTTCTTCCTTTCCTGAAAGTTTAGAGCTAATAATAACAGGATATATTTTCTTATCATCTATATAAGCATATTTGAGGTCATCAGGCAAAGGCTTTAATTCAAACACAGGATCTTCTTTAGGCGGCAAAGTGGTACCAAGATCCTCCACAGGTAGATTATGCTTGAGTAATGGTGGTTGACGAAGAAGAATGTCGTCAATCTCTTCTCTTTCCTTGCTAAAAACATCACTTTCGTGATCTTCCATGAATTGCTGCAAGGCATTATTAGGGGCAAGAGCAATAGAAGCAAGCTGCTCAACTCGAAAATTTTCATTAGGCGTGTCATTTTCATAAGCAGTCTTAGCAAACTTGGAAAAATTAAACTCATAAGACTCTCCATTAAACTTAGTAAAAAATTTCTCCTTCTTACAATCTATCACGGCACCACAGGTGTTCAAAAATGGTCTACCAAAAATAAGAGGACAAGTTTTACTAGCCTCCTTACCAAGTACTAGAAAATCAGTAGGGTATTTAGTCTTACCGCAAAGAACTTCCACATCTCGGACAATACCAAGAGGCCAAACAGTCTCTCTGTTAGCAAGCTGAACAACCACATCAATATCTTCAAGTTCACAAGCGCCTATCTCGTGCATAATTTCTTTGTAAAGCTCTAAGGGAATAACACTTGCACTAGCACCAATATCACATAAACCATAATAGCAATGATCTCCAATCCTGATAGAAATAACAGGAACACTTGCTTTCCTGTCCTTTTTAGGATGTGAAAGAATGTTAGAAGCATCTTCACAAAAAAGAATATATTCATCCCCTACATCTTTAGTAACAAGATCCTTCAATATAGCTATAGGAGACTTAATAGTAATTTGCTCATCAGGCTCTGCAGCTTTCTTAGTACTTTTATTAGACACACTTACCAAAGTAGAATACTTCTTTACCTTAGCAAGGAAAGGTGTCTTCTCAAAATAAGGTTCAGGCACAATGCTATCAACAATACAAACTTCAGTAGCTGCAGCAGGAATATGACTAATAGAATCTTTGTAAGGCGCATGATATTTGTTCCAATCTTTCTTTGGAACATCAATATAAGAGGCAAAGGCCTTAAGACAATTAGCAAGTATTTGGGAATCAAGACCATATGCAGCACTAATACCATGAAAGTCATCGGTCTCCATAAAATATTTAATGCATTCATAATCATAGTTTATACCTGACTTCCTACCTTTGTCGTTTTCCCATCCTTCAGCATTTTCTTGTATACGGTCAAGAAGTTTCCACTTAGCATCTTCTTTCATATGAGTAAATGATCCAAAGCAAGAAGCATCCAAGTAATCCTTATCAGGAAGAGTAAGCCGCGCATAAAAATTATTAATAACAATATTATTGGGGAGCTCATGAATGGGGCATTTGAGCATTAGTAACTTCAATCTCCCCCACGCTTGGGCAATACTCTCTCCATCATGAGGCCAAAAATTATATATCCGGTTACGGTCTTTATGAATTTCACTTGGAGGATAAAACTTGGAATAAAAGAGAGGCACAATATCCTCCCATGCCATAGATGGACCATCTTGGAGTAGTCGATACCACTCTTCAGCTCTGCCTTTCAATGATAATGAGAATAATTTCTTCTTAACTTGGCTTGGTGAAATACCTGCACATCTGAACAACTCGCATAATTCATGTATAAATAATAAGTGATCTCCCGGATGGACAGTTCCATCTCCTGAATAGCAGTTATCCATAATACGCCCAACAATTTTCATAGGTATTTTAAAAGGATCAATTTTAGCAGGCGGTGGCGGTGGTGGTTCCTCCGCATGTGCAGCAGCAGCAGTAGTAGTAGATGTGTTTCCAAATAGGAAACCAAATGGAGAGTTCTCCATAGCAGAGTAAAATAAAAGACAAAATAAAAACAATACTCACAGCGACGGTTACCTTTACCAATTCCACTCTTCAATAGCGCTACAGTCCCCGGCAACGGCGCCAGAAAATAGTCTTGATGACCCACAAGTACAGGGGGTGTATCGTAGTACTTTCGATAAATAAGAGTGTCGAACCCAACGAGGAGCAGAAGGTGTTGATGAGCGGTTTTGATCAAGGAATCACTGTAAATACTAGCATACAGGTTTTCAGGGGTATTTGGTAATACGAGTAAATAAAGTGTGAGAAAATAAAAGACAGTAGTAACAATTGCAGCAAGTGGCCCAATCCTTTATTCAGCAAAGGACAAGCCGGTTGTGTACTTATAATAACCAAACGTTCTCGAGGACACACGGGAGTTTCTGTCAAGAGCTTTCGCTTCATAGAGCCAATAGTATTCATTGGTTTGATAGGTGTTATGGCGGTGAACCTGTGCTAGCGCACTACCCTTACTAGGATAAATACACACTTGTGATTATACCCCTTGCAAGCATCCGCAAATACAAGAAAGTAATTAAGATAAATCTAACCACAGCCTTAAACTCTGAGATCCTACGCTCCCTGGTGCAATGGTTTCCCAACGGAGGTTTAGGTTTCTGTCACTCCAGCAACCCCACAATCGGTAGCCAAATACACAATGCATCTCACTAGGCCCATAAATGGTGAAGTATCATGTAGTCGATGTTCACATGACACCACTAGTGAAATAGCACCACAACAATATCAAACCATTAAATATTTCTCAACAATAATTCACTACTAACATCTTGACTTCTCCCATGTCCTCAAGAACTAAACGAACTACTCACAAGACATCATATGGATCATGATCAGAGATGAAATAATGGTAAATAACAATCTGAACATAAACCTTAACTCAACGGTTCCACTCAATAGCATCAACTACAAGAGTAATCAACACCGGGAAAGTTTCCCCTATGAATATAACAAGATCCAACTCAAGATGTTACAGCGGGATGGCGTGGTGATGGTGAAGATGAAGGTGCTGGTGATGGAGATGATGATGATGATGATCCCGATGAAGTCCAGTGCGATGGTGATGACGATGGCGACGATCTCCCCTCTCCGGGAAGGAATTTCCCCGGCAGATTTCTCCCTGCCGGAGAGCTTTCTCTCTCTGGTGTTCTCCGCCCCGCAGAGGCGGCTGTGTCTAACTCTGAGCCCCCCCTTTGACTTAGGTTTTCGGGGACGATGATGTACACGGAGGGGCGAGACCAGAGGTGGGCTAGGGTGGCCTCACGTAGGGCCCGCGCGGCCAGGGGTGGGCCCGCGCCACCCTGGCGTGTGGAGCCCCCCTGGCTCCTCTCGACTCCCCCTTCTGGCTTCCTGAGTCTTCTGGGAAATTATAATTTCTGGGTATTTTTCTGGCATTTTCCTGATCTTCAAAATATGGTCTCTTGATGGTCTTTTTTCCAGCAGAATCCTGACTCCGGCAGCAACTCCTCCGATGATCATCAAACATGTGAAAGCAAAGGAAATAACATCAGTATCATGTCTAAATATGAAATATATCAATGAATAACAGTAAATTATGATACAAAATAGTGATGCAAATTGGACGTATCAATCCCCAAGACCCCCTCTCCATTCTTCCCCTCCTCTCTCCTCGGATTGTGCCGCCAGGCTATCAAGATTTCTCGCCGGAGGCCGCAGTTCCGCCACTGTTCGTCGTCGAATTACGGGAACACCGTAAGTCCCCGAGCCCTCTCTCTGTATCGTCTCTTCCTATCTTGCTTGGGCGCCACCTCTAACACCCTCATCTTGTCCATTCTTTGCACCCAAGCGACGCCAGTGCCAACACCGAAGGTCACCGTCGCCTGGAGCCGCTCCACCCAAGCGCAGCAGATGATGGAAGCCCAGGCTCAACTTGTGACGCCCCAAAATCGGCACCTTGCAGATTATAGCGATCACGCCACAATCTACATGATGTCGCTTTGGAAACGCACCACCAAGCGCCTCGGGCAGGTCGCAGCATGCACGCGATGCGGGTGGATTCGAGTAGCAACAGTTACACAAGTTTACGATGGAACCCACAAAAGAATATATAATAACCATGAAGACTCCAACGAGTCAAAATATCCAAATATACATACAAAGATCCAAATCATACATAAAGCAAATAGCATCCTAGTACGGACAAGAATACAAATGGGCCTAAGAGGCCTGAAGATAACGATGGCGTCCAAACCCTGCCCAGGCCAAGCCGGAAGGGTAACCTTGCTAACGTCGCTGCTCCCATACCTGTGATCAAACGTCGGGCCAAAGGTTGCCGAACAAGGAGGGAGAAAGAGAAAAAGGAAAAAAAAACGAGGGTGAGTACCGAGGCACGTACTCGCGAGACTGGAATTCAGCTGTACTCGCCTACAGGCTATATGGTGGTCTTGGCGGCAACAAAAGCAATACTACAGAGACACACTACAACTTTCGTCTAAATAGAATAAGATAAGAGAGCGCATAAAAAAAACCAACTAGAAACTAGCACCAAACATAACCCAGCCGATGAATCACCTCCTCGTGACCAAACGAAGAAGCAAGTATCAAGGGCACTCACACGGTTACCAAGTTTTATTGCAGGTTTATTGTTGTAGTTGTGCTAGCTTACTACACAAGTTTATTAATATTGAAATAGCAGGTGCAAGTTGTTCTATGATCGAGTAGTACAGCTCCAAGTCGTCCATAACCGTGGACACGGCTTTTCGAAAAGATTTAACCCTGCAGGGGTGCCCAAATGTACCCACACGTTCGATCAATCCTTTAGGCAAATCTCGCGCCCTTAATAAAAACGGGTGCACCATTAGGATAGTCACGACTCGCACTCTCCTTCACTACAAACAAGTCCAGGAAGCCACCTGACTAAGTTTAACCCGTATCGAGAGTCCGGCCGAATCTCCGAACGGACCTAGCTGTTTGCGCCGGCGCTGCATAATGGGCTGGAACCTCGCTCTGGGGAGGGTGCCCACCTGCAGTCGTCCCGCACCTACACGAGCGTGCAGAAACAAAGGGGTTATAAGGCACTCTTGGGCTTCCCCCAAAGTAAATCGGACCATAAGAAACAAGAGCTGCATGCCCGATAAGAACCAAATGGAAACACCTCGAACTAGTTGTGGCCACTAGACAAGTATGTAGATTCCGGCATTGATCGAGGGGAGGCCCGCAAACGTACCCACGTGTGGTTAGAGCGCTCAGTCTCAGAACAGTTCATGCGATCTCGGGGTCCTAGGGGACACAAGTGAGCCGTCGTAAAACCAGCAAAATAACTCACCAATGCCTCTGCTTAATTCAGTTTTAATTATTAACAATGAAGTAAGCCATGAATATCTCCAACAATATATATCCATAAAGTAGAGCATGTGATAACTTTTCCAACCCGACAAGATAACACCACTTGAAACAACCTGAACATGCCTATGACTCGCAAGGCCAACTCGAACAACAAGCACACGGATAATAGGATGTGTGGAAGGTTCTATGGCTTTGCTTTGGATAAACAGGTGGATAGGACACGTGACTCGAACAAAGCATCGCGACACAAGACTAGAATATAGAGCTAGCGAGAGCAAAAGTGTTAAATGGGTAGAGAGAAAAGGGCTCGCCTGAAAAGAAGGTCGAAGAACACCCGAAGAACTTGTCGTTGCTCACATCACCACGAAGCGTCCTATTCGCAAAGAAGCAAATCGCTACAACAAATAATGGATGCAACACTTACTACTATGGTAAAAGAATCGGCATGATCATGTGAATGCATGCATGACATGGCTAATATGATGCAATGCAACTTATCTAAATTAAGCGGAATCAGAATTCCGACACACACATATAGTTCAAGTTATTTTACTACTCGGCAAATTTAGATATTGATTAGCATGGCAAAGACAAAGTAAGGGTGAGCTACACAAAATTAAATGAAACTGGGACAAGGTAATAACAATCCCGCACATATTCCATATGTAGTTATTTAAGTGATATGCAAATTATCATGTGACTACATGATGCAAGATGCAAATAATTATATGGATGTCATATTCAGATTACTCACATTTTTCTGATAAAATTTCATATAAAATACTTTTTATTCCGAGTTATAGATTAAAAGATATGAATATTACAAGTTTCAAACATTTTCTGAAGAAAACAGAGGGACGGTTGAAACTTTTTATACCGAGAAGGATACCAGCCCAAGCAGCTGACTGCGGGCCTGAAGCGCTGACTGGATGTTGACCGGACACTGAGGTCCTGCAGTAGCTGACAAGGTGTCCCTACCTGTCAGCTAGAAGGGATTAAAATGAGACAAAAGTGTGGGCTTTAAGTGCCACGGATGGGAATCGAACTCGGGCTGCCAAGGAAATTCAAGGAACGAACCAGTGAGGACACGGATCACATGTGATCACAGCAAGATGCCTTGGCTTTAATTAGAACAAGGACGCAGCTTGTACTGACGAAACTGAAATGCGATTTGTGCTGTGGAGCTCGGAGCAACGGACAGAGAGGCGATTGGCGGCGCAGGCTTGCGCGGCTGGCGTTGAGGACAGTACTGCAGATGGATGCGAGCACGCGTTCGATCTTGACGATGGAAGGCCGGATGGAGAGTCGTTGAAGAACTTGCAGTGTTTTGGTTAGCTCCGGCGTCTTGTCTTCAGCTAGGATGGCGAAGACGACACAGCGGCTGCTTGCAGATGAACAGAGAGAGGAGGCGGGCAGCCAGCTTGGATGGCGTCGGAGTCCTGCGGTGAAGCACAACCGGAGGAGGACACGGCCGCGAGGACGCGCAGGAGGCGAAGGCCGACACGCGTGCGTAGCGGCGGTGCACGCGTGGCTTACAGGGACGAACAGTGAGGACAACGCGGGCGCAGGTCGGGGACGGAGCGTCGGACGCAGCAGAGCACTGAAGACGAGGATGAGCTCGGCTTGAAGTCAAAGCGGACGATGGCGAGGTTGTTGCAGACGAGCACGTCAGGACGTGGTCGTCGGCCGGACTGGAGCAGAGAAACGGCGAAGGACGCGGACATTGACGAGGAGGAGCTAGGACGCCGTGGCCAGAGATGAAGCGGACGGGCTTGGCGAGGAGCTTGGAGGCGGAACGCGCTTGGGTCCGTGATGTGCTGCAGCAAGGTTGATGTCGAGCCGGGCGGCCGCGAGGAAGAACGCGAAACAAACCGGGAACGCGCTGTCCTTGATCTTCTGAATTTGGCCAGCCTTGACGCCATACTTGAGGACATTTGCAATGTGTTGGGCAAAGCAGGGTTGCAGGGGAGGCGGAGGAGCTGCTCGAGGGCGCGGAGGGGCGTCGCTAGCGAGACGAGAGCAGGCAGAAGGAGGCCCTGGCGGCGGAAGAAAAAGGAAGGAGGGAAACTAGCTAGCCTAGGGTTGCAGGGAAAGAATTGGTTTTATGGAGAGGAGGGGAGCATGGGAGCCATCCCATCAGAACCATGGCGACTGTGGACGTCTCGATTTGCTGCCGTACAGGGAAGAAAGCGATAGGAGGAGGAAAGGAGAGTGCAAGGATGGGCTTCTGGGAGGCTGCGGCCCAAATTCGAATTTAAGAAAATTGCACAAAAGATCAAAGAGAGAGAAGGGGAAAGATAGAGAGAAAAGAGAGAGGGAAAGATTTAGCAAAACAATTCTCAAAAACTTGAGTTTTGTTCCAAAACTATTTTGGGTTGGTTAGTTTTAATTAATATAAGAAAACGAGAGGAGGGTTTATTAAACCATAAGAGCAAAATAAAATAAAATAGAGTTTATACCAAATAATTTTTTTTAGGTTTGATAAAAACATGCAAGGTGATAGATGCTTAATGATGCATGACGTCACAATACGCGAAAAATAAAATAACAAGCAATTCTAATATTAGGGATTTTTCCGGGTCGTTACACAACTCATGCAAGCCATGACTCAGATTCTTGCCAACACTCAGAACAATAACAACAACAACCCACCACCACCACTCCCTCAAGTCGACATGCTTGCAAGGTTCTTAAGGCTTCGCCCTACCAAGTTTTCTCGTGCTGCTAAACCACTAGAGGCCATGGATTGGCTCCGTTATGTTAACAAAGACTTGCTGACTACTGGTTGCACTGATGCTGAAAAGGTCAGGTTTGCAGCTCATCTGTTGGAAGGACCAGCAGCAAGCTGGTGGGACACTTATCAAATCACTCACCCCAATGATGGAGTGACCTGGGACTCGTTCCAAGAGGGATTCCGAGCTGCACATATTTCAGCTAGAGTGATGAGCCTAAAAAAGAAGGAGTTTCGTGATCTCAAACAAAGGCATTATAGTGTGTCAGAATACATTGATGAGTTCAACAATTTGTCACGCTATACGCCAGATGATATTGACACTGATGCAAAGAGGAAGAAGAAGTTTTTAGAGGGCCTTAATGATGAGTTGTCAATTCCCTTGTCAGTCACGTATACTCCTACATTCCAGGCACTGCTTGATCAAGCTATAATTCCGGAGAACAAGATGAAGCAATCTGAAAGCAGAAAGAGGAAACACCATACTAGCAAGTATCATGAGCCTATGCGTAAGCGTAACTTCCATGATGGTAGTGGAGGTTCTAGGTTTCACAAGAATGGAGGAAACAACCAATATAATAATAGTGGAAATGGGCATGAGCACCACAAGGCAAATGGTCACCACCATGATGGCCATAAGAGTCACCACCACCACTCTGGAAGAGGAAATGGTAACAATCATAGAGGCATCAATGGTTACCACAATGACAACAACCTTGCGAAGAAAGATCTAAACCAAATCAAATCCTTCAAGTGTCATGAGATAGGTCATTATGCAAAGGATTGCACGGAAAATGGGGATAACGGTCGGAACTCCAACGAGAATGGAAGAAACAATAATAACAACGAGAACAACAAGCCTTCTATAGATCGAAGTAAAGTCCAGTACATCAACTGTCACGACTATGGACATTATGCCAACAAATGCCCAAAAGGGAATTCTTAAAGACACCAAGGGAACCTTGTTGATGCAATAAGATAGCTAGATTCCTTTTAAGGGTGGTAGCACCTAAATGTATCCCGAACCCTTCTTTCTAGCCTCTACGAATCTCGGGATGAGATTCCTTTTAAGGTTGGTAGCCTGTCACATCCCAAAATTTTGGAATGTGAAATAAATAAAATAGGGATCATGTTTGAATGGCTTGATTGAAATTTCACAGGGAATTAAAACTTTTTGGTTTTATGAAAAAAAGCCTTATTAGAAAACCCATTTATTATTCCTTGAAGAACTGATTTGAGGAAATAAGATTTCAAATACTATTTTGTGTTATTTCAAACCCTATGCAAGCATACTTGCAAAGGAGAATGATAACAAAATGATTTATATCAAATAAGGACCACATTACCAAAAAGGTATTTGAAAATAAAGTTCTTATTGAGTTTATTCTCTAAAGACCTTAAAGGATGATTTTAATCCTATTTCTATTTTGGATTATGCAAATAGGCCCTATTGGCCAAACCTATAAATTATTGTTGAGAAGTTTGTTTTATCAAGAAAACTTGCTCCTTACTATTTTGTAATGATATTTTGAAATTTAGAAAACCTTAGCAACTGGTTTGATTCAATTTGAAGCCAAAATGCAAAAGTTATAAAAGAAATAAGAAAACAGAAAAAGAAAAGAGAAGAACAGACCAAAAAAAAAAGGTAAAAGAAGGCTGGGGCGACACTTTCGGCCCAACCCAGCAGTCGGCCCGTGGCCCAGTAGACTAAACCGCCCGAAGCGGTACTCTTTCTTTCTCCCTCCCGCTGACAGGTGGGACCCACCTGTCAGGGTCGTCTCCCACCCTGCGCCAGTCACGCGCGTGAACTCCGCGCAGTGATGCCGGCGAGATTCTCTCCCCCCCCTCTTTATTTCTTGCCATTTCATCCCTGCGCCATGCCTATAAGATCCCCTAGACCCCCTCTCCATTCTTCCCCTTCTCTCTCCTCGGATTGTGCCACCAGGCTATCAAGATTTCTCGCCAGAGGCCGCAGTTTTGCCGTTGTTCGTCGTCGAATTACGGGAACACCGTAAGTCCCTGAGCCCTCTCTCTGTATCGTCTCTTCCTATCTTGCTTGGGCGCCACCTCTGACACCCTCATCTGGTCCATTCTTTGCACCCAAGCGACGCCAGCGCCAACACCGAAGGTCACTGTCACCTGGAGCCGCTCCGGCCACCCCTCCTCGAAGCTCCAGGAAGAAAACGACGCCGCCGACCTCACTCCCATCCTCGCCGCATCGGCCTGCGCCTCGTCCACACATCCTCAGCACCAGAAGGCCACGGGAGCGCAGTCACCGTCGACGGCAGAGCCGTCCGCCGCTGTGCACGAGTTCTCCGACGACCTAACGGTCAACGCCGGTGAGCCACTCTCTCAGATCCATTCTCATCCGTTGGATCTAGATCCAATGACCTAGAATAGATCACTTATCTAAACAGGTATCTTCAGATCTGCACCGTTCAGATCACATAAAATCTAACGGCCCGAGTTAGTGATCCGTCCGAAGGGGTACCAGCCAACCAGATAGCGCCACGTGTCCAGCTGCGTAGGAATAAGTTCTGCTAAATAGAATAAAAGACAGAATTTGTGCAAACTTGTAAAAATCATATCTTTTGATCTGTTTATCCAAAAAATGCAAATAATATGTCTTTGGATTCCTAAAATTGTGTAGAACACATTTCTGAAATAAAATTTGACTTTTGAACTAGTTAAAATAATTCAAATTTAAATATGAGAGTTTGAGTGTTTTTGATATAGTTCATATTCTATTAATCCTTTTCAGTTGATTCTTTTTGCAAATGGATCTTAATGTTATCCTCTGTCTAGTAGAACCACTGCACAAATTACTTGAACCAATTTTATCAAGTATTCAAATTCAAATAAGGATTTGAGTATTTTCTCTCTAGATTTAATTCTATAATCATTTTAGGCATAATTCCTTTTACAAAATTGCTTATCTCGATACTTAAAATCCACCAGAACACTTCACACACTTTTTCACACTTATCCAAATGACAAATCCACTAGTTCAACCTATTTGCAAACAATATGTGTTATTTTAGCACCTTGAAAAAATGAATCCTAATTCCTACCATGCACTTTGTGCTATTTGATTTTTGTCCCATTATGCAAATGGTGTGAATAATCCTAAGTTCTAATGACCACTCAACTCTACCATGACTTGGATCCTTGCCCAAGTGCAAAACTATCAATCCCATCTTACCCAAAATTCTTCTAAGTATTTTGACTACCCCATCCAACAAATATGACATAGAAGGTTTCCCATATCAAGACCATGGAGAAGAAGTTGAAGAGAAGACAAGAAAATGAAGGAAAACAAGAAGTTTAAGAGAAGACAAGAAGATGAAGGAAAACAAGAAGTTGAAGAGAAGGCAACAGATGAAGGAAAAAAACAAGAAGATAAAGATCAAGAGCCAAGTCAAGAAGATGAAAGTGACAAACCTCATGACTTAGAATTTATCCATCCAACTTCTCAAACCAAGCCTAAGAATCTCCTTAAGTTATTTTTGCTAAGTGTTTGACACTTATTAATAATTTAGAAAACCACATCAATCTTTAAAACTCTTGACTTAGCCATTCTCTCCAACCATATCAAGTCAACTTCATGCCACAAATCTTTTGTCCAATTACCACTAAGACAATTGAAGACTAAGCTAAAACAAATAAACACTTTTGTTTTCCTTGTTTGATTATGTTGCCTTGAATGGTGTGTTTATGTTGTGTTCTTTTCTATCTTATAGTTGTGCAGAGAACTACGTGTGTTGATTAAGAGAAGTACAATCTTCAAAAAATTCTAAGGCAAGTGTCATCATCTTCTTGTCCTACTAAAGTTTTGTCACTAGTAGCTTTTCTTGTAGAAGATGCATGAGTAGGTTGTTTTAGAGTTTTGTCTTAAAAGCCTTGCTAGGTTTTGCTTAAGTCTCTTTGATTAAGCCTTGCATTTCCTTAGTAGATTTGCTGCTGCTATAGGTTACCTTGTCCTACACCTATGTTTTGGGAAGGGAACTTCACATGTTTTGGTTAAGTGTTGAAAACCTTGTTTTGCAAAAACCAAGAAAAACAACTAAGTTAATGAAACACCTGGGTGGAAGTGGTAAGATGGATTTATGTTGAGTGGTTCTCTGGGGTCATGTCGTCGAACCTTTGAACCACCAGGTGTATCTCACTTGTGGACGGCCACCCAGGAACAAAGAGATTGGAGACGTTCAAGTCGTGAAGCTTCCAGTGCAACCATGAGTCATATGGGCTCTGTCTTGACTAACTAAGTTGTGAGAACTCAGCCAGATGGATAGAGGGTGGTAGATGATGATAGGATGGAGCGCGTCCGGGTTGGTCTGAGGGATTGCCTCTGAAAGGTCTCTTAGTCTTCACTTGGCCATTTGAGCAAAATGAGCATCATGGCAAAAGAGGTTGACTGAGTCTTGTGGGAAAAGTGCACCACCTCTGCAGAGGGTTACAAACTAAGTACTTAGCCGTGTCCCCGGTTACGAACAATTTTGAGCGACATGATTTTGAAGCTATTCAAGGATCTCCTCATGCCAACTTCTTAAAATTAAAACTTGTGGGTTGAACCGGGAATATGGCAATTGGTGCAAGTGTCTATTGGCTAGCAGTTCCCGTGCCATTTCTATGTGCCAGTGTCTACAGGAATAGGTCACCAAACCAAGTTTTCCATATGTAGTAATTGAGGTTTTGACAATTGATGTAAGTGTCTATCGACCAGTGTGTTCCGTACGATAACTACGGCCTGTGGCTACAAGGGTATGTCACCCAAGTCAAGTTGTCTAGCAAAAGTTTTGTTTTGAGAAAATGATAGGATAAAAGTTGCTTTACTCAAGATAAGCCTGAAGCTCCACCTAGCCAAATATTCATCTAAGTGTTAGGCTCCATTTGTGTCCACCAAACAATGACATCTTTCCAATACAATTCAAATGTATTGACCCTTCATGGCTGCAATGTTTCATGTTGCAGATTTAGGTGACAAGTAAGGTACACCAGGGTTACGAGTCTATCCGCAGCATGTTCGCCTGTGGCACATGAAGAAGAAGGACTCCATGCTATTTTTGATTTCATTGTAAACTCTGAAAGCTTTACGCTATGAGCATTGTAAAGTTTCTATATGTAATTGCTGGATCATGCGATGTAATACAATGACCTTTGTTTCTTGATATTACATCTTAAACTGTGTGTGCTAGCGATTGATCCAGGGACTAGCACTGAAAAGCACATGGATCGTCATCTTTATAAGGTGAGGTCACTACATGTATCATGAACCTTTTAAGGACACTTGCATAGAAAGTGATATTGTTATTGATGATTGTAATAAACATGCTCAAATTTCTGAAAGTACTACTTCCTATAAGCATGTTAATTTTTGTGGAGTACATAGACCTTGTGAACAGAATCACAACAAGGAAGATTATTGCATCACCCACGGGAATGAAGAAACCCGAATGTAGCTCAAGGCTCTAGATGAGCTTGGTGAAAATGTTTGTGAGCTTTATCCTTTTCTTTGTGAACTTTGCGATGACACGGGTCATTTTAATTTTCAATGCTCAAGCCAATATCGTGACTCTTTTAATCGAATGAGTACCGTAAATTTGTATTGTGATGACAAGATTACTCTCAATCAACATGATGAGCTTACTTTGTTTTGGGGGTGTGAAGAGATATCTAGAAAGATTTCTTTGGTAGATATGAGAGTTGTTGATATTAATAGCACCCTTCGTGGTTGTCGTCTCTATTTTGTTAAAGATTGCCTCGCAAATACTTACATACAAAATCTTATAAAACATGATGTTTTGCCAGGCTATGACAGGACTAATAGATGTTTCTATCTTATTAATAGAGAGGAGGAATCCTCCAAAGTTTTCTTTTGTTGTTTCTATCAGTAAACCAGATTATGTGGAGAAGATGCCTTTCCCTCCTAAAGGAGAGAGTAAGAAGAGTAAGAAGAAGAAGAGGAGTAAAAGGCGAGAGGAAACGGTATCTTCCCCTAAGCATGTTGCTCCTAATTATGACAATTCTAATTTTGATGATGTTCCTATGCCTGTTACCTATGTTAGTGATCATGATTGGGAAAAGCACTCTACTTTTGATATTGAAATTTTTTTGGGTACCAATTCTAAGGTTAATAATTGTTGTACCATTAGTACTATCCATGTTCCTTCTTATGATGATATGTTTGATGAATATGCTTTGCGAAATAGCTGTTCTTTAGCTTGTGATGATACTAAACCTCTAATTTATGATGGTTACAATGATGAGTATAATATTTTCAGTTCACCTACTTTTGAGGAGAAAATTAGTTATGATTACAATATGCCTCCTGATTTTGATGACTATGGTGATGAGAATAATTATTCTATTGAATCTGCTCCTACTATGATTGTTCATGTGGGGGAGTATTAATTCTTTTATGTATGTGGCTCATGATAGGGATGCTTTATGTAATAGTTAATTTGTTAATTCTATTCATGATGCTAATGAAAGTTACTATGAGAGAGGGAAACATGTTTGATGGATCTCAATAATATTGAGTTTCCCCTCTTTATGTTGCAATTCTTGAAGTTGTACTTGTTTTGCCTTCCTATGCTTTTTGCTTTGCGCTTTCATGACTTGTCTCTTTACAAGACTATTTTTCATAGGAAGTGGTTTAGATTTAAATGTGTTTCATACTTGCTTTTTGATGCTCTCTCTTGCTTTAAGTTCCTATATAGCGCCTTTGCCTTAAGCTCTTTTATGGCGCATACATGAGCATCTTTTCAAATTACTGCGCCTAGCTCAAAGGCGTTAAAGAAAAGCACTCTTGGGAGATAATCCAATATTTTATTTTCAGTACTTTTTCTTTTATTTGAGTCTTGGAAGTTATTACTACTGTAATAACCGCTCCACATCCTTTTTATTTCGTTGTTGTGCCAAGAGAAACCTCTAATTTGAGTGAGGTAAGATTTGGGGATGTTGCTGTCCTGAAACAGATTTCGGTGCTGCACCATAAAAATTCGTGAAAATTCTCAGAATATTTTTTGACCTGCGATTTCTTGTGCATATGCCCCAGGTTATATCCAAACTTGCATTAGTTTTACACTTTTTGATTTGATCAACAGAAAACCCTCTAAAAATTCATCCTTTGTCAGCTGTTCTGTTTTGACAGATTTCTGCCACTATTTGTGTTTGCCTCTCGATCGCTTTCTTTTTGAGTTCTTTTGATCACGGAACTTATGGGGAAGTTGCTACAGTAGTAGATTATTTAATATGTGGTGGGCTTGAGTTGAAACCTGAAACAAAAGGGTTGATCTACTATTATGTTATACTAATGTTGCTAATAGAATTGTGTTAAATTTTGTATGAAGGAAGTTTTCAAGTGTAGGGATTGGAGAATGATGAGATGAGATGAAGAATGGACAAAAGCTCAAGCTTGGGGATGCCCACGCACCCCCAAGAAATATCCAAGAGGTACAAGCGTCAAAGCTTGGGGATGCCCCCGAGGCATCCCTTCTTCATCGGCAAAAATCAGGTCACCTTTCAAGACACTATATTTTTATTGCTTCATGCACTATGCATTTTTCTTGGAGCGTCAGTTGTTTTCGCTTTCAGTTTTCTTTTTGTTTTGTTTGCTGCAATAAATGGTTGGATCACATCATGTCCTTTTTGGAGGGAGATATACTCTATTTTTTATTGCCAAGAACACTCTAGTTTTCACTCTTATCGTTCAACGAGTGTTCTCTTTTAATGCTACTGCGTTTAGCTTTTTTTCGCCTTAATTTTTGTTCAGATCTTGTTATATCTTTGCATCAAGGTGTATTTGGACCTCTGGTCTATGTTGGTATTCATCAAAATAGTTGTTTCAAAAAGGTTCGAATGGTGTTGGAAAAGGGAAAAAGTTTCATGCAAAAAGGTGGTTCAAAAGGAGCTTGTTTAGACTGCGGCTTAGACTTTTGCATGCCATGCTTGATTGCGTTTTGATAGTATGCTTAGTGATTTTTGCTGTAGCATGACTTGTCTCAAATGATTGAGATTGCTTAATGAGCCTTTATTTGGTTTTAATTATATGGAAGCATTTATTTGGTTTTCTCCTTTGATGCTTTATTTGGGTTGACTTGGCACATGCTTACACATGTTGACTACAAAATAAGTCGCCTATAGCCTCTATGATCATTTGGTTTTTGACTTGTGATACCACTTTATGCTTCTTTCAATGATGTTTTGTCGCTATGCATGATTATGGCCGTTTTTGCTCTCTTAGTTGGTCCCTCCCAGTCTTTTGCTAGCCCTCATTTTGTACTGAGTATGAGCTCTACTCGTGCATCCAACTCCCAAAAACCAAGTTATGCCAATGTGTCCACTATAAATTCCTATGCATGGTATTTGTAAGTCATTCCAAGTAAATTTTCATGTGCTACCTTTCAAAAAACCTTCAAAACACTTCTCGTTTTGTGACACTGTTTTTAGCTCATGGGGACGTAGTGGTCGGATTTGCTATCTTCCATATTATTTTATTCCAAAAAAAGAAAGAAAAAAGGCACTCCTCCATGGTATGTGAATGTTGGTGGGCACCCGATGGAATCGGTTAACCATGGTTTGTGAAAGGAAAAAAGGTGGGGAGGAGTGCCAAGCTTTATAAAAGAGCACCAAAGTGCCAATCCCTCTCTCAAAAACTTGCTTACTTTTTGTATGGAAGATAGTAAGAACCCCTTTGCTAGTCGTTGACAAAGACAACCACCTCTCAAAATCCAGTTTTTATCTCTCTGTTTTACAAATGAAAAGCTCTAGCACATGTTTAATCACTACTTCCCTCTACGAAGGGCCTTTCTTTTACTTTTATGTTGAGTCTCCACCTTCTACCTTTATGCACCATCTAAGAGAGCATAGTTGTCATTCTGAGTATAATGTGCATTGTCCCAAAGTTTATCATTGATTGACTCATGATTATGGTTTCACTTGTTCTTGAATTATTTGTATCTAGTCGCCCTCTTAAACTTGAAGGTGTCCTATGCATTTATGTTTTCCTACTCCATGAGGGACAAGCTGAAAACCATTTGCTATGTTTCCCATATGGTTGAAACACACACGTGACTTTCATTGTTTCATTTTCATGATCTTTCCTTTGTGTTTCTTTTCATGCTATAACATGGTTGCTAAGTTTCTATTATCAAGATTATGTCTTTCATGCCCATGTTTTAAGTTCTTTGATATCTCAGCACTCAATGCTCTACCTCATTGATCAAATTGTGATGGTGCATGTCACCTCAAAAATTATTGTTTTGTTATCACTTACCTACTTGAGGACGAGCAGGAGTTAAGCTTGGGGATGCTGATACGTGTGGGGACCCCGGATTACCCATCCGGAATACCTGTTATGCATACAATTCATGATCCCAGGAAAAGTGTCGTGAATCCACATAACCGAGTGGATATCAAAGTTACATCATCCCTTTTACAGTACCAGAATAAAAGTCTTACAATTGGTCATATGACCAAGACTGATAATGCCACGCAGGGAAAGTCTACAAACAAGCAGCGGACACAAAGCGGCGTTGAAGACCCACGTCATGCCTACTACCCTACAGGCAACTGACTGGGAGACGAATCCTAGTTTGCACCGGCGTCGTCGTTCCCACCATCATCTTCCTCATAGTCCTCTTCATAGTCTGACCAAGTTAATAGCCAGGGACAAAGCTATGAGTACATTTGAATTGTACTCGCAAAACCATCTAAAGGGAAAGCATTGGAAATGCAATATGGCTGTAGCAAGGGAAGCTCTACACTAGTTTGTTTCCTTTGAAAACATAACTTCTCGTGTCGATATAGCATGTCTAGAACCTTGTTCTACGACATCTCTATACCTTTATTAAAAAAAACTTTTAGAAAACATTTTTAGTAGAAATCTCTAGGAAGGGGGTAACCCTTGTTATTTCATAAACCAGGTCAATCACACATGACCACTTCCATCTCCTCGGCAGTACCCTCCAGGTACTCTGAACCTTTCCCGTGCCACGGCAGTACCCTCCGAGTACTCCGTGCAGCACCTTTCTCCATTTTCCAAAAACCACTTTTGAAAACAAAACCGACATTGGGCTAGTTCCAGCCAGTTCAACCGTCCATGACCGAGGACTCGGCTATTCGAATAGATTTACACTCTGCAGAGGTTGTACACTTTACCCACAACATCCGGATACTTATCGTGTGGGCATCTTCCCCGCATAACAACATATGCCACGACAAGCACCCAATCGTCGTTTTTCACCTGCCCACCTTAGCATAGGACCTACCACCTAGAGATGCACCCCTCAACACTGAAGCCCAAGTGGCTATTTGACCCAGGAGTAGCAAATTCCCCAGCCCACTTGACCCTCCGGAACCCTGCCATCACCTGCAGGCGTTTTCAATGAGGGCCCCTAGGTTGTAACCCTGCCACCTGAAAAGGTGACAATGCGAGCCTGAGTAACTGCTGCTACCCAGGGTGCCACGGAAAAGGTGTCCATGGTTGGACTGCCATTACATTTGGAGGCCCCATACCAAGGTGAACAAACTATTCCGCTACGCCCCATCCCATACCAGGGTAATTGTGGTTGCACGGGTTAATTGTCCCGGGGTAGACCCTAGTGATCACCAATGTCCTTTTCAAAATCTCCTGCCTCCAACTCTGGGATATTCATCCCCCTCATTTTGAAAACCCGATTTTGAAATCCATCAATGGAACAGTTTCCTATCCCAAGGTTTTCAAAGACATTTGTTTGTTTCTGAAATCTCATTTGAGGGTTCCCAACCTAGAGTTTTTGCTCCACTACAAGGTTTTCCAAGGAGGACATGATGCTAGCCATCAAGCCACTAACTCAGGGGATAAGTAGGTGTCAAGAAGGGTGTCATCCATAAGGATGATATCAATTGACTTGTGGAGCCAAGTCGCCAATAATTGCTACTTAGAGGTAATAGCAATATAAAACCATGCATTTCATAAGCAGTAATAATCATGCAATAAGTAAAACTAGGATCAGATATGCAACAAAGTTTAGATGGCTTGCCTTGGTTAGCTATGTGTCCCTGGTCTTATCCTTCAAAAACCCTCAAGGCGATCCTCATTTCTTCTTGAGAACCTTCAAAGCACTTCTCTTTCTCTCCGATGGCATTCATTTCTAACATCGCAAAATAAAACAAAGCACACCATCACCACTCATGCATTCATACAAGAAAATAACTAAGCACACGAACAACACACAACCAAAGATTGGGGGTGCCAACATTTAGTTCTATGGTACCCTTATTTAGTTTTGCAGATAAATTAATTTATCAAGCTCAATTTTAGGGTTTGCTAGTATTAAGGAAGTAGGTTAATCACCAATAAATTCACCAAGTGCAACCAGGGGGTGAAAATAACTCTTACCGGTTTGTAACACTTGTGACAAACCTAAGAAAAGGGTTTCGTTCAAAATTAACTTATTAAGCATTCTTAAATCACTAACAACTTATTAAAGCCTTTTTAGCACTTAGAAACACAAGCATACATACAGAGGTCATAATCATGCAAAACAGACACTAACAAATAGCTAACAACAAAAGGAACCCAGCAAAATTGGATTTGTAATTTTCTGAGTTTCAGAGAATATCCTATGATTTATCTAGTGCAAACAACTCCTTTTTCAGTGATAAATCTACCATAAATTTATACAAGTTCAGAAAAATTTCATATTTGGTCACAAGTAAGTATTTACAGTTCATGACCAGGGAAAACTAGTCTCACTCAAAAATAGTTCACAGAAAATGTTTTATAAATTCCTAAAGCTGGATCTAGTAATTTATCACCAAAAACATTCGAGGAAATCTGTAGATCCATTTGCATGAAATCCAGTGAAAATTAAAAGTTATAACATAGGTAAATACTACAAAATTGGATTCAATCTTAAATACCATCTGAAACTATGGATAAAGATTTAGTGGTGGTTTGGATGCATTTGAGTTGATAAAGACTCCGAAATTTTCTATAGGATAAAATAGCCATAAGATGGTTCTGCATGGTAGAGATTTGTATAAGGATTCGTTAGAAATTTAGATCTAGAAATTTCCATGCTCACAAAAATTATGGTGATTTATTTTTGAACACAGACTTAGCAGGAACTAATCTGTTTTCTAGAAAAAAAAGGTCAATGGGCCTAATTCACTGGATCCGGGCAGATCCAGAGCAGGCCGGCCCATATGGCATCCACGCATGCGGGAAGAAAAGGCCCGACGACGAAGCGGTACTGCGCTGGTCTTCATCCTCCTCGACGAACATAGCGACAAGGAAACCCTACCTTCACGCCGGGAGACAGTAGGAGGCTAGGAGCTTACCGGGAGGGTTCGGCCGTCGGTGGTCCGGCGAGGATTCGGCGGGTCAGGGCAGGGCAGCGGCGGTGTCCTAGGTGCATGTACGTGCCTTGGGGTTGCATGCAGATGGTATCGCATGAGGTCGCAGGGCATGCTCATCCCCGGTGGTCTCCCTGGTTTTCCGGACGTTGGCGATGGCTACGAGTTGCTGCAAGTGAAAAGGAGGGGAATGGTGAGTAAGAGATCTAGGAGAGGACCAAGGCTATGTAGAGAGGAAAAGCGGCAGTAGCAACGGCAACCTCCGCTACCGTTGCTCGGAGTTGGAGATGAGGACGAGCTCAAATCGGCAAGGGGAAGCCATATGCGATATCTTCCTTCTCTGGGTCGGTGAGATAGAGGGAAAGAGAGAGAATGGGGTGCGGTAGGTGGCTGTAAGCTCGGTTTAGGTTGTTATAGGAGGCGGTGCCGCGGTGGTGATCTCGGACCATGGTGGTCGGGAAGAGCATCGATTGGCCGAGATGACGGTGCTAGGGGTTGAGGCGTCGTGGACTGAGTCTAGAAGAGACGTATTGAGCAAGCATCGTTTTCTAGGACGGTCTGGAGAGGTGGGTCTGGCTTGGGAGCTGTAGGTGTTTGATAGTATCCATAGATAGCATGGTGGATGAGAGGACTCATCGTGAGTGGATTGGGCATCAGCGTGCGGTGCCTTGATCGAGTGCAAGAAAGGGATAGGGTTTTGGTCGCTTCTCGGCTTGGAACGTGGTGCACGTCCAACGGGCGGCTGGGCGCCGGTCAGAGCGACGCGACGGGGCAGCGTAGGGGTACTGTAGGCATTGGAACTCTACAGGCGGGCAGAGAGGAGTCCAAGGCATGCTTGATGGCGCGGTGTCAGGGGCTAAATTGCTCTCTTCCTTCGTGTCCAAGTTACCACGGCCACCGGAAGGACGAGACATGGAGTGAAGGGCCTGGGTCTTCACCCGACTCACTGCGGGGTGGGGTTGTACAACAAAAGTGGAGAGTGATCGGGCACTAGTTGGGGGTTGAGTGAGAGAGGGTGGTGTGAGAGAGAGAGGGTTGCAAGATCTTGCAAGATTTGTATCAGTACCATGCAGTTCCCTCCACCCACAAACGACAACACTAGACTGCAGCGATGCATCAAGTTGCAGGGACGTGAGAGAGATGTTGGTACTCCATATGCCACTCCTTTGGTTAATATGTAAAAAGAGAAGAGAGGGACGTTAGGTAGGCTTGGTTTAAATTAAGGCAAGTTTTGAAAATTGTTAGAGAGGTGTAGATGAGGTTGGCACGATATAGAAATAAAAGTATAGGGAGAAGAAATGGTTGTGCCAAGTGGTATGCATTTTTGATTCAACAAATAATATATATTTGCAAGAGAAGAAGGGTTCAATGAATTAGATAGAGAAAGATTTATTTGGATGGAAGAGTTTGAATTTTTGTGGGATAGGCAATGTAAAAATATATAAATATTCTTGTTTTACTAACCACTCCATCTATTATCTTGATCTTGAATTCAAGTCAAGATTTAGAAATAGAGAGAGTAATAGATCAAAGAATAAATAGAGGAATGGCTCCCCATGCACTCAACCAAATTTGGGAATCAAGAATTTATAAGAAAGAATTATTAGAGGAGAAATTAGTTTTGATAAGTTGATAGCACCATGGATTCTATCTTAGCATCATGGTGTTAAGGATGGCTTTCTAGCAATATGATTCTATTTGTTTCCTGAAATATGGAGAATGGAACCAAGGATCCTTATACTATGCATGGAGGGGTAAATCACTCTTAGATACTTAGTTGACAAACTAAAATAATTCACTTCCATAGCAAACTTAGGGTTTGCTCAAAAAGCACACAAGCAAGCACCCAAGTTCACATGCATACACACAAACAATGGAAAAGTTTTTGTTAGTCCCAATTTTTAGCATTCCAACACTAGGGTTTTCTGGATTACAAAATGTGGGGTGTTACAATACGTCTCAAACGTATCTATAATTTTTAATGTTCCATGCTTGTTTTTACACCATTTGCCTTATGTTTCGTTACACTTCGTGGCGTTTTTATGCGATTTCCGGAACTAACCTATTGACAAAATGCCACAGTGCCAGTTCCCTGTTTTCTGTTGTTTTTGTGTTTCAGAAAAGCTACACAGGAAATATTCTCGGAATTGGACGAAAGAACTTCTGGAACTCCTATTTTTCCCGGACGAAGGACGAGGACCAAACGGGAGCAAGAGAGGGGCCAGGGGCTGCCCACACAATAGGGGGGCGCGGCCCAGCCCCTGGCCGCGCCCACCCATTGTGTGACCACCCTGGTCCACTCCTGACAATGCCCTTTCGCCTATAAGAAGCCTCCCGACGGAAAACCCTAAAACAATCGGTGAAATTTCCAGAAGAGTTCCACAGCTCCGTCGCCGCTGCCGATGAATTTCGGGGGACAGAAGTCTCTGTTCCAGCACCCTGCTGGGATGGGGAAGTGCCCCTGGAGCCATATCCATCGGTCTCCATCGCCGTCTCCATCGACCTCACCGCCATCTCCATCAACCTTGCTGTCTCCTACGATGAGGAGGGAGTAGTTCTCCCCCGGGGCTGAGGGTTCTACCGGTAGCTATGTGGTTCACCTCTCTCTCCCATGATGTGATCTTTATGTGATCGTGAGCTTTGTATCTAGTTGAATTGGTAGATGTTATTATTCAGATATTATGCTACTCCCGTGCTTATATTTGTAATCTCCAGAGATACCTTGTATCATGGTGTGAAGGTGACAGTGTGCGCATCATGTGTGTCTCTTTTCGTTAACGTCTCTATGAATTGTTGGTATTTGTTGGATCCATCTAGTACGTTCATGGTGACAATGTGGGACAATCTAGTTTGGGTCCATACGAACTTTGAGGAGTGCTTCATAGCCCTACGCATGATTAGTGTTTGTTTTCCATTGGAGAATTGTTTTGAGTTGCATATTGATGATAGTATCTATTGGTTCAATTATGTTATATTTGTTGAGAGTGTGTCCACTAGTGAAAGTATGATCCCTAAGCCTTGTTTCCAAGCATTGCACACCGTTTCCTTTCAGTTTTGTTACATGTTTGCTCGCAACGATACTTATTTCAGATTACGTTTAGTACTTATAATCATCACTACTACTTGTATTTCACTATCTCTTCGCCGAACTAGTGCACCTATACATCTGACAAGTGTATTGGGTGTGTTGGGGATACAAGAGACTTTCTGTATCGTAATTGCAGGGTTGCTTGAGAGAGATAGCTTTGACCTCCTCCTCCCTGAGTTTGATAAACCTTGGGTGATCCACTTAAGGGAAACTTGCTGCTGCTCTACAAACCTCTGCACTTGGAGACCCAACACTGTCTACAAGAACAGATGCGTGCGTAGACATCAGAAGACCCTCAAAAGGCAGGAAGCCTAATGAACTTATTTGGATCTATAAACAGACATGGATGTTTTTGCATCTATAAAGTAGTCGACACATCGTTAAAAGAGTTTACGATTATGTTCAATGAGTTGACTGTGACAAGATTTGATCTTTCATAGCGATATTTAGTCTGGACGGTTTACTGTAGCAACCACTACATATGCCAAGTTTGGTATATGTTAGTTGGACAAACAAGACAACATTCTTCTAATAGAATGGTTACCTAGGATATGTACATGACATGGTCCAATGGGTTTTGTAAATTCAAAGGATGCTAAAAAGGCATGCAAACTTCTTGAAGTAAGCATCTCGGAGTTGGAATATTCACCGTGATGAAATAATTAAAAGGTTTAGTTTCATCAGATACGATGAATATGCTTGTATTTGCAATAAATTAAGTGGGAGCGCTGAGACATATTTTCAGTACATTATGTAGAAGACATATTGTTAATTGGAAATGATGTATCTTTTATTGACATAGGTTAATAATTTTATTGAAAATTAGATTTTCAATGAAAGACTTAGGCAAAACCAAAATATTGGGTATCAATGTCTATGTAGATAGATCGAGGTGCCAATATAATTGTGGCAACGTACATAGATGAAATATTGAATGAAGTTCAATATGGAAACGACGAGAAAAATTCTTGCCGCATGGAAGAGGTTGAAACAAGATTCAGGTATTTTTGACACTTGATGAGTGAAGCCACATGAATGATTTGATCGATCATGTATACCGTGATATGTATATATCCAGATATGTCCTATGCTCTAAATGTTATGAGCATATACCAGAGTGATAAATGTCATAAGATGGTTACTGGACAATAATAAGGATATCCTTATGTGCTTTGGAAGGACTAAGGATATATATTATGTATGACAAAGTGACACATAGTTCATTGTAAAGTGTTACATTGATACTAAGTTTGTCATAAGATACAAATTAAGTGCATCTCAATTTTAGCTATGTGTTTAGGCGGCACAATGTAATAGAAGGAAGTTCCATGATGGATTTGGATGAGTTCCAAAGTTAACACATTGTGATGGATTTTACAACAAAGGTTGAGTATATGGCTGCTTTAGAAGTAGCAAAAGAGGGCATTTGTGTCAAGAAATTTGTTATCAAACTAGCTGTAGTTCCAAGCGGGCTATTACTATGAAAATCTATTGTGTGACAATAGTGTCAACATGGTTTTAGCTGAAGGAACTAAGGTCTCACAAAAGGACCAAATTTATACCCAACTATCTCATTCCAGAATGAGTGATGCGTAGAGACGCAAAGACATGCAAATATACACAGAACTGAAAGTGTCAGATCTGGAAATCAGATTAACCACATGCAACGCGTACGGATAACACGTAAATGTCATAAGTGTTATATACGCAGGTATCAACTAGATTATTGACTCTAGTGCAAGTGGGAGACTGAAGGGAATATGCCCGTGAGGCAATAATAAAGTAGTTATTATCATATTCCATGTTTATGATAAAAGTTTATTTCTCATGCTAGAATCTTATCTTATCTCTACTAATAATATTGCAATAGGACCGGTCCGTGTCCGTAAAATACGTTTTCAACCGACGCAATACGTTTTCGTCCAGACACAGGACCAGCCGATCGATCCACGCAATACGTTTTTGTCCAGGCACCGGAAACTCTGCTCCAATAGATCGATCTGAACTCTGAACGGAAACTCCCACCGGAAGAGGAAACAGAGTCAGAAACTCTGCTTCGTCCAGGCACAGGACTAGCCGATCGCGCCCAGGGCCAGAAAAAAGGTAGCTAAACCAAACCAAACAGAGTCGGAAACTCTGCTTCGTCCAGGCACAGGACCAGCTGATCGCGCCCAGGGCCAGAAAAAAAGGTAGCTAAACCAAACCGAACCGAACTCTGCTCCAATAGATCGATCTGAACTCTGAATGGAAACTCCCACCGGAAGAGGAAACAGAGTCGGAAACTCTGCTTTAAGTACATCAGAAACTCTGCTCCAAAGTACAACAAAAATTATGTCCGTTTACTACTCAAACAAAACAATTCCTTCCGTCTACTACTCAAGCTCAGGTCATCAAATAGAAACATAGAGCAACTGCACACAACTTCGCCAGAAACACACAAAACTTCGCCAGAACCGCACAGAGTAGCCGTTCGGTCGACTCTGACTTCGCCGGAACCCCCGACTTCGCCGGAACCGCACAGAGTAGCCGTTCGGTCGACTCCGCCGGAACCTCGTCATCTCACCGTTCTACCGACCGCACCGATTCCGTCAGACTGCACGACAAAATCTGTAAGTGCCAAGTCAGTATAAACTTGTAGCAATTCTGAATATGCTTTTCGTAACGATAGTGTGAACAACAGCATTTGGACAGATGCTAACTCTTCCACATGTCGATGCACTCCTCTTTCCTCATCTTCTATGTCTTTGTTTATGAGAATATACAACCAGGGTGGCTTTGGTTGTAGCTGCACAGATAAATACTCCCCAGTCTTTGTAAACAGTTGACAGATATCAGCTCTGTCTGACTGCCAGTTTATATGTTGTACACGTCCAGTTGCACTAACATACACTTGCTTCTCCTGCTCAACTGCCCACAATATACTGCATTTATCACCAAAATTTTGATATCGTGGAGACAACAACTTGCAAAGAAGATCTCCAGGGGGATATGCCAATAAAGGAACACTGACCATGCGATTGTTGCTAGCAGAATAAGCAAATTGATTCGGTCTTGCCAAAGGACCAAGCCAAAACTGAACCAAACATGTAGCAGGTAGTATTCCTTTCTGATTGCACACAGATGATGACAATAACAGTGGTCTGAATATGTGCCCATTGTGGATGTTCCATTTGTCCGTACTTGATAATGAATCAGGCATGATGAGAGCCTCACTTCCAATTTTTGTACTATATGATACCACAAGAACCCATGCAATTTCCCATCGAAAATAATCAGGACCACAAGGAATAGCACCTAGAATCATTCCACATGAACTGGATTGCACAACATAACTTCTAAGAAAACTGGGAGCATAATCACCAAGGTGAACTTCCAAAACTGAACATGTGACTAAGAGATTCCGAGGTATTTCAGTGATAAGTCGCACAGGATAAGGAGAAACTTCGAAACCTGCATTGGTCAGCTGCCAGCTGTGAATATGAATCGAGCATACAACCTCGAGCTCTGGTGGCGGCCATGGTTGTTGTCGAACTTCTTCCTGTGTTGGCACCTCGTCAGGCAGAGCGTACGCGGGGACCTCCTCAGTGTGGTCGCACAACAGAATCCTATTTGTTGTCGACTGAACTGTGCAGCTAGCCTCTGGACGATAGCCGGACCAATCACCTAGGGATAAACTCCACAGATCCGGAGGACGTGGGGGCACGGGTGAGACTACAAATTAACATCATCAGGTTCACTTAAACTGATGCAAACAACCTACTATGCTCCTAGGCTTCCAAAACTTGCATTTAAGAAACAACAAATATCAGTATAGGAAAATGGCATAACAATGCGAATAAAAAGGCTTCCAAAACTTGCATTTAAGAAACAACAAATATCAGTATAGGAAAATGGCATAACAATGCGAATAAAATCAATAATAAGTTCAATTGAATTCAAAGCAAGCAAGATATACGAGTTCTAATGAAGCTTCTAAGCATAGAGGAGCTTGGAGCCACGTGGAAGTCTGCCACATTGTAAAATATAACATTCATGTAGTTGATAACTATTTGTCCCAAAATAACATCGACAAGATCTGGCGAAACTTGGCACAGCATGTACGAAGATATCAGCATCAATGGCACATCTCGGCCGTCGGCTAGCTGATCACCATTTCAAAGCCTATATCTGTGGTTCAAGAAATGGAATTGCTATTCTCGATTCAGACAAGACACTGATTTGTTTACGAAACGCCTTACTATGGGTATCTGAGCATATAATAATTACAGGATTAACTACTACTGGAAAAGATAGCATCCTTAATGGCATGACCAAATCATAATCATGCAACCACACAAGGAAGGAACCCAATAGCCAGCATATCAATGGCATGACCAAATCACAATCATGCAACCACACCACTGCCTACATCATGGGATCCACAGAGCACATAGATGAGATAGGGAGGACCAGAAACTCACCTAAATCCATGGGGTCAAGGAAGAGGCCACCACTGCCATAGTTGGGGTGAACTTGCCACCATCGCACAACAGGGATGGCATAAGTAGTCAAAGCCAAGTGCCAGCCAGGCCTAGGTGGAAGATAAGTGCATGAAGTCACAAAATTAATACAAGGAGAACATAGCATGTTCCTGTGAAACCGTACAAGTACATAACAACATGTACCATGTATAAATTTTAGAACTACAAATTAACATTTTCCCATGGAACTGATTAATTACTAAGAAAAACATCATCAAGTTCACTTAAACTTTCTAAGATACTAAATTTTCATTTAGATCAGGTTAAGCTTATCTTAAAATGAATGATCTGCTCCACTAATAATTACTTTCAAAATGAAAAGAAGGAATCAGCAAGACAACTACGCCAGGGTATCATTCAGCTAAGAGTGCTACCAGTCAACCGGTGTATCTGGACTGCCACTTTATTTTAAACAATTTGAGTGTGAGATATTTACCTTTAGTTTTGCTTGTTTTTCGCAGAAAAGCCAGGGAAGATACAAACATCGCCTAGCCGGTATTAGCCCTGACAAAAAAAAAACAAAGAAACATCAGGTATTTTTATAATCTCAGTCTTCCTTTATTTTTATTTTGTACTCCACAATAGCTTACTACAACTGATCTCAAAACTGAAAAGGCAGAAGTACAATTTCTGCACACGACTTACTATCTTCTCCAAATAGTATCGCTTGTAAATAGTAAGCATCAGCTTTGTACATAGTCGAACAATGCATCGATTTATTTATCCTGCGTTGTAGTAGGTTTATGCATTACGTAGTTGATTTATTACAATGTCATTGATATTATCCAAGTTTAATACTTACAGTATACAAATACTAATGCAGGAAAACAAATTTTGTTGAAAACTCAAGTAATGGATGTCAAGGAAGAAAAAAGAAAAAAAGATAGAGAGCGGCATGCACAAATGACCGATGAAGAAAAGCAAGAAAAACTTAAAAAACGGCGTGAAGCCTATCAGCGAAACAAAACAATTAAAGAGGCAAAGAAAAATTCAGAACTAGAGCCAGAAAAACGGACAGAAGAGGAAGTTGGAACATCTGCCTTAAATACAGGACAAAGAAAACCCGTGACGCCGGGCGAAAGACAAACACTTCTACATCGCCGTAACGAAGAGTTCTCGACAAAATAGAGAAAAGGTGCCTCGGTATCATCACAAGAAGTCATAGAACCTCAAAAGCATCCACAAGTCTTGATTAACGGTAATACTTAAATTTTAACAATACTAAAACATTCAAATGTTATATACAGTATGTACAACTAACCATCTTTCCTGGAAGGCATCCGCCGTTCATTGTGTCCACCCAATAAACACGCAGATGCACCACCACAATCATTCTGCAATGCTGAAGAACATGGTAAGGGTATTGATATCATAATATCCATGATGAAAAATGGGAATGGTGGCATAGACAATACAAATATGCCAGAAGTCTTAATTAACGGTAATATTCTAAATTTTATGCAATACATATACAATCCAAAAACAAATATATACATTATGAACAACTAACAATCTTTTTGAACAGGCATCCCCTCTTCAAATATCTCAGAGGATAGAAATCAAGCAACGTGTGATCGAGCTGGGCGAAATAGTTTGACTGCAAAGCAAAAGGAGGAGATTAATGCACGTAAAAGAGTTGACAGAAATACTCTTACAGCCAAGAAAAAGGAGGAGATAAATGCACGTAGAAGAGCCGAAGATAGAGCTCAACGAAATAGATTGACGGCTGAGCAGAATGAACAGAAAAATGCACATAGAAGGGCAACCCGAAAACCTACATCTACACACAGCAAAACTGAAGAGGAGAGGGTGGCAATGCTAGCTCGCCGTAGGGCAAAAGCTGCAGCTAGGAGGAACACCCCGTGCAAAGAATCCATCGCGATACCGTGCCCAATTGCAACAACTTTGCCAACGATAAACCGAGCATCAACCACACACAAACAACCCAGCAAAGAGGGGACTGCTTCACCTACCCCCTCCCCTTCCTCGATGAGCATGCCAGAGTATAGCATCAACACAAAAGGTAACAAAATCATCTTTACTTCCTTTACTTAAAGCATCATACTTACTGGTTTGATAATATTATAGGAGAAATGGAGGCCTTCCTAAATGATATGATGGATGAGAATACCATCCTCGATGACCTCATGGACAAGGAGTGCTACATTTATGCCCGTGAAGGTACTTGTGTCAGCCTTTCCATAAACCCTCTCTGATACGAGTCAAAATTAACATACTAATGTGACATCCTATGCATATAGGTTTCGACGCTGATGACATGGACATCGATACACCGACAGATCCATCTGCTGAGGAATCTATCGATCCTTTCGACTGTGTGTACTCGAACATACCAAACATCACGCACATACTAAAACAAGTCCCGGACTGCGGACACTGTCATGCAGAGAAGTTTGAGCATGAGACTGACGGCTTTTGTTGTCAAAACGGACAAATCGAGTTGGTTGAACAAGAAACAGAGCCTATCCTAGAGCTGATGAGGCTATGGTCTAGCGCAGATGCAGATGCTCGACATTTTCGAGAGAGCATAAGATTCTTCAACGGCCACTTCTCATTCACAACTCTTGGCGCCAGCCTAGACAACAGCTGCACAAATATGAGGTCTGGGGTATACACATTCCGAGCGCAAGGCTCGATATACCACAACGTACATTCATTCGGGCCAAACTCTTGCTCGGAACATCTACAACTGTACTTCTACGACGACGATCCAAGCCTGATCCATCGCAAGGAAGCCACCAAGGAGCTGGACCAGGAGGTGTTCCGAAAGGTCGTGGAGATACTGAGAGGAAACCCCTACTCCGAGTAGTTTAGGAGTTTGGGCGCCCATACGGACAACCTCCAAAACTACCGTATAGAACTGAACACCGACAACAAGCTAGATCAACGGAGATACAATTTACCGGTATCGTCTGAGGTGGCTGCGATTTGGGTCGAGGGCAGCGACCTGGCAAATAGGTTCAAGCGCAGCATCACACTCTACGGTAACAACAACGAGAGGCATAGTATATTTGCCACACAAGGATGCTATGGCCCGCTCTCGTACCCCCTTTTCTTCCCCCGGGGGGAGCTTGGCTGGCATCCAAATATCCCTAAGCGCGAGACGCCTTGGCACGTTGAGCAGCGATCAAGAGAGGACCGTGAGGATGAAGGTTAGGCTGTTTAAGATACTTCTACAGGTTTTGCCTATCCATTTTGTATTTAACCTAACCTTCTTTTTCATGTCCTTCACACAGATGGAGGTGGTCATCTATGCGTCTCTGTTAGGGACTACTACTGTTACATGCTACAAACACGTCCGACTATATTCAACCCCATACTACATGGTGGGTGTCTGTTCCAACAGTTTGCGGTTGACATGTATATAAAGATTGAGGGCTGTAGGTTAAATTGGATCAGGGACCACCAGCCAGAGCTACGTGCTGACCTATATAAAGGCATTGTGGATAGCATCACAGTCGGAGAGACTCGCGCAAGCGCTATTGGCACGAGGACTGTTCTCCCCTGGAAGTTCTAGGGAGGCTTTCGAGACATGAAGCGCAGGCATATGGACGCCATGGCGTTGGTGCAAACGTATGGCAAGCCTGACATCTTCTTGACGATGACCTGCAACCCTAACTGGCAGGAGATACAGGATGCACTGCTTCTAGGACAAACCCCGCAGGACAGACCAGATATTGTGGTCCGCGTGTTTAGGGCCAAGCTAGATACGATGAAAGAGATGCTAACCAAGAAGAATATCCTGGGCGTAGTGAAGGCCTACGTCTATGTGGTCGAGTTCCAGAAGAGGGGCCTCCCGCATGCCCATTTCCTGTTGATCATGGATTCAGAATATAAGCTAATTGTGCCAGAGCAGTATGACCGCCTCATATCCGCCGAGCTCCCGGACAAGAAAAAGTACCCGGAGCTATACGCCATTGTTGTGAAACATATGATGCACGGCCCATGTGGTGTCCTCAAGCCAAACAACGTGTGCATGCAAGATGGGTCATGCAAGTGTAGGTACCCACGAGCATTCAACGAGACCACCGTACAAGGGAAGGACTCATACCCAATTTATCGGAGACGGAAGAACGGCCGTTGTGCGAAGGTCCGAGGTCAGATGCTAGACAATAGATGGGTTGTGCCTTACAATCCGTACCTCTTGCGGATGTTTGACTGCCACATTAACGTGGAGGTGTGCTCCAGCATAAAGGCCATCAAGTACCTATATAAGTACGTATACAAGGGCCACAATCAAACTTCGTTCAATATCGACATACCCGATGCCGAAGGTAACATAGACGAGATAAAGAGATTCGTTGACGCAAGGTGGATTACTCCACCGGAGGCAATGTGGAGGATATTCGGCTTCAAGCTCTGTGAGAACCACCCGTCGGTCCTACCGTTGCCGCTTCATCTTCCAGATATGCAAATGGTCACGTTCAAAGCGGGAGAGAACCTGAACGACGTCGCCGCCCGAGAGAACCCATTCATGCTGACAGAGTATTTCCTGGCTAACGAAAAGCACGCGTGGGCTCGGGATATTCTTTACAAAGATTTTCCGAGAAGTTTGACATGGCAACCAGCAAAGTACTGGAAGAAAAGGGACAAGGGTCAACAAGTAGGCTGAATTGTGTCAGCCCATCCCGCCGAGGGGGAACGGTACTTTCTGAGAGTCCTACTAAACCATGTACCAGGCTCAAAGTCCTTTGAAGATCTAAAAACAGTGGACGGTGTGCTATGTGATACCTTTCGTGAGGCAGCCGAGAGGAAGGGTCTCGTCGAGGCCGACAACACGCTAGACGAGAGTCTTACGGAGTCAGAGCAATACGCCATGCCAGCCTCACTTAGGAGGCTCTTCGCGACGATCCTGGTATTCTGCGAGCCTGGAGATGTGCGCGGTCTTTGGGATAGGCACCATGGGGCGATGTCTGACGACTACCGATGCAAACACACGTGTCCAAAAGAAGTGGAGCAGAAGGTCTTGCTTGATATCAGGGGAATGCTGCATTCCATGGGCAAAGATATAAAAACGTACCCTCTACCAGACATCGATGAGACTTATGACAACACAGACGGCGAGGCTAGGGAGGTCATCGAGGAGACCAATATCAAGGTAGATGAGGAAGACGCTTCTCTAGCAACCTCACTAAACGATGAGCAGAGGCTTGCCTATGATGAGATACTAACGGCAATTGTAGGTGGAAATAGGGGTGTTTTCTTCGTGGATGGCCCGGGAGGAACAGGGAAGACCTACCTATACAGGGCACTGCTTGCTACAGTTCGGGGCGAGGGGAAGATCGCGGTGGCCACAGCAACATCAGGAGTCGCCGCTTCCATCATGCCAGGAGGAAGGACAGCCCACTCGAGGTTCAAGATACCACTAAACCTTGAAGAAGGAAAATCATGTAGCTTCACTAAGCAGAGTGGGACAGCCAAGCTCCTAAGGAAGGCTTCACTAATACTATGGGACGAGGCAACGATGACGAAACGACAGGCAATTGAGGCGTTGGACAGAAGCATGCGCGACATCATGGAATGCCGAGATCGACCTTTCGGGGGCAAGACTATCGTGTTTGGTGGGGACTTCAGACAGGTGCTTCCGGTGGTGAGGAAAGGGTCACGAGGTCAGATAATAGATGCAAGTCTATGGAGCTCAAACCTATGGAAGGGCATGCGCAAGCTAAGGCTCGTAGAGAACATGAGGGCCCAAAACGATCGGTGGTTAGCGGATTATCTTCTGAGGGTAGGTAACGGCACCGAGGAAACTGACGAGGAAGGAAACATACAGCTACCCGAAGATACATGTGTGTCGTCTACGGGAGACGCGGCTGACATTGAGAAGCTTATTGACCATGTGTTTCCTGCTCTACACAACAACATGGACAATCCACATTACATGACTTCTCAAGCGATCCTATCCACAAAGAATGACAGCGTCGATGGAATAAACGAGCACATGATTGAGTGTTTTTAGGGCGAGGAAATGATCTACTATAGCTTTGACAGTGCAGAGGACGATCCACATGGATACTACCCTCAGGAGTTCCTCAATGACCTAACTCCTAATGGGCTTCCACCACATGCACTTAAATTGAAGATAAATTGTCCTGTTATACTATTGAGGAACATCGACCCAGCAAACGGTTTGTGTAACGGCACGAGGCTTGTGGTACGTGGGTTCCAAAGGAATGCCATCGATGTGGAGATCATCGTGGGACAGCACGCAGGGGAGAGGGTGTTTCTTCCTCGGATACCTCTATGCCCCTCCGACGATGACATGTTCCCGTTCAGGTTCAAGAGGAAGCAGTTCCCGATTAGACTGAGCTTTGCCATGACGATCAACAAGGCGCAAGGGCAGACCATCCCGATTGTCGGTGTGTACCTACCGGATCCGGTATTCTCTCATGGCCAGTTGTATGTCGCGTTGTCCAGAGCAACCGTGAAAAGCAACATCAAGATTCTCGCCATAAAAGGCAATCGAAAGAAAACCAAAAATTTAAAGAAGAGAAAAAGAACCGAGTCCTTAGTAACGACTACGCTGAACATAGTCTACAAGGAAGTACTTAGCACTTGAACTCGCTGGACCTCATTTGAGCAGATTTCTTGATGATTATTATATCTTTCATTATGTAATGGATGCAGAAATATTGAGATCTTATGACATCAATATTTATGTGCAACTTTGAAAAGTACCACCTATGATTATTATATTATTACTGATTTGTGTCTTGTGTTCTAATTGTGTAGTCATCAATAAGAAATATCTTCTTAGGATAGTCTATCTAAGGATTGTCTATCGTAGTCATACTGCAGTATCATAAGGAGTTCAAATGCAAGTGCAGCGGTTTAGGGAAATTGATTGTACTTTGAGAACAGGCATGCTGCTACTGTGGCAAACAAAGAATCAAATTTAGCATGCCAAAGGGCAAGTTAACCTAGCGTCAAACTACAGTGCTCTGCTGCATAATGATTTTCTATCATGAATGAAATGATAAGGCTAAATTAAGAGATCCGGGTATAATATTTTAAAAAACCTCCCCACGCCCAAAGTAAAATGGGTAATTTCTTTTCTACCCATACCCTACGCAAAAGAGTGGGTACGGATTTGGGTGCGGGTGGTGGGTACCCGATGGCAGGTTTATTTAAAGCAATTAATGATGAACATACGTGGTATAATATTTAAAAACATCAGGATGATGGAAAGAATTAGAGGCTAGACACCAATTTTTTCTCATGAACAATAGAACTGTGGGAAGACATAAATAGAATAAGATTGGAACCTGGTGGTAGTAGAGGTACCCAGCACCAATTCGGAAGTGAAGGTCTAAAAAATGGGTACTTTGCATTTTTGCAGATTTAAACTCAGGTACATTTGAAATATTCAAACCCCTCAGCAAGTCCTTTTGTCATTTCTTTAATGCACCAGAACTTATGGCATCCCACTTCTCTGCCACCTCATCACTGGAATCGTTAAGCCAGTCAAGTATAGGCTTACTGTAATCAATGGCAGAATAATGTCTTGTGTCATTGTAGAATGTGTCCTGATAAAGTCTGGATATTAGCAAAGCTGCAACACTTCTGTAAGAACTTGTCATAAGGTTGCAAACAGGCATAAGAGAAAGCATACCTCAATAAAAAAATAGCTAGAATGATCGCGTTATTTGTTCACCTCCATCAACTTATTAGTTGAACAGTAGATATTGCCCTTAAGATCTGCAAGGAGCTGACTTCCTAACACAATAAATTCCTAGCTCTGCAAGGCACAGAGATCACCACAAAACTTAATCAACACATAGTTATATCACACTAATTATTGTACACATGTAGTAATGTTGTACTTGGGTTCCGGTTATGTTGTATTACAGAAAATGGTACTTCCTCCGTTTCATAAAACTTGTTGCCAATATGGATGTATCTATTTGTGTCTAGATGCATCCATAATTGCAACAAGTTTTTTGAAACGGAGGGAGTACGAGTTATAAATCTCGAATGGCATGTTCTGTTTCATCAGAAAAAGGGCCGAAGAAAATGCAACTTATTATTTGAGACAAACCACTTTACCTATTGTAAAGAAATGTGGTGTGTTTGAAAGGAACAGATCAATATTCAGCTGATTTCCACAATCCTCACAATTGTGGTCCTTAAAGAACTGTTCATCAAATAGAACTGGAAGCTCTGCAAAGGACTTGATTTGCACAAGAACAATGATAAGCTCTCCTACATGCTTTGATACTGTTGGATCAGATATCCACGTATACAAGCTTTGCTAGACAGAAAATGTACTGCATATGTCATACCTTTGTTGTTTGAGGTGAACCAGCATCAAGTTTATGGAACAATGCAGCATATAGGTATTCACCAGAACACTTCCCACAGTTGCAGCTCATTTGTGCATTGAATTTGATCCCAAAAAGATTATTTGTTGAACATATGCAATCTCCGCACGTGATTGGGTTCACCACATGTTTCTCGGACTCCTTGTTTAAACTAAAACGTGAACACGTTTCTGACATATGCAATCCAATGAGAATAGTGGCCACAATCTCAGAAACAAAATGTGTCCCAACCTGCAACTGGAAATTGATTCACAATGTTACCTTGTCAAGACACAAAATGTGTAAGTCAGTACAACATCCGTTAAGTGGTGGTCATTTTTCTCCCAAGAAGTGAAAATTTCATAAAATTGCTGAGCAATGCAGATATTGTCAGCAGACGGGATCCATACAAGTGGCTCAGTTAGAAACTTATCTCTGAAATGCCTCAGATTGCACAATGACTGCATGCAAACATAGGAAATTAGAAGCTGATAGATGAAAAATCAAATTTAGACATGCAAGTTTCTGTTACCTGTATCACTAGGCTCAAGATAGACAGGTCTTTATCAGCATTGTTCTCATTGAAAACATTAAGACTTTGTTGACAGCTGGAGGTGCTTGCCATTTCCTTGACAGATTGACCAGAAGTTCCTGTAATATGTATGAGACTGTGAGAAGTATTTGTGACATTACAGAACATATTTCATATCTATAAAAGTGATAGATTTTTTTAGAAAATACTAGCATATAATTTAGAGAACAGGAACATATTTAAGTATTCAAGCAAGTATTTTCCAAGAGGTTACTAAATGGAAATTTTCCTTTGGAATTAAGTACAAAATGGCCCAGGAAAACCTCCAAACATTTCAAATCCTAAATATCTAATAAACATCTATAAGATTATCTTTTATGCCCAATAATTGACGTTACATACACAAAAATAGCAGATGATCTCTTTTCTTTTGCATTGATTTGCATTAGAAACCAGGCCTAACTTTAGTCGTCTCACAGCTAAGCTAACAGATGCCAAAAATTAAGAAAGAAAAAAGATCTCATGGGTGGCACCATCTATGGCTGTCAATAATTCAGATAATGAACGTGCATCCCCAGTGCAAGGTAATAGCATGATGGGATCATGCAAACCCTTCAGTTAACGCATACATACATGTGCTGATGTCAATAGACTGTAGAGCGAGCTGTTGCTGTGGCTGAAGAGAAGACCATGTCGAGGCAAGTACTGCAGAATTTTTTTAACATGCCTCTGAATTTAAATCGTGTTAGGCCCAAAATGCAGAGGCAGGTGCTAGGCCCACGCAGAGGCAGGTGCTAGGCCCAAATAGGAGTCCCAGTCGATCTAAACTCTTATCGATCTCAACTCTTATCGATCTAAACTCTCCTCCTCTGACTCAAACTTTGCGAGCAGGTACTCCGACTAGAACTTTGCAAGCACGCCCCATGGAGACGCACATAAAAAGAGTCTCGACTACCTCATCATGATCACCAATAGTCGCCGTTTGACAGAGCTCCCCACTTCGCCGGAAGTCCTCTGCTGTTTCGCCGGAACTCTCATGTCGTTTCGCCTGAACTCCGCTGTCATCTCGCCTCAAAAGAGATGAAGCTCCGCTCCCATCTCGTCTCAAAAGAGACGAGTAGCATCCAAGAACAGCATGAGGATCACCTGCCAGACATCAGCAGCCAATCCTCATCCAAAACAGAGCCTTACTCCTGCCCACCAGTCAACCTTGATCTGTCGCCCACCTTTGTCGTCAGCACCGCCACCACCATCACCAGCATCCAAGAACATCATGAGAACCAACTGTCAGACATCAGCAGCCAATCGTTATCCGAAACCAAACCTTCCTCCTGCCCGCCAGTCAACGACGATCTGTTGCCCACCGTTGTCGCCGGCAACACCACCACCAACACCGATTCAAGCACCATTGAGAGCAAAAGCGACTCGCCGGGACATCCAAACTCCCAATCCATACTGGTTGGTCTCGCATCGCAAGCAATAGCAACAATACAAGATACGGTAATCACTTCTCCTCATAAAGATATTATCAAATAGCACAAGCACTTTTTATGCATTCTTTTTTAATAATTGTTTGAACAATCTGAGTATTAAATTCTTTTTATTATTATTGCAGAATATGGATCCCAATGTTGATTCAACCACTGATGAGGATTTTGATAACCGGCCTTAAAAAAAACCAAAAAAACAGAATCAATTGTTTTTGATAATCCCTTGCCATCACCAACCATCTCTACATTAGAATCAGAAGATCAGACAAATGAGTCAGCTTTATCTCCGGTATCTAAAGTTCAGAATGAAGAAACAGAACCTAAATCTAAACATGTAATCGAAAATTTCACATATGACTATCTCCCACAAGGTAAAATATTCACTTATTATTTATACTTTTGCAATCTATGCTATGTATCCGTTATTCACCCCATACTTGCTTTTTCTAACGTTTTCTGCAGATTATAAATTGACCGAACAGGATGAACTGGCTCATTGTGTTATAGAATACTCTAAGAAAGATGATATATTGGTGCAGATAGATGATATATCTATCGAACAACGCTATTTGGTTTGCCTGCTAGATGAAAGAGAATGGCTAGATGATGAAGTAAGTATCCTTGCTAACAATGAAATAGTTTATGATTATTAATACCAATTGTTAATATACTTTTTTAATCTCTATATAGGTAATCAGCGCATATATAAGTTGTCTTAAGGAGCAAGCACATCTGCAGAATCAAAATGATAGTAAAGTATATTTTGAGAATCCATTTGTTACCAGGCTGTTAAAACGGGACGGTCAAAGTGGAATACGTGGACCTACTTCTATGACACAGATTGTCAACAACTATCTGAACCATGACATGGTGACATCAATACCCTAATAATCAAGTTATAGGTTTCTTAGATTGTTTTCATAAATATCTGTCTAGAAGTAATTCATTGTATTTCTTATAGATTCACCTTCCAATAAATATCAAGGACTCACATTGGTATTTAGCTTCCGTAAATTTTGAAAAGCAAGAGATTCAAGTACTCGACTCATTGTGTTGGAAGCACACTCGAGCCGACCTCACTATTACGGTTTGTTAATATATAATTTGTAATCATTCGTGTGTAATGTTTTAAACTGATCCATTGATTATTTGTATCATTTTTTTAATTAACCATTTTACAGCTGCAAGGACTACAATATCATTTGGACATTCTTAGAAGTGAAGGATTTTTGATCAATAATAAATGGAAAGACGTTGATCTTACTAAATGGAAGATTACGGAACAACTACAAAAGCCAATCCAGAAAGACAGGTATATAAATCAAATATTTTTATAATAATAACCAAATATGAAATATTGTGACTTGGATTTTTTTTAATTACACAGCTCATCTTGTGGTCTATTCATACTTAAATTCATGGAATATTGGACCGGACACACACTGTGCCATCCAGTTACACAGGTAAAAAAAAATTCTGCTTGCTAAACATATGTAGTTGGTGCCATTTTAATTGTTATCTATACATAATATTTGTTTTTTATGCGCAGGAAATTATTACTTCTTTTAGATATAAGTTAGCTGCCATATTATTATGTTGGAAAACAAACAAGGCGCCACCAACTACAATGGTTAAAGAAAGTGATTACAGTGATGAAGATCCAGATGATATTGTTATGTCGGAACGTCCATTTGATCAAAATGAATCAAAAGACAATAACTCATCATCTGTTGAGAACAAATATCAATCGCTGATTTCTATTCTTTCTAACCTGAGCATACATGAGTTAGTAGGTGGGCTTTGCAACTACATCAAATCAGTCAGTGGAGAAAGTTTAAAGTAAGCTATCTATTTGCCAAAAAAAATTATTTGACAAAATGAATAAATTTTCAACAAAAAATATCTTATTTTTCTCATGGTAATGATTTACAGGAAAGTCTGGGTACAAAGCTCTAATCCATATCCAATTAGCTTGACTCTCAAAAATCTGCAAGAAATGCTAAATGACGAGTTGCCTATGGACCACAACTATTTTAATTTGGTCATACGGAAGTTTATGTTTGACGACATCCAAACAGTGAAGAGAAAGAGAGGTGTGATATCCAAGCATTATCTTGACATGCAATTCTGGGTATATTCTTATCATTTACTACATATTATTTTGTCTACATATATATACTAAACCTTATTTATCTCCTTTCTAAACAATTATTTTCTAATATCCTAGATGATTACTGATTTTGGGAGACATCCAAATTTCCGAAAAAAGTTAGATGTGGAACAGCTAGCATATTCCGTTCGTAGCTGGCCTGGTATCAAATATAATGTTTCATCATGCAAATCGGTAAGAAAACATCCCTATACGTGTCCACCTAATTATTTAAATAGATACATCTAATATCAAGTGTATTTCAGATTCATATTCCAGTACAATCCAACAGTGAATTTATTCTATTCATCCTGGACAAAGATACCAAAACTGTGTATATTTTGGACCCTAATCCTATTGAACCCATGTACCAACGGAACCCACTTGCAAAATATGTGCACAGACTTCTATGGATTGCTGAACACTTACCAAAAGCCATGTCAAAGGCATGTCCTGGTTCTACTTGGAATGAGAATATTTTCCTATGGCAACATAAAATCGTACAGGGTATTTCGGGTCACAAAAGGTAACATTTCTTAATAGAGAAACACTATATGCTAAGAATTTGGACTACTGGATATGTACGATTTAAATTTGGCATTGATCACTATTTTTCTATCTTATACCAGGGAACTATCTGGTTACCTTGTTACACTATTAATGTCAACATGGGAAGACGAAAACGTGCATTTGCCATATATAAAGGTAAATATTAAAACCATTTTAATTATTATCTTTCTTACACATGTCGTGCTTTTATTATTCACTTATAACATGATAAACGTGCAGGACGGATACGAACTAAGGAAACAAATTTTGGGACAACTGCTAACATTAAAGGAGAATGAATGTGAAGAGAATATGCCTACAGGTGTACTGGATTTCATCAGTTTTATCAGGAAAATAAAAGAAACTTAAATGTGAAGACCTGATACAAAGTCAAACAAGATCTTCAAAGAAGCTACATTGCAAACTACATCTCCAGATGCTGTCACTCAATTGTCACTACGCTCATAGAGGCTTTCACAGACTTGTAAAATTGAGTTTCTCCAGCTTTTAGTAAAAACATAGATTTAGTCAGTAATGATGTTCTGTTTCGTTTTTCAAACCTGCTACTTGCCTTCAAAGCAAGATATTGTGGCACTATGTTATTTCGAGAACAATTCCCATCGAGGAAAATATACTTCAACTTTCTATGGTTCTATTTATAGATATACAAATCTTATGACATGAATATATATGTGCATTTCTTATGTTTACACGTGAGATATTTGAGATGACAAGAAAAAAGGAATGATAGCGTCCGACGAAATCAAGTCTTATTCGATCAGTTGAAGCAAAATTAATCAATATGCTCCTGTATCGATGCAAAATTAATCGATTTTGTAGTTAAAAATATTTTTATTACCACTTATTATTTGACCATGGACTGAACCATCCTCAATCAAAATAGCAAATATGTCCAGAAGCAGAAAATAACCAGGAAACACCTAACGGGAGAAGAAAAAAATAAAAGAATTTTACCTGTGTTTGTCTCCTGTAGAGGTGGAGTGAAACAGCCAACCGCAGGGCATGGCCATCAGCTCCTTGCGGACTCCCTTCAAGAGGCTGGTAGCCAACTCCATCCAACAAATCACACCTCAGAGTTCAAGTCAGAAAATCACACATCAGAGTTCAAGTCAGATCAATCGTGCTCACCTCTCCTTGGAGAGAACCCTCTAGGCTTCGGCCACCCTCTCGACAGGCGCAAACCTATCTGATTCCAAGCGCTGAAAGCAAAACGACCAATCAGGAAATCAAGAAACAAAATCTAGCAAAGGTTGGGCAAGAGCGTGAAGATGGAAGAGTAATCTATGCAAGTTGACTCACCATACAAACAGAAAAATCAGCATGCAAGTAGTGTACTCAACACTTTCTAACCTAGACGTATACAACAGACTCCATTAATTTTAAAGGACCACAAGAGTGCATACACTATCAGGAGCAGAAACAAAAACAGTGATATCTAACTTGATCACTAGAATAGGACCAACAGTGTTCACCTCATATGCCAGTAGCAGGGATGATTAAGCTATCAGCAGTAGCAGGGATGCCAGCAGCATTGATCAGCAGATTGAGAGATCCGTGGGTTCCCAAATTTCATATGCCGTGGCCTGCAGCGAAAGGTTACACCGGTAGATATCATAAGCCAGCTGCAAAATTGTGGAGAAAGGGTGAAAAGCGGGAGAAGGTTATCAATTACTACTGCTATGGTTGTCTCGTAGGTGACGTCCAGCGGCAGCACAGTGAGGGACAAAACCAGTACTCTCTGACCAGCAAACCTTGATAGGTACCTATGCTCCAGATTTACACGCACAATACCTACATAAATCAAGCACCAAGCAGAAACTTACTTCTTTGATGGAAATCGCCAAAGAAAAAAAGGCGTAACAAAACATTTTGAACTGAGAGAGTCAGGTCATGAACTGAAGACCTGTTGGCTCTGATAACATATTGAAACACATGCATCAACCAGTCACCCAAAAGCTCGAGCTGATGGATAACGGGAGAAGTTTGAACAATGCACTTATACTTCAACAAATATATGAATAAGTATGTGACTATGAAATTTAAAAGGCAATACATAAAGCATCAGATCAAAATAGTAACCGAGATATGTCACAATGTTGTAAGTTCCCACTTACCAGGTAGAGGACCATAACAGGTTACCAAAATACCCAAGGCCATCATGCATGTTTAAGGCATTTATCAACAAAGTACAATCCTAAGAGTTCTACGGTTCTAATACGATATACAGATAATCAAAAGAAAAGTTACCATGCTGGATCCAAAGCTACGCAAGTATATGTATTCTACATGCTAAACACTATATTCACTATGGATTAAGGGAATATGGGGAAGACCAGCTTGGACAAAAATAATCAGTGGAGAACTGAGAAAATATAAGGGCAAAAGGTTCAAGATCAGAGTGAGAAAGATGTGAAAACTCACAATTTCATTAACAGCTACCAGTAAATCTTTGCGGGCCTTAGCAAAACGTTTTAGCTGTCCTCCAATCATATTGAAAAGAAGTGCATCTAAAGTCAGCAAGGGCGCCATTCCAGGCCTCTGAACATTGACTGCGACAAACTCTACCTGAAGCTATGGAATACACAATGGCACGCTACCTGAAGCTTCGAGAGCTCTTGACAATATGCGCTGGGCAATATATCAGGTCGCGTGCTCAATGCCTGCCCGAGCTGCATGTCACGAAAGTTTAAGGCAAAGGGTAAGATTATAAACTGTCCAAAATAACTAGGAAAAGGATGACATATTAGACAGTATAAGAAAACAATCATGACAATATTTTGGTACAACTGAACAGTGAGATGCATCCACAGGTCCACCACTATAGCAAGTCCATATTAAAAATTTATATGTTTGAGTGACTAAAAGTTATGCTAATTGCAGAGGTTCTGATAGTTACATGATAAATTTTATATTTTGACTTTTTCAATATTCACAATACAGAAAAGGCAAGCAACAATGATATAACATCAATTTTATGTCGCAACGTAGAAACCTCCCATTGTTTATCATTTTCTACAGACAATGTTCTGGCCTACCTTGATGTAAAATGGCCCCAAACGTATCAAGGTCTCTCGAAACTGAAACAAGGAAAATGGCAACCACAGACATGGAATTCAGTTACTCTGCCAATAGAGCAAGTAGGTAACGGGGAGGAAGGAAAGTGGGACAAGAAAAATACCTTCTCAGCTCGTTTATGCATGTCACTGAGCAGTAAATGCCAGAAAGTAAGCTTCACAACATGAAAAGAAATAGTTGCTGCCCTGTACAGTGCAAGGAAGGGACCAAAGCCACGGTCAGCAAAGAGTGTGCGAGAACTTGACCCCAAGATTCTTCCGAACTGGGTTTCCAGTGACTCCTTTCTGATCTTTGAATATTCTGATGATGGCCTCCCGCCATGCACACTTGTGAATGCACTTGAATAGCTACAAAACAGGAAGACGACTGTCCTAAGAATCATGTCTCTAGACAATAATGCTTGAAATAATTGACCTGAGTTTGGAATAGTATCGATTTTTAGCCCCTTATCGAATGGAAAAAAAAAGATACTGTTGCATTATCCAAATTGAATAATTGAAAATTGTAAATTCAAGTGTGGGGAGAACCAAGTTTATCGGAATGGTGATCAAGTTATATACAGTCACCTTGGAGATCACTGTGAAATCCTTGCACAAAAACAATGTACATTACTACACGCTTACATAATTGAATGATCGGCACATAGTACGATGGCGCAGTTGTACAAGTGGAGACTTAAAACATATCAATTTGTACCTATGGAGGCAAATCGCTATAACTGACAAAGAGAGTTACTGAATTATATCACCTGTCACAAATTGGCAGTGCTGAATAAGGAAGAAACTTCAAAGTGCACTGCAGGAAAACTGACAGTGGAATAAATAGACAATATGCCTATGCGATTGCACTATTCCTTCATATGTCTACGTACACTATATTACACATATTTTTTACAATAATACGGCAGGGGTTCCTGCGGTGCATCCATCCAAAATTCCAATTCCAAATGGACCTGAATTTTTTGCTCTATGTCTACGCTCATTATTACGGTTATTACTTATGTATTTGACGTTAATACGGCAGGGTTCCTGCAGGGCATCTATCTAAATTCCAAACGGACCTGAATTTTCTGTTGTTACCTTCTGGCAGGAGGCGCCGCGGAGAAGGGCCGCGGGGAGGAATCAGTGGCGGAGGCGTAGGGCTGGAGGGAGCGGAGGAAGAAGAGGCCGTGGCGGTGGCGGCCGAGGTCAGCGCCGCGGGAGACGAGGAGGAGCCGCGATGTGGGGCCCGCCATGGCCGGGATCTCATCTGCTACGCATGCAGCTCCGGCTTCCAACGAGCAGAGAAAGAAAGGGAGGAGGAGAGCGTGGCGTGGAAGGAGGGAGGGAGAGAGGAGGGAGGAGGCGGCGCCACATGACCGGACAGGGGCGAGGTGGCGGTTCCCTTGCTCGGTGCCGGTGCCGGTGCCGGTGCCGGTGTGGTGCTGGGCCGCTCACCTCCTGCAGTTCTCGCCGCTCGCTCCGATTCGCCGACTTGCCGCCGATCTGGTGGAAACAATGTCTGCCTTCTGCCTCCGTTGTAACTAGCTCTGTATCAGCTGGCCCACCGCAAACCTCTTCCTCGGCTACTCCCGCATCCGAATCTTTGGCCACCGGACTTGAATGGCGGGGGCGACGGCGTGGGAGGAGGAGGGGGTGGAAGTGGAGGCCGAGACATGAGACGGACGGGCGACGGACCAGGAGGCGGAAGGTGGAGGCAGTGGCGGTGGAAGCGGCGGACATGGGGCGAGACAAAGAAGCAGAGGTGAGGAGTGTGAGGTGGCGGAGTGAGTGGGAGTGGGAAAAGTGAGTGAGAGAGAAGACAAATTGAGAGTGAAGAAGAAATATTTAAAAAAAATAAAAAACAGGGCTAATTTGCTATATGTACTAGATGAGTAAGAGCATAAAGGTAGATTTTAAATAAAAATAAAAATGCTTTTTTATGTACAATATCCAAATATTGCATATATATTATAAAAACAAATAGAGTCATATTTCAATTTTAAGTAAACTATTACGGTCGCACAGTAAAAAAATTATTATGGTGCACAACAAATAACTCATCACAAAACAGGTTTTCGCCCCGCTTTATAAATAAAGCCCAACGAACGAACCGATACAAAGTGATTAGCTAACCTCTTACAACATACAAAACATTACACCTGAAAAACCCTTCCCTACACTTGGTACCTGAAACCATAGATATTCACGTGACAAGTTATCACGAACATAGAGGACAACATCTTTTCCACCATGTCCATCGAAGACCTGAGAATTGTGAAGGCATCTCAAAGGAAATCGACGGTACTGTATCGACATAATGATCTATCAGAAGTATCAGCAACAGTTAAATCATGGATGTGGTTAATATGTATCCCACCATAGTAAGAATCACCAGCAAAATCAATCTCAACATCTTGAGAAGCCATATTATCAAATAAGATAGAATATGAACACAAGCATAACTGCACAAAATTTGTCGTTCAAATATATACCATCTCCCTCGGCCCGGCATGAGCCCCATGGTGTTCGCCGTCTATAGGTAGGACATCGTCAATATCATCTTCGTCCCCACCTGACTAAACTATATCACTTGCGATTTCATGATGGTAAGTGTGTACTATATCTGTTGATATTAATTTTGTAGTTTAGATAGTAATGTTTATCATCCATAAAAATAGTCAAACATCAACAAGATTGAATTTTGACTAAATTTATATGGAACAGAGATGTATTTGAAGAAGCAACTAGCTTGCCACCAAAAACGTCAAAGAGAGCAAGGGAACTAAGGATCCACGACAATGCCCCCAAAAAGGAAACAACGCAATGAAGCGTCACCGTCATCGAGACCACAAAGTCTTGGATTTTAACCAAGAGCCCTAATGCGGAGAGAATAACCGCAACGACTCCCTCAAGAGGGGCACGACACCCGCAGAAGCCGTCGATGTTGGCACCGGAGCACTGAACCTACACCTGAAAAAACCTTCCCTGCACTTGGTACCTGAAACAATCGATATTCCTCGAGCCAAGCTTCCCATGATAATCAACTCTTTAGCTAACATATTTATACGTATGGTAAAAAAAAAGCCCGTAGCAACGCACGGGCATTCAACTAGTATATATTTACTAATTGGAGTCACCATAGAAGCCTCCACGTTGATCCTCACGCAAAAACGATTTTCAGCCATCGGATTGTGTCGCTAACCGTCCATCACCGTAAGATTAGTAGATGTCTTCCTCAACACGCACGCCAAACCTCAAAAAGAAAAAACTAAAACTCTAAAAGCCTGCCCCAGCACGTCTCCCACCTGGAGCCGCTCTCGCCGGGCTGCCGCTTCATGGCATCCATGGACGCACATCGACCCTCCGCTCCTCCGTGTCTTTTGCGTCCCTCCGGTTTACCTATCAACTCCATCCACCATCCTTAAGGTCATATCCGAGGCAGACAATACAGACAAGTATCCGGACAACTTGCGAGCTCCCGTCTCATGCGTCATGGGATAGATCTCTGATCAAGATGTATCACCTGCAATATTCCGAGGTCCCGTCTTCAGAGGCTACAAGGCACCCAGGCCGTGATTGTGCGAGCATGTGAAAGACTAAGTTAATCTTCTGTCGCCAGTGTCGTAGCCAATAATCTCAGATCAAGATGTACCCCTTGCAGCGGGCTGAGGTCCGGTGCTGTGAGACGACAAGGGATGAGGTGCTGAGCGGGACTTCTTAGTTTGATAAATCGTTTGTGGGATCTTGCAGTTCAGCTGTTTAAAAAAGTGGTGAATCATCAGCGTCTCGCTGTTGTACAGCTTGCTATGGTCTCCTACGTGCAGTTAACTGAGAATTTCATTGTTAATAATCAATATGAAGGACTATGGTGCCTACTTCCGATGTACTATTGTGCCTACTCCTGTACAGTCGAATTTTACAGAAGTTGGGTTGTTCATGTATACAGAAAGATGAGCTGACAGATTAATTATTGCAGGGCAGCAAACAAAAATTAGCCAAATCTGAAGATTTAAACTGCAGGTATTGTATGATTATGCTATGGCCTACTGTTCTTTCTATGATTTATTTGCAGAAAATTAAATGCTTAGCTTCCATAGGGTCCTGTCCTCCATCTCCTCGGGTTTTACAGAGGCTTGAGCTGTACATGTGCTATGTGCTAATGTACCTTTATGGTCCTCCCTAAATCATGTTGAAATTAAAGAATTTTTGCAGTTACTCCTTGCAATAAGATTTCAGTTTTGGTGTGTAATTAAGATGTTTGTTGTGATCTCTGCTTGGAAATAATGGTGAATGGTCAACATACTGAAGCCCCAGTTCAAATTATGTGTTGTGGTTCTCTAAGAACACAAATATGTTGCATTCCACTGGAATTTACTATATCTTAACATCTTCGTTCCATGTACTTTTATTGTCAATCACAGAATAATGACAGATGGTATAAAGTATGTTGGACATCTCCACTTGGTGCAGAAATCGCAAGTTAGATTTTCCTTACATTACATGTACTTTCAGTAAACACAATGATTTTTGATACTCCATTTGCATCTGTAGTAGTTTGATATCTTATTATTTTCTGAAATAGGGATTTTATGTAACTCTACATATGTCGGCATCAAGTTCACATTTGAAGCTTTAGCTGATGAAATTTAACTGCCCTTGGATGTGCGTTGCTAAAGAACATGTAAGCTATAGTAAAAGGACCCACTGATTTAGGAAACAACTGCAATATGCATTGAATTCACAAATTTTCTGTAATGCGAAAATAAAAGGTTGAACCATTGTTCGAGAAATCATGCTTTCATAATAATATTAAAAGTTTTATGCCATGTTGTTCCTCTAGGTAGAGACAACATTTAATTGTATATATTCCTGGAGGATTCGGAGCTGAATTATGATTTGTATCTTATCTATGTAGTCTGTATACATATATTCTGGAATTAGTAATCTCGCTAGGTAAAACTGAAATTGTGAATAGATGAAGGCTCAAAAGTTTAGAATTTAATCTGGATCATAATTTTTATCGCATCGTTTATACAAATATTCTGGAGGCAAGGTACACCAAAAAATTATTAATATTTATCAAATTTGTGGTGCTATCTCGGATTTGCAGACAAATCACAAGACCGTGCGGTGGCACAGGTTGATGGCTAGTTGTATTAATCGGAAACATTAATACTTGTGTGATTAATAAACCAAAAGGTTCCTAGTAAAGCCTTTCTTTTAAACTAGCTCGTTGGTTAACCGATGATCAAGGTTTCCTGATCATGAACATTGGTTGTTGTTAATAATGAGGTCATATCATTAGAAGAATGATGTGATGAACATTGACACCCATAGCACGAATAGCAATACGATCAAGTCATCAAGTTTCATTGCTATATCAAACTCATACGAAATAGTTCTAATCCTCAGACCATGAGATCATGTTAATCGCTGATACCAGAAGAGTACTTTGATGATATCAAACGTCACACCATAATAGGGTGATTATAAAGGTTGATTTGGGTATTCTGAAAGTGTTAGTTGAGGCTCATGGATCAAGAGTGGAATCTGTCCGACCCGATGATGGGAAGATATTCTCTGGGCCCTTCTCAGTGATATTGCATTGATATCGCTTGCAAGCATGTGACTAGGTCACGGGAATGCATTATCACGGAACGAGTAAAGAGACTTATCGGGAACGAGATCGAACTAGGTATGGTTGATACCAAATGATTGGATCTCGGATAAGTAATAATATCGCGAGACAAAAGGAATTAACTTATTCGTTATTGGTTCACACGATCACTAGTTTGTCAGCGAGTAAGTGGAGTCGTCATGGATTTCCAGATCCCGCTGATGATTATTGATTGGAGAGGAGTCTCAATCATGTCCACGTTATTCACGAACCATAGGGTGACACACTTAAGGTTCGCTGACGCGTTTTGAGTGGATTTGGAACTCTAGCTGAATTATTGGACAACACAGGGGTTGTTTCAGAAAAGCACCGAAACTGTTTCGGGATACCGAAATGACTCAAGGGGGTAAATGTTAATATTTGTTAATTGATTGAATTAACAAATATTAAAGAAATAAAAATGTTTTATTAATTCAATAAGTGTGGATTTTAATTAACATGAATGTCATGTAAAATTAAAATGGGGGTTACTCATTTGATGAGGGGGGTTACCTTTCCATGAAGGAGGGGGGTTACCACCACCATGAAGAGGAAAAAGGGGCAAGGGCTGGCCGCACCCCTCCATGGGCTGCTGCCCTGTAACATCCTGTGTTCTTAATTAAGTGCATTTGCATCATTAAGCATCATGTAAAACTGACTAAGAAAATTTTGCATTTAAATTAAAGTGGAAACCCTAACAAATGCCAAGTTCTTCCTCTATTTTGAAATGTCCTTTAAACATTCAAAACTCAAAATCAAATAAGTGGACCTTTTAATACTTGTTAGGAAAGGCCACTGATTATTTTCCACTTCTTTAAATAATTTGAAACTTCCAAAAGTTTGCAAAACAACAAAAGGAGTTGAAAAGGGTGCTGTTTTCAAAATTTTCCGAAAAACTCCAAATCCTAGGGGGCTATTTGCAAATTTGTCCTTTGTCTTCTTCGTGGAGCAGTGAAGCTGCTTCGTGGACCTTCCCTCATCGCCCGATGCTGCCCAGTGATTCCTGCCGCCGCCGAGGTCGCCTGGAGAGGATAAGAAGGCCCCTGCCGCCGTGCCTCTCTCTCTCTCCCTCCCCTCTCTCTTCCCTGCACGCGCCCTCTCTCCTCTATTCCGAACCCTAGCCGCCATGGCCGCCGTGCGACCTCGCCGTTCCACGCCTCCCTAGGCTCCGCCGCCATGCCCTCGAGCTCCGCCGGTTCTTCCTACTCCTCCCCTCCAAAGGAATCGGCGCCAATCGCCCGGAATCGCCGCCGTCCATCGCGGTTTCTCTGCAGGTACCGAGGTCCGCCGCCACCGAATTCGTCGCCGGCCGTCCTCCTCTGGCTGAACCGAGCACACCGGCGAACTCCTGGTGAGCTCCCGGTCACCGTGGACCCCTCCCCTGCTCTTCCCCGTGGCCGCCGCGTCGCCATCGTCGGCGCTTGGCCGGCGTACTGGCCGTCGGGTCAACTGGCCAGGAGCCTATTGACCTGGCCAGCGTGGAGGCTGACGTGGACCCTTGGTCCACCAGTCAGTGACCGTGGGTCACTATGACCCCGGGTGTAAAAAATTCTGCGCGTGTTTTCAATTTCAGAAAATTGCAGAAATTATCTGAAACTTGCAAAAATCATAGGAAATTATCGGTTTGTCAGAAAATTGTGTATGACCTATAAAAATGTTCAGTAAAACAAGATCTACATTCTGATATCAAAATCATGCATGCTTAAACAACTTTCAACCCTGCTTAGTTTAGAAGAACAAAACAACCCTCTTTTGAATATGCGGGGTTTATGTAACTGCAATGTGTTATGCACTCCGACCTGTTTAATCGATCTCCATGTCTTAGGGTTTATCTTAACATCGTTAATATTGTCATATCATCATCCTTGTTTGCGCATCGATGCCATGTATTGAATGTTATTCCTTTTTTGGTGTGTTTCTACTTCTCCCGGTAGGATCCGGAGTTGATGTGAGCAACGAGCCGATGTCAAGATCAACAACACCGACGATCAATACCTGTCCATCAATGAGCAAGTCAAGAAGAAGAATCATGGATATCTATTTTTTTTGGTTATCAACAACAAGGCAAGCAGCCCCCCCCTCTGAACCTATGTTTCAAAGTATTTCAAAACTTACTATTTTGCACCACCCGGTTCAACTGTCTTTTATCAATAGGTAGAGTTATCCTATCTAATGCATGTTCTATTCTTGTCGCCTAAATAACCTGATCTACTACTCCTAGCATGACTAGGTTTTGCTTGTGTGCATCGCTAGAGCTTTATATCTGAAATGCTTAGCCATGCTTAGTTGTTTACTCTGGTACATATGGTTAATGAATCAGAGCTGTAAATGAATCTAGTATGACAGGATGACGTGGTGTGATGAGAATATGAGTTTAAACATGCTAAAAGGTTTGGATGAGCCGCCACATGGGATGTGGTTGTTTGACTCATTCTTGCCGCCCTAGGACCCGAGTTCTTGTCTCTTGATCCAAGATGAGCGTACAACCGCACGTGGAGGTATGGGACTCCTGTCGACTTACTAACTTGCTTAGACTTATCCATGAGCTACCTAGTTCGGGCTTTCCATTCGGCATACGCATCAAAAATGTTTTGAAACGAGATGGTGGAAGAGGTGCATACATACAGGATGTGGCCGGGGTGAAGGATGCTTGGTGGCATTGAACTGGATCCCCTGCACACAACGAACGGTTCCGCGTCCGAGAACGGCCGATCTCGCGATGGTGGACTAGAACCTTTCGGCGTGGCTCATGGAATAGGTCGACGTGAGGTAAAGGTTGTAGGCGACCATCACTCCGCTAAGAACCTTCCGGAGGGTCCAGGGGACGGTCGTCACGTGTGGGTAAAGTTGTGCACCCCTGCAGGGTTAAATCTTTTCGAAAAGCCGTGTCCACGGTTATGGACGACTTGGAGACATATGCTTGATCATAGAGAACTTTAACCTCATCGTAAAACTTGAAAAGCAAAGTGTGAATAGGATTGCTTTCCTCTGGGGTTTCGAGGATGTAATCCTAGTGGATAGGTTCAGCTGATATTGTTTTGGTGGATGTTCCAGTGATCAAAGTTATCGCTTTCCTACCCTTTTTAAATATTCTGAGTAGTCGAGCTTCTACTCTACTTGTTTTATGCAATTAAAGATTGCTTTACGCAAACAACTCCACAGAAAGCCTTTCTTAACCAAGTTTAGCTAATAGGATACGTAAGTCTTGCTGAGTACCCTATGTACTCACCCCCCTTTATTGATATTTTTGTTGCAGAGTAAGTTCCACAATGATGACGAGTTCCGTATGAAGATCGACACCGACGAGTAGCTTGGGGTTCCCAGACAGCAGCTTGGGGCTGCGGAATGGGTTGTCGCTGTTATGCTTCTGGCCTCTTAGGCCATGTTATCCTTGCTATGTCTAATAGCATAACCTCCTTCCGTTGTCTGATGAAATGTTGGTCAGTGACCTCTGTTTGTAATCCTTTGGATCTTTGCTCAGGTAAGAGCTTTACAATTTACCTTTGAGTCATAGAGTCACTGTTGTGTACCAACTTTGGTTACCCATCTCGTGCATGATGCGTGTATGGATATAAAGTGCATGAGAGGGGTTTAAGATTCTCGAGCTCTCTGTTATGCAGTCTTGGTTATGATTAGTTTCACGGCACTTCGAGATGTGTAGAGCCGATGTTTAATTCCGGCCTGCCTGCCGATGGTGTTCCGGCCTGGGACTGGTAACCCCAGTATCTCTCGTTGCTAGCATGACTAATACACATAACATCTCTATATAGCGAAGATCTCGGGGTCCCCACAGGTTTTGGTATCAGAGCAGGACTGTTTGTAGGGAACCCTTGCTATTGGTCGTTGTTGAGTCTAGTGTTTATGAAAACTTATCTGAAAGCTAAAAATGAGTTTCAAAATATAGGTAAGGTTTCGTTTTATTCCTTATCTCCATCGATCTTAGTTCTAAGTTTTCTTATCCTTTCATGTTGATTTGGAAAAGGTTTTTCTATCTCTTCTGATCATTCAAAATTTAGGTCCCTCGTGGGCATGACGTGTTTGAACCAGTTGACCTACATAGTAGTCTTCATACTCCCAGCTGAAGCAAGAAGCAATTACAAGATTCATTTCCTTCATAATCTCTCTGTTTTGTGGGTTCCACATCGTTATGTTCTAGGCTTCAAGGATTTCTTTCACCTTGTATGCCTCTCTATTTCTTTGGGTACTTCAAAAGCTATACCTTGTTCTGGAAGCTACCTCGTGATTACTACACTGTGGCATCCTTTGAGTTGCTCAGCTAGTAGTAATTCCTTTCTCTATCTTTTAACCTTGGACTTGAACCGAAGGTCCCGGATTGTGCTGGATTTCAGTACATGAAGCTGGCCTTTAACCCAAGATCCATTCTGGTGATCCCTTTTTGTTAATGGTAAAACATTAACTCAATATGGTTTTCCTTTTTAGATTGTGGTTGCAATCATAATTGAATTGCGGCAACAAAGGACTTCCCTTCCACTAGCTATGGCAGATGTTCTCTCATGGAACCAAAAAGGATCACGACAAGAGTCTCTTAGTGAGCCTTCCCTCTATATCCGTGACTCTGCCACACCCTCCCTTTCAGCATTAGTTTTCATAAGAGTGTTAACTTGTGCATCCACATCTAAGGAATTCCTTCTAAGCATGTTCCTTCTCTTAAGTTGCTTTCTGAGCCTTGTCTGCCAGTTGGCACCCAAGATGAAAGTATGCATTAGAGTCGTCTAGTGCATGTTACTCTTGTGGTCTTGTCAAGACATTCCACCCCAAAATGCCAGGAGAAACAATCTCCAGTACCTCATTCATTTATAGGACCGGGTCAAAGTGTTGTAATCCGCAGAATATAAGCTCTATGCAGCTTCTGCTCTGTTCCACCTTAGAGTATCACACTCTTTTATACCAAGAGGTTGTGCCAAGTTTTATGGCCTCCTTGATGAAGTGATGCTCTTACACATCTTTGCTCACCCTTTCTCCGAGCTGGTCATGCTTGGAATGTTGGGTATGTATATTGTTGTGGCCATCCGAGATTCATAGTAAATCGTATTGCTTTGAAATCCAAGGTCCTTTGCACTTAGCATGATTGGTTAACCAATCACTAAGCAAAGTTTCACTATGTTGCCAAGTCCGTAATTCAGGCACATGTCTTTGGTCAAAGAGTTAGGTTTGTGCCAAAACTCTCATGACCATGTCGCTTTCCTCCTAAATCAAGGTTCCCTCTTGAACTTAGTGACATACTGGTGGTTCGTGATATTCTGGATGTCTTTCTAGAAGTATTGCCATGTTTTCACATGACCATGTTGTCCAGTTCATGAGTAAGCTGGTTCTCTGAATCACTCTTTTCTCCAAGAATCTATACTGCATACCCTGGACTAGTTGATTGAGCTTACACAACAACTTGGAGAGTTGAAAGGCAAAAGCTTTATCTGACTTTGTTCCTTCTTAAGGGATGTCTAGTTTTCTTTGTGTTAAAGCAAGATAGTATCTTTCCTTGGATCTACTATCTTCCCATCTTTGATTTGAGATTGGGCTATCATCAAATCAAACTCAGTCCCAAGGACTATCTTGATGGTGTTCCTACTCATGGTTTTCACTTGAGTACACTTTATGTCCTTCGGTCTAACCAATATTTTTGCCTTGTTCCTGCAACATATGAGTCCATCTTCTCGGAGCATCGAAATGAGCTTGTTGTTGAGCCCATCGATGACATCCTTATCTTCTCCATGTTTGAAGACATTCATATTGGACATTTGGCATTAATGTTGGAAACTTGTTAGAACCATCTTTGCGTCATCACAAAGTTTGTGTTCTAGATGTTGGAAGTGACTTTCATTCTCTGGTTCACGTGCAATTGTTGAAAGATGTCACCGTGAAATCGAGAAGAATTTTCTTTGTTTCCTCGGGAATCATTTCGAATTGGTCATGCATGTGCAAAGTATTCTTGAGATGGTAGCTTGTTGCCTCCATCTTCTTGAAAATTTCCTATATGCACACCAAGCCACTGACTGATTTATTCAAGAAAGATAAAAAGTGTAAGACCTTCACTATCTTCTTTCACGTTCTCCCAACAAGGACTCGGTTGTGTTTCATTGCAATAATCTCTTATTGGTGCAATTGTCTTTTGGCAATTGAAATCTTACTTATCTTTTTGGAGCTTGACATTGTAGCCATATCTTGAGAATCTAGCAATGCTATTCCGATGGCATCCATTGAAACTTTTCCATTCGAATATACTAAGTCTGAAGTTTGATTTCATCTAACCAGAGCTGAATCTAAAGCAGCAATGATGGTTAGTATTCCTCAAGGTTTTGCCATAGGTCTCTTTGAAATTCGGCAAGGTTGATGTTGTGGTTGACACAACTAGCCGAAAGGCCTATTGCCATCATCCCTTGATTTCTCAAAAACAACCACACTCCTTGAGGATTTTTGTGTGACTTATCCTAAAAGTTACCTTATGGTCTCTCTTTTCAATCGTGAAGTCTGATCTTTCACACTTCAAGTGCTTCACCCTTCCCTTTGTCTATACTTGAATTTCTAATGAAGTAATACAGTGTGTGAATTCGTCAGTCACATGATGGCCCAAGACTTTTAATCGTGTGTGTTCTTGGAAACACGCCTTTCAACGGTGTACCCCTTCATGGTATAAGAACCAATTCCACCCCATGGCTAATCTTTCACACTTCGTTGGCCCTTGTTTCACCCTTTCCTTTGGGTTACCCCTTCCTAGAGTTTTACTAAAAATGTTCTATAATAGTTTTTAATAAGGATATAGAGATGTCGTAGAACAAGGTTCTATACATGCTATATCGACACGAGAAACCATGTTTTTAGATAAAAAGAAACTATATTTGAGCTTTCCCTTCCTACCACCATAGTGCACATCCAACGCTCTCTCTTTCTGTAGTTTACGAGTACAACTCGAATGTACTCACGACTTGGCGTATCAAATTTGAAACTTTCCCATCCCTTCTCACACTTTCAAGTGTTTCATGTTTGTTAGCTCAAGAGATGTTTACGAACACTCATTCCATGAGTTGACCATGAGATACTCAATATTTGTGAAGATCCATCTTTCCAGAGTTGTTCCCTCTTTCCTTCAAGAAAGAATATCATCGTGAGCTTTTGAAGATCCTCGAAGACCGTTGTAACCCCTTCCCTCTTTTCTTACCTAGGAATCTTGGGTCGAGATTCTTGTAAGGTGGGTAGAGCTGTAACATCCTGTGTTCTTAATTAAGTGCATTTGCATCATTAAGCATCATGTAAAACTGACTAAGAAAATTTTGCATTGAAATTAAAGTGGAAACCCTAACAAATGCCAAGTTCTTCCTCTATTTTGAAATGTCCTTTAAACATTCAAAACTCAAAATCAAATAAGTGGACCTTTCAATACTTGTTAGGAAAGGCCACTGATTATTTTCCACTTCTTTAAATAATTTGAAACTTCCAAAAGTTTGCAAAACAACAAAAGGAGTTGAAAAGGGTGCCGTTTTCAAAATTTTCCGAAAAACTCCAAAGCCCAGGGGGCTATTTGCAAATTTGTCCTTTGTCTTCTTCGTGGAGCAGTGAAGCTGCTCCGTGGAGCTTCCCTCATCGCCCGATGCTGCCCGGTGATTCCCGCCGCCGCCGAGGTCGCCTGGAGAGGATAAGAAGGCCCCTGCCGCCGTGCCTCTCTCTCTCCCTCCCCTCTCTCTTCCCTGCACGCGCCCTCTCTCCTCTGTTCCGAACCCTAGCCACCATGGCCGCCGTGCGACCTCGCCATTCCACGCCTCCCTAGGCTCCGCCGCCATGCCCTCGAGCTCCGCCGGTTCTTCCTACTCCTCCCCTCCAAAGGAATCGACGCCAATCGCCCAGAATCGCCGCCGTCCATCGCGGTTTCTCTGCAGGTACCGAGGTCCGCCGCCACCGAATTCGTCGCCGGTCGTCCTCCTCCGGCTGAACCGAGCACACCGGCGAACTCCTGGTGAGCTCCCGGTCACCGTGGACCCCTCCCCTGCTCTTCCCCGTGGCCGCCGCGTCGCCATCGTCGGCGCCTGGCCGGCGTACTGGTCGTCGGGTCAACTGGCCAGGAGCCTGTTGACCTGGCCAGCGTGGAGGCTGACGTGGACCCTTGGTCCACCAGTCAGTGACCGTGGGTCACTATGACCCTGGGTGTAAAAAATTCTGCGCGTGTTTTCAATTTCAGAAAATTGCAGAAATTATCTGAAACTTGCAAAAATCATAGGAAATTATCGGTTTGTCAGAAAATTGTGTATGACCTATCAAAATGTTCAGTAAAACAAGATCTACATTCTGATATCAAAATCATGCATGCTTAAACAACTTTCAACCCTGCTTAGTTTAGAAGAACAAAACAACCCTCTTTTGAATATGCGGGGTTTATGTAACTGCAATGTGTTATGCACTCCGACCTGTTTAATCGATCTCCATGTCTTAGGGTTTATCTTAACATCGTTAATATTGTCATATCATCATCCTTGTTTGCGCATCGATGCCATGTATTGAATGTTATTCCTTTTTCGGTGTGTTTCTACTTCTCCCGGTAGGATCCGGAGTCGATGTGAGCAACGAGCCGATGTCAAGATCAACAACACCGACGATCAATACCTGTCCATCAATGAGCAAGTCAAGAAGAAGAATCCTGAATATCTATTTTTTTTGGTTATCAACAACAAGGCAAGCAGCCCCCCCTCTGAACCTATGTTTCAAAGTATTTCAAAACTTACTATTTTGCACCACCCGGTTCAACTGTCTTTTATCGATAGGTAGAGTTATCCTATCTAATGCATGTTCTATTCTTGTCGCCTAAATAACCTGATCCACTGCTCCTAGCATTACTAGGTTTTGCTTGTGTGCATCGCTAGAGCTTTATATCTGAAATGCTTAGCCATGCTTAGTTGTTTACTCTGGTACATATGGTTAATGAATCAGAGCTGTAAATGAATCTAGTATGACAGGATGACGTGGTGTGATGAGAATATGAGTTTAAACATGCTAAAAGGTTTGGATGAGCCGCCACATGGGATGTGGTTGTTTGACTCAGTCTTGCCGCCCTAGGACCCGAGTTCTTGTCTCTTGATCCAAGATGAGCGTACAACCGCACGTGGAGGTATGGGACTCCTGTCGACTTACTAACTTGCTTAGACTTATCCATGAGCTACCTAGTTCGGGCTTTCCATTTGGCATACGCATCAAAAATGTTTTGAAACGAGATGGTGGAAGAGGTGCATACATACAGGATGTGGCCGGGGTGAAGGATGCTTGGTGGCATTGAACTGGATCCCCTGCACACAACGAACGGTTCCGCGTCCGAGAACGGCCGATCTCGCGATGGCGGACTAGAACCTTTCGGCGTGGCTCATGGAATAGGTCAACGTGAGGTAAAGGTTGTAGGCGACCATCACTCTGCTAAGATCCTTCTGGAGGGTCCAGGGGACGGTCGTCAGGTGTGGGTAAAGTTGTGCACCCCTGCAGGGTTAAATCTTTTCGAAAAGCCATGTCCACGGTTATGGACGACTTGGAGACAGATGCTTGATCATAGAGAACTTTAACCTCATCGTAAAACTTGAAAAGCAAAGTGTGAATAGGATTGCTTTCCTCTGGGGTTTCGAGGATGTAATCCTAGTGGATAGGTTCAGCTGATATTGTTTTGGTGGATGTTCCAGTGATCAAAGTTATCGCTTTCCTACCCTTTTTAAATATTCTGAGTAGTCGAGCTTCTACTCTACTTGTTTTATGCAATTAAAGATTGCTTTACGCAAACAACTCCACAGAAAGCCTTTCTTAACCAAGTTTAGCTAATAGGATACGTAAGTCTTGCTGAGTACCCTATGTACTCACCCCCCTTTATTGATATTTTTGCTGCAGAGTAAGTTCCACAATGATGACGAGTTCCGTATGAAGATCGACACTGACGAGTAGCTTGGGGTTCCCAGACAACAGCTTGGGGCTGCGGAATGGGTTGTCGCTATTATGCTTCTGGCCTCTTAGGCCATGTTATCCTTGCTATGTCTAATAGCATAACCTCCTTCCGTTGTCTGATGAAATGTTGGTCAGTGACCTCTGTTTGTAATCCTTTGGATCTTTGCTCAGGTAAGAGCTTTACAATTTACCTTTGAGTCGTAGAGTCACTGTTGTGTACCAACTTTGATTACCCATCTTGTGCATGATGCGTGTATGGATATAAAGTGCACGAGAGGGGTTTAAGATTATTGAGCTCTCTGTTATGCAGTCTTGGTTATGATTAGTTTCACGGCACTTCGAGATGTGTAGAGCCGATGTTTAATTCCGGCCTGCCTGCCGATGGTGTTCCGGCCTGGGACTGGTAACCCCAGTATCTCTCGTTGCTAGCGTGACTAATACACATAACATCTCTGTATAGCGAAGATCCCGGGGTCCCCACATGCCCCCTTCTCCTATATATATGTTGGACATGCTCCTCTTCTATACACACTTAGTTGTTTCCATCCCTTACCTTGTTGCTCCACACCTTGGCTGTTGCTTAAGCGAAGCGCTACTGAAATTGTTAGCCACCAACACTTGGAGAAGTGGTGGAGGAGGAGTTCCGGAGGATCCCTACTTCTGCTGCCCCGCTAGACCGAGGGAATGGAGGACGTCACCGAACCGTACGTGTGACCGAGTACGAAGGCACCGCCGGATGTGGCGCCTTGTACACGATCGTAAGATCGTCAAGTGAACGACTACGTCGACTACGTGCGTCTTCGTCGAGTCTTCATCGACAATGTTTGTGCAGGAATGTAATCCCCGCTTCCTAGTCTTCGATGGTTAGTTCACCATTGCTACCATCTCGTAGAGTTTTCTGGGCTAGTTGTGTTCATGTGTAGGAAAAAAATTTGTTTTCCATGCTACGAACCCATCACGGCCAATTCTCAATTGCTTCAATCTTGGCCGGATCAACTTCAATTCCCTGTTATGTAACAACATAACCAAGAAAAGGAACTCTATTCGTGCAAAAGGTGCACTTCTCAAGATTACCATACAAACGTGCATCATGTAAAGCATTGAAAACAACACGTAAATGATCCAAACAGCCCTCTAATGATTTGCTATATATGAGAATATCATCAAAATATACCACTACAAAACGACCAATAAAAACACGTAAAACTTTGTTCATGAGTCTCATAAAAGTACTAGGAGCATTAGTTAAACCAAATGGCATCACTCACCACTCATATAAACCTAACTTAGATTTAAATGTTGTTTTCCATTCATCTCCTAATTGCATACGAATCTGGTGGTAACCACTACACAAATCAACTTTAGAGAACATAATAGAACCACTCAACTCATCAAGCATGTCATCCAAACGAGGTATAGGGTGACAATATCGAATGGTACTATTATTAATTGCTCTACAACAGTACACATGCGCGAAGAACCAGCTTTCTTAGGTACCAAAATAATAGGAACAACACATGGGCTAAGAGACTCACGAATATAACCTTTGTCCAATAAACTTTGAATTTCTCGTTGGATCTCTTTTGTTTCTTCAGGATTGGTGTTGTAGGGCGCACGGTTGGGCAGCAAAGCTCCTGGAATCAAATCAATTTGGTGTTCTATCCCACAAATAGGTGGAAGTCTAGGTGGAACATCTTGTGGGAAAACGCCCATGAATTCCTGCAAAAGGTTAGCAACCATAGGTGGCAAATTTCAGCAAGATCAGGTTTGGTAGCAAGTAAACAAGGATTCTTCAAACAAATTTTAGTTGCATGGGTAGAATCAGATTTAGAAGTATGCTTAGGCGGTACAGAATCAGCAGCAATAATCTGATTCTCACTCTTATGTTTCTCCTTTTTTTTAATCTACTAGCTCTAGCAAGATCATCTTTCAAATTTATTCCGGAGTCATGGGTTTAAGTCCAATTTTCTTTCCAGCATGTATAAGAGAATACTGATTAGTTTTACCATTATGTACGGATTCTCTATCAAATTGCCATGGTCTACCAAGTAACAAAGAACAAGCTTGCATAGGTACAATATCACAATCAACAAAATCTGAATAGGTATCAATAGTAAAATGCACGTGTGTAGTTCTTGTTACCTCGAGCTTACGAGAGCTCTCAAACCATTGAAAGTAATATGGCTGAGGTCGTTGTCGTGTGGGTAGAGCAAGCTTCTCCACCATGTCAACGCTAGCCAGATTGTTACAACTCCCTCCATGAATGATGATCCGGATAGCTCTATCCTTAACAACGCCTCTTGTTTGAAACAAATTGTGGCGTTGACCATGCTCAGCTTTGCTCAATTGCACACTCAAGATGTGTTGTGCAACTAAACTCTTGTATTGATCAGCAGTTTCAGCTCCCATCACCTCTATCTCCTTGTTAGAATCAGAATTGGCGCCATCACGTGCAGCAATAAGGGCCAATGTATCATCATTGAAATCACTCGTAGAATCATATTCGCCATCTTAAAGCACCACCATCAGACATTTGGTCCTGCATTCTTTTTCTATGTGACCAAACCCAAAGCATTTGCGACATTGAATATCGCGAGTCTTCCTCGTGGAGGCCATGGAAGGTGAACTCCGTGTTGGACCAGCAGATGGTGATGGAGCAGGAGCAGGTGGCATTCGTGATGTGGACGTGGTGTACATAGAGTTGGGAGGCGCTGGTGCATCCCCATGAGAAGGTGGAGCTGATTGGCGCGCATACCATGAGGAAGTATGGCTTGCAGAATTATTAGCTCTTTTCCATGATGGTTGATGATCTTGCACTTCAAGTTCAGCTTTGCAAGCAAAATGAAATAAACGAGTAATAGTGTTGTACTCCTTATAGTCTGAAATATGCTGAATCTCTTTATTCAAACCACCAAAGAAACATGCACGCATAGCTTCATTATCCTCTAAAATATCACAACGAATCATGCCCGTTTGTAACTCTTGATAATATTCTTGTACAAATTTTTTACCTTGTTCTAAACGAGTCAATTTTTTTAAGAAAATCACGTTGATAATGTGGAGGTACAAAACGAGTACGCATGGCATGTTTTAACCCAAACCAAGTAGCAGGAATATTAGCATGATTGACTCTACAATGTTCAGACTACCAAATAAAAGCAAAATCTGTAAACTCACAAGTAGCAGCACTAACACACAGATGCTCAGGATATCATAAACATGCAAAACGTTGCTCTACTTCCAATTCCCAAGTAAGATATGCATTAGAATTATATCTACCATTAAATGGCGGAATATTTAATTTCAGTTTTGCAACATGTTCATCATCACGTACCGGCGTGGAGGTCGGCGAGCGTTGCGGTTGTATTACCGTGGACGTTCAGGTGCATGCTGTTGGACCTCGCCCTCCTCTAGCTCGTTTTCGTCTTCAAACTCGTCCTCCCGTTCATCAGGAGCAGATCCATCCTGGGTGGCCGCCTCCGTTGCAGCCAACGCAGCTGTAACGATACCCACAGGTGGCAGTGCGAGAGGAACGCGGCGTGCACGTGGCACGTGGATGCCCGATTGTGGTGGTAACCGGGCAAGGACTTCCTGGAACTTGGCGTCGAGCTTGGCGTTAAAAGCATCCTCGAGGCCATCAATCTTCTCCATTGCATCAGAGAGCTTGGAATCAACATCATCCAAGAGTGTATCCATGTCATGTGCACGTCCCACCAACAGCTGGGTGAAGTGGGCATGCAACTCTGCTTTCGTCATCTTCTCCGGATCAACATCATCCTTCATGGTTTCTGTCATGATTAGCGTAGAAGCAAGCACAAAATGTATATACATGTGAGCTACGGAATATGGTGGAATCACGTGTAATCCGTCAAGCAGTATACAAAGCTCTTACAAGTTCTTACCAAAACATGAGGAAGGCGACGTGCAACCAGCAAGGATCAGCGACTCTCAAAATTGCACAAAGCGATTACCAGGAGTCAATACAAAAGCACGTGCAGAAATATGTGGAGCTGTAGGAAGACTTATATAGTAGCAAAACAACAAATGTCAAAACAGTGATGCAATGTTAAAAAAATAATCAACAACGGTACTATGCTGGTCCTAGACTAGACTGTGCTAGAGACGCGAGTCTAAAACACTAAGAAGGTCACAACGCTGCACAACAGGTCATCGTCAAGCAGATTCGCTGGGGCATGGGGGGCATCCAGTCCTCCAACGGTGCATGCTTGGTATGCCCCTGATGTTGTCGCTCGTCAATAGGTCGTTGCCATGTTTGAGTAGGTTGTGTCGATTCTGTGGTTGTTCCTTGCAATTAGCATTTTTGTTTTATCTAGTTCTCTGGCAGTGGCTAAACTAGTATTGTGTTAATACGGTGGGCCACAGGTGTAGTAGAATCCAGTTAAGTTTCATCAATTCTATTGTTTAGTAGACTTTAAATTTTATTTAGTGAACTGCTCCTGTAGCTGCACCGATGAGATAATTGAATGACTTTCTTCTGGTCCTATTTGATGATAGATAAAACAACTGATTCTGATATCCAAAAATACGTAGTGCACGTGTACCCTATAGCTGATTCCTATTTTAAGTAGTACAGCTCGTTGTTGTATTCTTGTAAAAGGCTACCATTTTTATTAAAATAATCTTCTAGCACTTTGGGACGGAGTTGTACCTTGTTCTATTGCTAATAGTGACGGTCATACATCATGATTATTTATACAAGAAGTGGTATTGCTAAGTTGAGTTAATAACACTGCAGATATAAAAACTTGTCCACTACGTGCAAACTCTTACACGAACTTGCAAACCATGGTAAAATGATCCATTAACTTGTGATGTGGGTGCGAAACTAGTCCAAATCGAGCTAGTGCATACACGTGTCATGGTTTATTTTGTGAAGAAACCCTTTATATTTTTTCTTTTGTAATGTAACCTTTCTATCCTCATTTTAATCTCACCGCCCGCTGGAAGCTATTCCGCCGCCGCCCTGTCATCATCGACGCTACGCCCTAGAGCTGCTAGAGTAGGGAGGATCATGTACGTGGTGGAGCTGAATCGGGGCCATGAGGAGGACCAGGCGTGCAACATCGAGGTGGCAGGACTATGGTCCATTGGCATCAGATGTGCGCGGCGTGCATGCTGGCGCTCTGCTGCGACCTGCAACGACAGGCCGATCGCAGCTACATCTCCCTGCTCGTGGTGGCCGAGAGCAAGCCAAGGGGGCAGCGGTCGCCGGCGATGAGAAGGTGTCATGGATCTTGAGGCTGAGCCGGAGGTCTCACGACACGTCGACACGAGGGGAGCATCACCTTCAAGGGCCCCTCGTTGGCCATGGGTCCCTGACAAGCAAGATTGGCAACGTTCTCCTCCTCGATGTCGCCACATCTGCAGCCTCGTCGAGCAGACCGACATGGCCGACCACCCCGCCCATCCTTCTCCTGGAAGCCAGCGAGCATGGAGAGGCCCTAGCCGCCCGTGGCGAGCTCGGCGGACGACCTTCGGGGCACGTTCGAGCAGTTCTGCATGCACGCCGGCGGCCGCTCGGCGCTGGAGCCTAGCAAGTGCACGATGCATCGGTTCAGCAACCCCATCAGCAGCTCGCCTACGAGGACAAGGTACCGATCAAGATCAGAGTGAGGAGATGAGGAGAGCGAGTGTTGTTTCCCTATGCCGCGCAAGCGACGGAAGGCCGGAAGGGAGGGAAAGCTCGTGGCCATTGCGCCACCGCCGTACGCGAGTTCTTCGGTGGCGGTGAGCTCATGGCCCGGTGGCGAAGGAACGATGGGTTCAGCGCCTCCGCGAACGCCGGCCAGCTGCACAACACATGTAAGATCAGATTTACAAAAGAAAGAGTATAGAGAGTTTATTTGCAAAGTAAACCATGACACGTGTATGCGCTAGCTCGATCTGGACTAGTTTTGCACCAACATTACAAGTTAATGGATCAGTTTACCACAGTTTGCAAGTTTATGTATGAGTTTGCAAGTAATGGCCAAGTTTATGTATATGTAGTGTTATTAACTCTATTGCTAAATAGTGACTGTTTTATTTGACACACTAGACGAGTAGGACTTTTGAGTCGTTAGCATAAAGGAAACTGATGTTCCGGTTTGGTCATAACTGGCAAGTAGTTCTTGGTGGATCAGTTTTATAGTTTGTACAAGGCGGTTACTCCACCGACAATCAAGTAACGTGAACCGACCAAACAGGCCCCATGATAGCGACTTGCAGATCGATCTCTTGCTTCCAAATCCAAAGAGCTTAGAGCTCGTATTATTTAGACGTTACATCCTTTATTTTTACTAGGAAATATGCCCGTGCGTTGCACTGGGTTGTTTTAATTTCTCACGTCCATAAATTTAGCTGGTAGATTGAAAATTTGTCTAAAAACCTCTACGCAACTATTTTTTTGTCCATTGTGTCCTCTAACATAGCATTTTTTAGCGCAAACCTCTATCATAGCATCGTCGGGCAAAAATTTATCAGTCCACACAACCCATCGGTTGGTACGTTAATCTCTATACTTTCTGACCGTCCATCATTAAGTAACACTAATAATGTATATGTAAATATTGTATAGTAAAAGATGATTATTGTTTTCAAAATTCCAGGTAATGGGATACTTGGTTCATCTTAATTCTTAAACTGAGTTTAGTCACATAGCACGAAGCTAAATTTGTTGACAAAATCATAAACTTCGTACCATAGAATGAGCCCCTCTTAGAAAGTGCCATACAAGCTCACCTTACAAGCTGCTGACCATCACACGCATTGAAAACCCGTGCGTTGCTACGGATGAATTGAGCTTTCAACATAGTATGTTTTGAAAAATAATGATTATATTTTATCATTATTGACAACAGATAAACACTGAAAACAAATAATTCTCTCATTTTCAAATTAAAACAAAACAGCATGACAATTCATAATAATCTATGAAACCTTCTGTAACTTCAGCTTCAAATCTGCGATAATCCTCTTTGCTAACTCCAGTTCCTTGGGCACATCAAGCGTTTCCCTTTCTTTAACCACGAGCTCCCTCTCTAGCTGTGTAGTCTTATCTCCATGGACGCATGTCCATATTCAGTCCCCAGCACATACTCCTCATTTTTCTGTACACCAAAAGTAAGAAGATACAAATATCACACCCAACAACATCAAACAGGAGAACAACCGCTCTGCTCCTAATAAATTTAATGGTGAACTAACTGAAAGCACACCATGGGATTAGAGCATCTCTAATGAATGGTTTAAATTTAGGCGTCTATATGTCTAAAAAGACGGTCGTCTAATTAAAATGATTCTCTTTACACTCTCAGTTTTCAATCGGACCATCTGTACGTAGGACGTTTATATAGTTTAACATTATTTTTTAAGTACCAATTCAACTACAGTTTAAAATTCAGTATAAAGATTGATAAGAGAACACTCGGTACATCAGTTGCAGCTAGCAAAGAGCAGCAACATTCAGTATACACAACAACTTCAAAATCGATCTATATATAAATAGCACCAACACTCAGTATATACAATAAATTTGTATATTAGTACATTAGCATCGATTCAGTTTACACATTCAGTATTAGCAATATTCATCAAGTATATTGGTGTAAATTTCTTGTTTTATGATCCAATTAAGTAGTAGCAGCAGTCCTATCTCTTTTTTCTGTATCGATGAGTAGCAGCAGGCCAGCAGCAACATTCAGCAAACTTTCTTCCCAGCAACGACAAAGTCCACCCACCTACCTTCCCTAGCGTCGTCCAGCTCCAGGCCCCCAAATCCATCCCCGTCCGCCCCATGACTGACGCCCCCACGCGCCCACCTTCCGCCCAGACCCGTCGTCAACATGTCCCCACACACGCGTGTCTGGCACCACCGCGCTGCGCCGAGACAACCTGGGGCCGGCTAGGCGCGCGAAGACGCCGATGACCATCTTGGTGGCGCCAAGCAGCGGCGGCATGGGGCTGGCAATCGTTGCAGTTAAAGGTGTGGGCTAGACATGGAGGCGCGCGTGGCTACGTGTGGCTGGTCATCGCTGCAGCTGAAGATGTGGGCTTGAGGTGGCTGCGGGTGGCTTCTAGAGACAGCTCAGGGGGGCACAGGAGCTGGCCGGCGAGGTCGCGGGGGACTGGAGAGGAGGGCTCGGCGAGCTCGATCCAGGAGATGGGAGGAGGCGGTTGTCCTTGTCTTTGAAAGAAGGAACATCTCTCGAAGATCCCATGCCTCGCAGCAGCATCATACAAACCTGCTCGGCCGTGCGGGAGTTAGAAGACGATGCAGCCCGCGCCTAGTCCTCTAGCTATAGCCATTTGTGCAATTTGTGCAAGAAATTAGAAGCGGAAAATCTCTACTTGCTAGTTGCTACCAGCTCTGATCCCGATCTGCTAGCTCCATGCCTCTGTCCCTCTTGCCTCTCGTCTATCATGTAGACTGTGCTTCTATGTCCGGTGGAGATCACCCCGCCGCCAGCAAAATCTGGGGAGCCGGCGCCGCCCCAGAAATATTCCTCCCGGCCAGGCCCTCCCAACCTTGCCTTCCGGCCAAGACCAGCCATATTCCGACAGAGAACAGCCGTACACACCCGCCTGCGTCGCCGCCCCCCTATGGCCTATGCACTCGCCCCGTCTCCTATGCGGTGCCCCACACCGACGTCCCTGCGCCCCCGACCCAGAACCCCAGGTGCCTGCCCTGTTGCATAACCTCCATCAACGCCCTGTCAAGCTCCGGCGTAGTCACCTGCCTCGCAGCCCCTTGGATTCCGCGCTTCCCCCGGCCGACGATCCAAGCGTCACCTCTGTGCCGCACCAATCCCCCCGCCACATGCTCGCCGGCGCTGCAATCGACTGCATCGAGCTCAACGGAGGCGTCCTTCCCTCGATTGCCTCTCCTCTCCCCTTTTGCGGAGATTCCCGGGAGGAGCTCTGCTAATTTATTCCACTTGTTCACGGCTCGAGCGGGGCGTCGAGGAGATCGCCGAGCCGGCCTTGCAGCTCTGGGATCTTCCGCTCGTCCGCAGGGAGAGCTCGGGATGGGGAATTTTTTCTTATCTATCGAACCGTTCATTGACTAAGCGGTGGCAGCGGACGTAATTTCGACAGAAGAATAAGGATATTTAAATTTTAAAACGGAAAAAACCAAACCATGAACCCTTGCTCCCTTTATTATTACGTATAGATTTGTGAGCCTAGCGACAATCTTGTGCATAGGAGAGATGGTACATTTTGCTTATGTGCATTTTAAGTGCATTTGAGATCTGATGGTGGATTGTTGAAATATTGGGCCTTATCCTATGGGTCCATATTAGATTTTAGAAATTCCTAGAAATCTTAAAGCGCATATGTCTGAGCCCATGTGACATGCAGCCCAAGTTGTTGGCTACACAAATACAAGAGGTGTGAGCTAAGTTTAGTCCCACATAAAAAGTTAGGAGAGATGTAGACCAACATATAAGGTGGGGTGTTGCACCACATGGTAAGTGAGTGAGAAGAGGAGTGCCACACCCGCGCTCCTCCTCCTCCTCCTCCTCGCTCGCTCGTCTCGACTCAACACGACATGTCACGATACACGCACGCCGTGGTTTGCGGAATTGAGCCTTAGAGCCGAGCTTATCTTTTAGCTGCGCTGGAAAAAACCGATCGTTTGACCGAGTCTTTGACGGACGTAGCTGGTTCGGCTCGCTCCCGGATGGTGGGTTGCTATAACCGACTTGGACGTGCGACGTGGGCGTGGCCCATGTTGCTAAGGTTTCCCTCAGCTGCGCCTATATAAACTCTTGCCCGGCTACCGCCGCAAACAACTTGAAACCAATCTAGGTTTGCCTCTTGCTACTTGCGCCGCTACCATAGTCTAACTCATCCCGAGCGCCTGCGTCCACCGACGAATGGGAGAGCAAGTCTCCGAAGCCACTCGCCTTTGTGATCTTGTACAAGAGAGGGCGAATTATGTTTTTGGGAAGCGCTCTATGCGACTGCTCGAGTTCTTCAGCATGGGTCGTCTTCCATCCAAGTCGGGCGGTGCTGCCTATCGCCGTCTTTATCGCCGTCTGCTTCGACCAATCTTCTCCAATGTTGTCATCAATAACGTTACTACTACGACTACATCTGTAAGCGAATGGTACGTACGACGTGCTCCTGTTTGGTTATTCATCATGTTTTCCGAGTACATGTTTAGCTGCTATTTGTTTCCATTCATCTTGCTGTTTAGAGCACCTCCAGCTGATGAGGACACGACCCATCGAGTCCTTATGTTTAGCATACCTGGTTCCTGCCAAGGAAGAAGCCCACTCGAAGGATACATGAAGCCCGCAAGGCCCAACACGCTGACTTGGAGTAGAAGGGAAAAACTCTTTGTAAATCCTAACTGGCAGCATATATAAAACCACCAAGGGGCACCCCTAGAGAGCTCATACAGATTAGATTACATGCATCAACTCCGCCTACGGTGGCTCCCTGTAAACACCATACGTTCATATACTAGATTGCTAGCAGGATGTAGCGATCCTCCACCGAGGGGACGTGAACCTGGGTAAACTTCATGTGCCCCTCGTCGTTTATCGACCACCATCGAGTTTGCCGGATCCCACGCTCTCTCCATGAATCGAAAGCCCTCAAGCATGGGCATTGCTGAGGTAGAACCTCATCAATTGGTGCCGACCGTGGGGACGACGGGATCTGGATATACGGATTCGCCGGCTCCTTCACCAACCACCATCGACTTGCCTGCATTGACATCCTCCATCAACTCACCTACACCGACAAGGGTCAACGGCTCATCACCAGCAACCGCCGTCGATTCTGCATCGCCAACCATCCACATCGACATCGACACTGCATCGCCAACCATCCACATCGACATCGACACCGCATCGCCAACCATCAACATCGACATCGACAACGCATCGCCAACCATCGACATCGACACTGCATCGCCAACCATCGACATCGACACCGCATCGCCAACCATCAACATTGACATCGACGCTGCATCACCAACCATCATCGGTATCACTTCGCCGGCTGTCGTCGATGTCGCCTCGCCGACCATTGGTACGCTTTATTCACCAACCATCGTCGATTCCGCTCCAATGGTTGCCATCGACACCCCAGTGGTGACCGTCGTCGACCCCATCTCATGCTTGACGGGGTCGACCTCGACAAGAATCGGAGTTTTCGAGATGACCTTCAGGTTGTTCAACTTCCACGTGGATGATGACAGCACTGCTGAGGTGATTTCCATCATCGACCCAGCCACGCCCGCTGCAGATCTGGACACACCGTTGGCAGTCGAAAGTACTCCCTCGACAACAGCGCCACCGACGTCAGCGAAGGTAGATCCAATGCTGGAAATATCGACCCCATCAGTTAGGTCGAACGACTTTCAAGATCCGCCTCCATCCCCAACCACTGCATACTGCGTCGAGTGCGACTCCTATCACTTCATGGGCATCAGAGATTTCTCACCTCACAAGATCGCTGGCTATGAAGATCCTTGTGGAGGCATTGCTGCAGTCTACCCGATGATCTCTGAGTGCGAACGGGCTCTCAACGCCCTCACGCTCCAACCAACGCCCTACGACCCTGACTACGTCGAAGGGGTTATACTCAGACTACACATGTTCAGATGATGACGTCTATCCTGAGGCCAAGGGGAAGATCAGAAATTCAATCATCTCACACTTGAGCGAATCTGCCATATCTCGCAGCAGATACGTGGTCGATTATGATTCTGATACAATGATCGAGGCAGGGTCGTGTATTGGCGACGATGACATATACCCTCTGGCGCAAGGCGAGATTAGTGATGACTCAGTTTCGCCATCGGGCGGACACTGCATGATGGCATCGCACGGAGATGGGAATGAACACCGAGCCAACAGCAATCGAGATCGGCCAACCGCTGGCGGCCGATTCATCATACAAAACCAGATCCAGCACGCGAGGAAAGTCTATTCGGGCGAGGTACCTATGGACCCAAATCCCACCGCAGAGGAGGTAGACGCGCTTCAATTCATCATCCAGGAGCAGAAAGACTAGATCAGCAGCGAGAGACGGATCCTGGAACGATGTAGGGAGGAAGCCGACGCATCTAGCCGACGACGTGCTGAATTATCATCACACTACTCATTGAGCGTCCCACATAGAACGCGATCTCATCTCCCACCCGGGGGCGACACCCACAACATCGCAAGAAACTTGGAAGCAGAATTCAATGAGGTCAAATTACTACCCAAAACCAAGGAAGCTGCGATCATGGCTGCTACAGCATACATCGCTGCCAATGCGCCTAATGATGACGAACATATGCGACATCTTAGAAACTTGGCGCTCGAAGGCGTCAGGGTGCTCCAAGGCACGAACGAACAAGGACATGACACAACACCACAAAAAAATATCCCTCCACCAGAGAAATTTAGATACCTGCAGGCAGCGGCGCCAGCAGTAGCGCCCAGGCCTCAAGTTGTGGAACCTATCAATTTTGAACTTCGGCACGGTTTAGCTCAGCGCACGGTCGACCTGGCACGCATGCGACGTGAAGCACGCCACTTCAAGGGCGAGGGTGAGCCGCAGACATTCGACAACAATCGCCATGGACTGTGTGGCACAGAATGCTTCAGCATCCTCATCCGCTCCACACCACTGCCAAACGGAATCAAGCTCAGCGATGGTATAGTCAAGTTCAATGGGAAGTAGGACCCTCAAATTTGGCTTGATGACTTCATAAATGCCGTCACCATCAGCAGCAGATCCAGAGATAACGCCCTTCAGTTGCTGTCGCTGCACTTGAAAGATAATGCAAGGGCGTGGCTCAACAACCTTGCTCCAGAGAGCATTTGCTCCTGGGAGGAATTTCGGCAGGCTTTCATCGCAAACTTTCGAGGCACCTCGCGACGACCCACTTCATTCGAAGAACTTCGCTTGTGCATGCAGAAGACAGGGGAAAGTCTGCAATCATACATATCTCAGTTGCTCAGCCTACGCAACACGTCAGAGAACATCTCGCCCAAAAGAGCTATCGATGCTTTTGAGATGGCCTCATCCGGCGAGACTTTAGGGAGGAGTTGGGACGATCCAAGCCGAAGACAATCGACCGACTCATGAGCCATGCAAACGAATGGGCCGACAAAGAGGATTTCATCGCAAACCCTAGAAGCCATCGCCATTCACTGGACCATGACATTGATGCTAAAGATCAGCTTCAGTCCGGGTCGCGGCTGGTGCGGCAAAAAGGGTGTCGAGGCCTCTATAGAGATTCGGATACAGCAGACATGGTAGCAGCAGGCTACATAAACAATGACCACGATGACAACCACGATGGACCCAAGCAAGGTAACACGTACTACGGAAGCAGCAGCCGAGGCGCCGGCGGTGATTCGAGGCCAAAAACAGAGTGGCGTCGGTGTCGGGACCAACCACCACCCTCGATGGAAGAACTGCTCAACGAGGGGGTGTCCCAGGCACACTTACCTCGACAAGGATGGCATGCAAAAACCAGCACATCTCCTCATCGAGTGCTGGGAATTCCTTCGGCTCATCCAAGCGCTTTAGAAAAAGATACGGTCAGAACAACCTGTTGTATGCGTCGTGGCTTACAACGCACCTCCGCCACCACGTATCCCACCACCAAACGCGATGCAACATGGCCATCAGGCCACCATGATCCAACACCTCATCGAACCACAGCAGCAGGTCATCGAGGAAGAAGCATTCCCGCCACCACGTGGTTTTGTGCCTATGATCCAGAGAGGGCGCTCGACAAACCGCATCCAGAGGAAGCGAGGAAGGGAGGTTTTTCACGCCGAACATGCTCCGCCAGCATCTCCTGAGTACCTGAACTGGTCCGAGCACCCAATTGGGTTCGATCGATCGGATCACCCACCGAAGATCCCGCGTCTAGGCCATCACGCTTTAGTCCTCGAAGCTCAGATAGGAGGTTTTTACCTCCAAAAGCGTGTTCATGGACGGAGGAAGTACCTCATCTATGCTGCCACACTGCGGAAGATCAAGATCCCGATGAATGAGCTTCTGCCGACAGAAACTTCTTTCCACGGAATCGTCCCAGGAAAGCCGACTTACCCTTTGGGGGTCATACACTTGGATGTCATCTTTGGCACTCTAGCAAATTTCAGAAAGGAGAAGATCGAATTCGAGGTCATCGACTTGCCCTCACAGTACCACGCCATCCTTGGGTGACCAGCGTTTGCCCGATTTATGGCGGTCCCTCATTATGCCTACCTCAAACTGCGGATGCCCGCAAACAGAGGACCATTGACGATAAGTGGCAGCTTTGCTCGTTCTGAAAATTGCGACAAAGATTTCAACACTTTGTCCCAGACATTCAGGATTCATGAAGAACTTCATCACATCAGAGAAAGCACCAACATGGACATAACTCCAGCGGCGCAGCAGAACGCCCCAGAGTTGTCATTCAATGCTAGTAAGGACACACGTGAGCACCAGATCCACCCGACAGATCCATCCAAGACCACGCGGGTGTCGAATTCTCTCTCCCCCGCATAGGAAAGCGTGCTCGTCGAGTTCTTTCGTGAGCACTGGAGGATGTTCGCCTGGTGTCCAGCAGATATGCCAAGCATCCCGAGGGAACTTGCCGAGCACGAATTGAAGATTTTTCCCAATGCAAAGCCCATCAAACAATCGATGCGTCATTACAATCCGGAGAAACCCTTGTCAATGGGAGAAGAGACAAATCGACTCCTCAAAGCAAAATTCATCAGGGAGATAAAAGAGGCCACATGGTTGTCACCACCAGTCATGCTGGAGTAGAAGGACACCAAGATCTACAGGATGTGCATTGACTTCACCGCGCTGAACAAGCACTGCTCGAAGGACTACTTCCCACTCCCTCAAATCGATCAGATCATCGATTCCACCGCTGGCTGCGAGCGTCTTTTGTTCCTCGATGCCTATTCAGGGTACAATCAAATAAGGCTGAAAGTTGAAGACGAGGATAAGACTGCCTTCATCACCCCGCATGGGGTATACTGCTTCACAATAATGCCTTTTGACTTGAAGAACACAGGAGCCACCTATCAATGGTGCATGCAGGCGTGCCTAAAAGAGTAGATCGGCCGCAACGTCGAAGTCTACATCGACGATATCGTCATCAAGTCTACAAAAACGGACAGCTTGCTCAACGATCTGCGCAAAACCTTCGCCAATATCGACCGCTACAGCATCATGCTCAACCCGAAAAAGTGCTCCTTCGGAGTACCTATAGGCCAACTGTTAGGATACCTCATTTCTGAGAGAGGGATCGAGGGCAACCCGGAGAAGATCCAAGCAATCATCAACATGCAGTCGTCGAAGACACTTCGACATGTCCAGTAGTTGACATGTCATCTAGCAATGCTCAACCGCTTCATCAGCAAGCTAGGTGGAAAGGCTCTCCCCTTCTATCGGGTTCTCAGGAAAATGGAAAAGTTCACCTGGACAGCAGAAGCGCAAGCTGCCTTTGACGACCTTAAACATCGCCTTTCGACGTCCCCAGTGTTGGTCACGCCATGCGAGAAAGAGCCAATTCTGCTATACATAGCCGCAACTAATCAGGTGGTCAGCTCTGTTCTAGTCGTCGAACGTGCAGAAGAAGGCAAAGAGCATGGAGTATGAAGACCGGTCTACTACCTCAGCGAGGTACTCTCCCCAACCAAGCAAAGGTATCCTCACTACCAGAAGCTAGCATATGCTATATATATGACAGGGAAGAAGCTGTCGCATTACTTCGAATGCCACTCCATTGTAGTAGTAGCCTCGACCCCAGTTTCAAGCATACTTAACAACCCCAACGCCACGGGATGCGTTTCGCTATGGGGCATCACTCTCGGGCCGTGGGAGATCTCATACCAGCGGCAATCAGCTATCAAGTCGCAGGTCCTGCCAGATTTCATTGCCGAATGGACCGAAGCACAGATGCCCGAACTCCTAGACTTGTTGAACAAATGGACAATCTACGTTGACAGCTCCAAGCGTGTTTCGGGGGCAGGAGCAGGAGTGATCCTCGTGTCCCCACAGGGGGATAAGATGCACTACATTCTACGTATGCGATTCGCCAACCCCTATAACAACAAGACCGAATATGAAGCTGTCCTACACGGCATGCGCATGGCGAAAGCGTGTGGCGCCACTCGCATCAAGATCCACGGCGACTCAAATCTCATCGCCCAGCAAGTCATGAAGGACTGCGACGCGACTTATGCAAGCATGATTGCATAGCGTGCAATGTACGACAAGCTCAAAGGCAATTTTGAGGGGTGCGAGGTGACCCACATCGGCAGAGAAAGCAACGAAGAGGCAGATAACCTAGCCAATATCGGATCCAAGTGTTTGCCGATACCACCAGGAGTTTTCTTCGAGGAGACATTCGAGCGATCCATCAAGATCAAGCCGGTCGCCGTCGACCCAGCATTAGCAACACGCTCAGAGGCTAGTCGCTCAAAGGACGCTCCAGCAACAGAGAAGAAAGACCTGCCCAAGCAGACCGCCGAAGTCATGCTAGTCGAGGCAGTCTGGACGAAGCCGTACCTCGCCTACCTGATAAGGGGCGAGCTACCAGAAGACACCATCCACCGTTGAAAAGTCATGCGATGCTCCAAGGCCTTCACGATAATCCAGGGAGAGCTCTACAAGCACAGCACCACAGGAGTCCTCCAAAGATGCATAGCGCCCGAGGATGGAATCGCCCTTCTTCGAGACATCCACGAAGGAACCTGCAGGCACCATGCCAGAAGCCAAACTCTAGTCGCCAAGGCCTTCCATTCAAGGTTCTACTAGCTTTCGGCCCTTCACGACGCCAAGACATCGTCGAACGGTGCGACGCGTGCCAGCGTTTCGCAACAAAACCTCATTCACCCGCATCAGAGCTACTCACCATCCCCGTGGCCTGTCCCTTCGCGCAATGGGGACTCGACCAAGTGGGACCTCTACCCAAGTCGTCACGAGGTGGACACACCTATCTCTTAGTCGCTGTCGATAAGTTCTCCAAATGGATCGAAGCAGTCCCGGTCACCAACCAAGAAGCAACTACGACGGTCAAGTTCTTCGAGTCCATCACCTACCAGTACGGGATGCCCAATAGCATCATCACCGACAATGACACCAACTTCACCTCGGGCGAATTTCAAGAATTCGCCAAAGAGCTGGGCATCAAGATCAAGTATGCATCAGTGGCGCATCCCAAATCCAACGGGCAGGTTGAGAAAGCCAACGGGCTTGTTTGCGCCGCCTGAAGATGCGACTCCTTCGACCCCTCAAATGCGCGGCAGTCGCTTGGGTCGAAGAGCTACCATTAGTCCTATGGAGTCTGCACACTATGTCCAACTCCTCCACTGGCAACACGCCGTTCTTCCTACTCTTCGGAGCCGAAGCAGTACTCCCCACCGATGTGCGTTACTATGCACCTCGCTTGGTAGCTTACGTCAAAGAAGATGCACAGAAGGCACTTGAAGATGCCCACAACCTGCTGGATGAGGCTCGAGACATCGCCCTCACCAGCTGACGAGGGTTAACTCGACAAATGTCCTAGATGAAGGACTTAGGATCGGGGAGATAGGGCGTCGGATGAACTCGAAGGTAAAGTTAGTCGAAATAGGTGTGTATCGAAAGTAAACTTGGGTGTTCAACCTGGCTTGCTTTCAATCTGCCCTACACCGTCCCCTCCTGGCCCCTATATATAGGTGGCCAGGTCTCGAGGATCGGGTAGGGTCCGATACAGATTACAATATCGACATACGGTAAGAACTCGTATTCGACTTATCATTACAATTGGGCCTAGCTTAACGGGCCTCAGGGGTACTCAACTAACGGGCTCTATTAGCTATACCCTTGTCAGTAGCCCCTGAGATTCTACCAGAATTGCAGATTCAGGTTGAATCTCTAATCTTTAAATCTTCGACTTGATCAATTCTTCATCTTCTTCATATCTTAAAATCTTCGACTTGGTCTTTCGACTTATGTTCATGATATTTTTTCGCAAGGGGGTTTGATGAACAAGCCTGACAACTCTGACGGATCTAGAGGTCAGTTAACTGCCGGAGCAGATACTTGTCACCTACTTCAAATTCAATCCCCTTGGACTTGAATTCGGGATACTGGTCAAACCCACTCTTTTGCCGCATTTAGGACTTACAAAGAATGAATCCCAGTGATTCTCAGGGTACCCAGTGCGTCCACCAGGATTTTCTTCACGTCGTAGACACGGATACATACCAGCAGAGTGCATCCATGTGCGTATACCAGGCCACACAGGACGGATCCCGGGGTCTTACCTTCGTGACAAGTCACGGCATTCGAGTTTCGTTGCGATAACGCAACTCGAGAATCTTATGTCGCAGTCAAATTCTGACTGAAAATATTCGGGTTTCTACAACCATAAAACTCGCTCCCGATGGGAGTAACACTTCTCCAATCTCCAATGCTTTACCAATGAATATCGTCGGGTGTGCTCAGCGCTCCCGATGGGAGTAGCCCCCGAGGCTATAGTTGAAAAAGTGTTTTTTCGAGTATAGGCTCAAGAGATAATGTAACACGTCATACTTCAACTCGAAATACCTCAACGTCGAGGTTCTTCAACTCGAGATACTTTCAAGAACACCTTGTCGTTGAGTACTAGTCCACTACTTCAATGAAGAGTTCCATTCGACTTTCCTTAGAAAGTAACAGCCTCCAAGGCTATAACCAGAAATCCTTCATAGATGAACCTTTTTATAAATTTAGCATTTGTCGGCGCCATCCTGTTTCCTTTGCATATATATTTTATGACGTCAACGAAGACGTAACTCTTCCTCAGTGCGAACCGTTGTATGGGTAACACTGTAACTTCCACGATTTTGTGACCGTTTAGTGGGCTGCCCGATTTTTGACCGTTGGTGGGCTGACGTTTCCGATCTTTGCGCCACGTCTCAGCCCACGATCTTTCTCCCAGAAGATATATAAATGGCATAGTGGGGAATCATACTGTTCACCAGCTCGTTGCCTCCGCCGCCTCCATTGCTGATCTCCTCTGCCTCTTCCTCTCTTGCGAAGCCCCCACGCGCACTTTTGTGCTGGATGCGCGTGAAACATCTGGCCACCAAGAGTGCTATGGCCAAGTCTTCTGCCACCAACTGAGTTCGCTCCACCATCACCAAGAAGGAGGTGGAGAAGGCCACGGCGGACGGCCTCATCGCTGCCGAAGATTCCATTAAATTTCCCAGTACCGAACGGATCCCGAAGCCCCCGAGCGGTTACCGGGTAATGTTCCTTGCTTTCCTCTTCCGCGGTTTGTCCCTTCCTGCCCACGAGTTTCTCCGTGGGCTACTATTTGTCTACGGTGTGCAGCTCCATCAGCTCACACCAAATTCCCTTCTCCACATTGCTTGTTTCGTGACTCTTTGCGAGTCCTTCTTGGGCATTGAGCCCCACTTCCTTCTTTGGAGGTCAATCTTTCGGCTCCGCCCCAACATTGCTTTGGCTAGGAAACCTAAACTGGGCGGAGCCGTCGTTTCTGTGCGCCCTGAAGCGCAATATCTTGAGTTTTCCATGGCCGCATCTGTCCAAGGGTGGAGGACCAAGTGGTTCTATATCAAGGATCGCAAATCCTCTCCTGAAGATGAATTCGGCTTGCCTCCCTTTGACGCTTCTCAGGAGGTGAAGAAATTGAGGTCATGGGACTCGCTTCCCTCAGATGCGGAAGTAGAACAAATTCTTCCTCTTCTATCCCGCATTCAAGCTCTGAAAACAGGCCTAGGAGGTGCTTTGTCGGGTATCCAACTCATGGCGTTTTTCATACAACGTCGAGTTCAACCCCTGCAATACCGCCCCACCAAGCTTTGGGCTTACTCTGGCTTGGAAGATCCTACTCGCATATCTGAAGATCTGATGTCAAAAGAAGATATCGACAAGCGAGTCAGGAATCTCACCAAGCTCACCAAAGAACATTCAGTTGCTGATTTGACTGCCAATTTCTTCGACTCCGTGCACCCTCTTCCCGAGGTATACATCCCTATATCCATTTGTTGTCAGACTTTCCTTAGTTTCGACTTGCGTTATTCTTTGCCTCTGCACTCTGCTGATTTTTTAATATGCAGGGTCACCAATTCATTGTTTCTCGTCCTCCTCTTCCGGAGGCAGGGCCCCTACCAACTGATCTTGCCTCTTCTGCATCTGAAGCCCCCAAGGCTGACGAAAGTCAGGACGAAGAGGATATCGAAGAATCACAAAATGAGACTAGCTCGTCGACGTCGCTTCCTCTCGCACTTGCTGACGAAGTTGGTATCGACAAGAAAAGGAAGCGTGTCGACGAAATTGCTTCCTCGAGCTCTGCGGCGGCTGGTAAAGCCCCCGTTATTGTGGAAGATCTCGAATACTTTGACATGCTAGCATCGTAAGTATTGTAACCATATCTTTCGATTGTACTTTTCTTGTCTCATTCTCATAACTTGCTTTTGTCATGCAGTGATGATGAAGAGCCGCCGGTATATGCTACGGCTGCCTCTCCTGCGGCCCCTGACGAGCCAACTGAGCCAGATGTTGCTCCGAGGACTACCAGGGCCTCTGTAAAGAAGGTTTCTCAAACTCAAGCCCGAAACCTCAAACGCGCGAAGAAGGCCAAAGAAGCCGAGGTTTCTCTGGAGGCCCATGTTCCTACAGTTTCTTCTGATGATGTGAGTGTTTCTTCTTTGCTTGCTTTCTCTTCATACACTTCTACTCTGACACACTCTTTCCTTCAGGCTTTAGTAAAGAGATTCATCAACTTGGGTACTGAATGTGCGGGGTACCTAAAGGTTGCGAAAGCTTCCGAAGGTGAAATTTTGATGTTTCAATCATTACTTTGCCACTGTACTCTGTCTTTTGCTGTTTACCTGACTCCCCTTCGTCTTCTTTTGCAGCTGCCTTAGCAGCAGCAAACGCTCGAATTGCGTCGCTGGAAGCGGAGCTCAATGCTTCCCGAAAAGCTTATGATGTTGCGGCCGCCGCCAAGGTGAATGCTGAGAAGTCGCAAAAATCTGCTCTTGGCAAGGCGAAAAAAGCTGAAAAAGCTGTAGCTGAAGCCAACAAGGCGCGTGCTCAACGAGAGCAAGCCGTGGCGGAGCGTCTTCACACCATGTCTTGTGCCGCTGAAAGTAAGTTCTTCGACTTGTCTTTCTACTTTCGAATTCTGTTGCCCTTGTGTACCTGTTGTCACTTGTCTCTTCTTTTCGTTTCTGTGTGTGCAGAATTTACCGGGGTATCTCTGTCGGCTTTGCAAACAGACGATGACCCTCTGATGAATGCGGTTAACCTACTCGAAGAAAACTGGATATCTATCCAGGAAACTTTTGAGTTGGCTGGCCGCGTTCTGTCACGGCTATTTGCCAGGTTGTGGCCAAAGAAAAGGATGGCAGTCCCGAAGGACAACCTGACCGAACTCACCAAGTCTTTTGACACCGATGAAGACCCTACTCTCCAGCTGAAGGGGCTGTCCATTAAGCGCGGCGCCGAAGGTGCCATTGCACTTTCTCTTGCGCATGGTACAGACTTCGACTGGGGGAGGGTTAGCTCCCCCCATGGCCATACCCGTGATGAGATGAAGGTGTTTTTCGAGAAGGCGAAGAAGTTGGCACCTGCGTTGTTGACAACGATTTCTCCTTCGGCAGCATCTGCTGTGCCTGCTGTGCCACCTCCAGCGGCGAAAGATCCAGTGCCACCATCGACTTCTAGCGAGGAACTGGCCGCGCCCCCTTCTTCCACGGAGCACAATGCTGAGGTGGCGTAGACTCAGCTTCTTCGTAGCTATTTTAGTTTCCTCCTTTTTGACTGTAAAGACTTCAATTAAGTGCAACCCGAGAACCTTAGCCATAGGGTTGTACTCTTATGTAAATATATCCTCTTCATATGAAGTTTTATGCTGCCTTTCTGAAATTGTTTCTTCTTTCTTTTCTTTTGTAGTCGATGAATGTTCATGATCCTTTGACTCGTGGTCCTGCTCCTTCCTCTGCTCGTGGATTCGATCCTCAGATTTCGTCGACTCCTAGTCGATGCAATCAATGCGCAGAATATTCTTCGAGGATTTCTGATCTTGAGGTTCGCTTGGCTTCAGCCAAACGCCAAGCTCAGATGGCGTTTGATAAGGCTAGCAAAACTTCTGCCCTGACGAAGCAGGTGTCGATTCTTGGCGATGAAGTGTCCAGCTTGACGGCGAAGATTCTGCATCAGGAAGAATGCAACTCTTTTATTCTTGGTATTGTCGAATCTGCCTGTGAGATGTTGCGATGTAAGCTTCCTCTCGACTTATTTTCTTCTCTTTTTACTGTTACTTTTGTGATATCCTTTGCCCTTGTAGGCAGTTGCTTGGACTTCGCTGCGGAAGATCGTCGGGTTACCGAACGAAGCGCAGCTCTAGAGAAGATGTCCGCAGGTGTTGAGAATTTATAGTCTGATCCTCGACGCTGAAGCGCTATTGTGTTGCTTCAGGACCGTGCCCAACATATTGGCGAGGCAGTGGATGGTTGTAGGAGAGCTCTTGTGACTATGCACTCGGTGATGCTTCCTCGCAATCCTCTGCCTGCTACTTTTCCATTGCTCCTTGACGTTTTTAGATCCAACCAGCGAATCCATTGTTTAATAGAACTGAACCTAGTGGCAGGTGCCAACTTTGCTCTTGGGTGGATACGCAAGTGGCATCCAAGACTCAATTACAGTTCTGTGTCGCTGAGCTATCCTCCTGGTGGGGCGAGCCTTCGAGTACATTTAGAGAGTACCTTGCAGCCTGCCCGACGAATCATAGCCAGGTTGTTGCAAGAAGACTCCGCGTTTTTCCGCGAGTTTCACTACTTGGACCCTTTAGGTGTAGATGATTCTGACAACCCGATGTTGTAAGATGTATGTGGAACGCGAGAGATTATTTATTTCGCGACTATATGTCTGAAATTTATTCTCAAGGCGTATTTGTATGGTTCAGTGCGTTTGCCGCATTTTCTCTTTGAAAGACTCGTAAACTCGAATATGAGGAATGCTTTGTCTTTATTTATACTTGTAATGTAAGATACATGGGGTGGCCCAAGAGATCCGGCCTCTGACCTGTGTTCTGGATCTAGAGGGCATTGCCCCTGGTATAACTCGTGGCTTTTTACAGCCTTTATTGTTCTATTCTATTGTCTTAGGATGCTTATGTCGTCGTGACTTTCCCTTTTTCCTCTGCGCCTGTGTCTTCTCCTAATGCTCCTACTCGTGGTTTCTTCGTTTCGGGCTCTGCGACGCATCCTTCGAGTAGCTTGACACCTTCTGTAGTCGCGCTTTTTGCCTTTTCTGCATGGCTGGCTATTACGCCAAAATTTTGCGCCAGTTTGTGGAATTCCCTGTCGCAGAGATCGGAAACTTCAAAACTTCCTTTTACTGTAATTATTCCTCTTGGTCCTGGCATTTTAAGTACCAAATATATGTAGTGGGGCACTGCCATGAATCGCGAAAACGCGGGTCGTCCGAGGATCGCGTGATATTGCAATGGCCAATCCATGACTTCGAAGTCTATCTTTTCTCTTCTATAATTTTGCCGGTTGCCGAAGCAAACATTGAGTGCTCTTCGACCCAACGGGTAATTGGCACTTCCTGGTACGATTCCATGGAAGGAGCAATCTGTTGGCTTCAAGAACTCTAGTGATATATGCATTGCTCGGAGTGTTTTCGCGTATATCAAGTTAATTCCACTCCCTGCATCCATGAATATTCTGTCGACATCATACGTGCCGATTTGAGCTTTGAGTACCAAAGGCGCGTTTCCCGGCCGAGGTACTGTTATAGGGTGATCTTCTCTGTTGAACTCTATTGGTTGCTCTGACCAATGCAGATACTCCGTTGCAGCTGGAGGTGATATGACTGCTAAGTTGACTTGTCGAGTTATGCTCTTCTCTTCTTTGTTCGACTTGGGTACAGGTTGTATCATTGATATGATATGTCCTTTCGATGGTACGTACCCTTCGTCGTCGTCCTGTCCCTGGTTTTGCTGGTCTTGTCCTTGAGGCGCTCCATTGTTTCCTTGCTGCTTTGTCGCAGGATTGCTACTTCCTTCGAATCCTTGTCGCCTTGCTTCGGTTTGCTTATTTATTGCTGCTTCTTGCAGTTTTAAGAATGTTGTGCAATCTTTCATTGCGTGCCTTGATACTCGTTTCCCGTCGACGAATGCTGAGTGTATATGACAAGGCCCGTTGAGCATATCTTCTGGTGACGGGTTGTACTCTCTGGATTCCCTTATAGGGAACTTCTTATAGTCCTCCTTTCTGTAGCTTTTATATCCTGAACTTCTGCGATCATTTCCTTGATAGCTGTTGTCTTTATATCCTGCGGCGACTTGGCTATGCGAGCCGTAGTTGTCGTAGTTTCGGGATCGTCTCCTTTGACTTCCATATCTGTTTCTTCTGTCGTCCTCTCGAGATCGCATCCGCTTGTTGTTGCACGCATCTTCTCCGTCTGCGAACCTGTTTACTGTGTCCATGAGGTCTGACACTGTTTTCGGCTTGATTCTGCCCATCTCTTTGACTAGGTCTCTTCGCCTTAATCCGATGATGAACGCGTCTATTGCTCTTTCATCTGAAACTTCGACTGCTGAGTTTTTGATGAGGCTCCATCTTTGGATGTATGCCCGTAGTGTTTCGTCGCGTTGCTGAACGCACGCTTTGACTTCTTCTATTGATGCTGGTCGTTTGTATGTCGACCTGAAATTGCTTGTAAATTGCTTTGTGAGGTCTTCCCAACTTCCAACAGATTCTTTCTCTAGTTTGCTCAACCATGACCTTGCTGCACCGGTGAGGTGTAGTTGCAAACTTTGCATTGCTGTTTCCTTGGTTCCTCCTAATATTTGGACTGCTTGCAAGTAATCTGCAAGCCATGATTGCGGTTCCTGTGATCCATCGTATTTTTGTTGATCATGAGGTAGTTTGAATCCCTTGGGAACTAAAGTGGTGCGAACCCTGCGGGTAAAGCATGATGCTCCCATCTCTTTTTCGTCGTCTTCATAGTCGCGCTTTTCATTTGGGGATCGTGATCTTCGGGTTCCACCGTGCTGCCTCGGTGATGGCGATCGAGATCGGTGCTTGCTGCTTCTGCGCCGAGGATTATTGTGACGGCGAGGTGACCTTGCTTTGTGCGCTTCCTTGTGGTGATATACTTCTTCTCCTTTTGCTGATAGCTTGTGGCCCACCATGTTGAGTCCGTTCAGTGCTGCTCTATGCATATGTTCTCTAGGATCTCCTGGACTTGGTCGAGTTGTAAGTAGATATGCTTGTGCTGCTACTAGTGCTGCTTCAGGAGTTTTTGGTAGGATGTTTCCCTGCTCGTCGACCGATAGGAAAGACGAGTCGAGGTTTTTGGAAATACTTTGCCTGTCAGAATACTCGAGGTTATCGTACCTTGAACCGTGTCGACGATTTTTCCTTGCGTTGCTGTGTGATGCGTCGCTCCGTGCTTTTCGAGCAGCCTCGCTAGCTGCAATGGCTGATTCTTTTCTTCTTTGTATCTCTGTTTTCTCCTTTGCCAATTGCTTGGCCTGCTGCCTTAGGGCGTAATGATACCCCAAAAGCATATCTTTGCTAGAATTTGATGGTATTGGCATGCCGTGTTCTACGGCTTCTCTTATTATCCTCCATTCGTCGACTGATAGTCGAATTTTTTCCCTGCCTGCGAGGGATTCTGGTGTTTGCCCTTCTGCTAAGTGATTTGCTCCTCTGTCGATATTTGCTGGGTTTAATACTAGATTGTCGTTTTCGTCGAATTCTTCTGAATTATCTCCTATAATGGCGAGCACCTGGCATTGTTTGCCGATGTTACCCTTAAAGCTTGAGAAGATCGAGTTACTATCCTCAGAAAGCTCTAATCCTGTCTTCCATGTATCTGTTGACTTGTCTATGGTATCGTCGAGGCAGATCGTGAGATCTTCGAGTTGGACCTCCACGTCAAAATTTTCCTTTTCTTCGTTGTCTTCTTTGATCTTTCCTTTTTGCACTTCTTCTGGGCTGACCGGTGAGTTTACTTCGCTGGAAGAGCCTTCAGAATATTCCATCATTACTGTTGTTTCAGGCTCTTTTGCCGACGGATCTTGATCTTGTTTCGTCGGATCCGAAAGGCGAGAGGAACCCGATGGCCCGATGAAGATGCTCAAACTTCCAATGGTTAGTTCCGTCTCTTGACTTCCGTCGACTTCTGAACTGTTGTTGGCTAAAAGCGAAAAAGCCGTCGAATTCATGATTCCAACGCCCAAGATCCCCACGGTCGGCGCCAATTGACGAGGGTTAACTCAACAAATGTCCTAGATGAAGGACTTAGGATCGGGGAGATAGGGCGTCGGATGAACTCGAAGGTAAAGTTAGTCGAAATAGGTGTGTATCGAAAGTAAACTTGGGTGTTCAACCTGGCTTGCTTTCAATCTGCCCTACACCGTCCCCTCCTGGCCCCTATATATAGGTGGCCAGGTCTCGAGGATCGGGTAGGGTCCGATACAGATTACAATATCGACATACGGTAAGAACTCGTATTCGACTTATCATTACAATTGGGCCTAGCTTAACGGGCCTCAGGGGTACTCAACTAACGGGCTCTATTAGCTATACCCTTGTCACTAGCTCAACAGTCTACTAGCAAAGCCTCCGCAATTACAACAGCAGACAGGTATGTGGACGATCTTTCGAGCCCGGCAACCTTGTGCTTCGCCTCAAGCAAACAAGCACGACGAAGCAGGAATCACCATGGGAAGGCCCATACCTCATCCACAAAGTCATCCCAGGCGGAGCGTATCGACTATGCAACCCCAAAACAGGGGCAGATGTGAAGAACCCGTGGAGTGTCGTGCAGCTATGCCGCTTCTACCCTTAGAAGAATTAGACTCTCTTTCCCCTCCCTCTCTTTGTAACTAGGCCTTGGCAGCAGTCCACGCCCAATATTGTGCCTTTGGCACCAATCAATAAAGCAAAGTTCCTCACATCTTGAGTCGATACTTACGTTAACCCACGCTCAGGGGCTTCGCCTTAAAAATCTTCAACCCACGCTCGGGGGCTTCGCCTTAAAAATCTTTGACCCACGCTCGGGGGCTTCGCCCCACACTCGGGGGCTTTGCCCTAAGGACCTATTTTGACCCACTCGCGTTCAAAGAGTTCAATGCACATATGTAAACAAAGGACGATCGACGACGCGTCATGAGCATTCACAGAGTATGTACAACATAGATTTATAGTGTACATCAAAAATCGGCCTAAGCTACTGGAGGATTCTGGGCTGCTCTCTCCCTGTCGCTTTCATCGACAATCTGCGCCACTATACACCTGGCGGCTCGCCGACAAGCAGCATAATGGCCGGTCATGTCCGTACGGCCACTAGACGTCGAAGGTACCCTCTTCACCAACTCCATGTCAACCTCCGGATAGTGGACTCGCACGAAGGATAAAGAAACAAGGGCTCCACATCAAAGATGTTGATGAACGAAGCGGTAGATCACCTCCCCATTCTTGAATCGTCTCAGCACGGTAGGAAGGCCGTTGGGCTGGTCATTCAGAGGAAATATCACCTGATGAACAATTGCCAAAGCCACACGGCACGTCTCAGCCAATGCTTCGGCCTGAGAACTTCGATCTTGGAGCATGGTTAATGCGTCAGCCTTTGATCGATCAGCCAGAAATTATCTGTGACCAAATTGGCGTGCGTTTGAGCGGTACTCAGATGCGCGTTCACCCGACGAGCCTCGGTCTTGTCGTGCAGGCACGCATCTGCATTCCATAGAGAAGCAATCAACAAAGGCAGACTAGAAAAGTCCATCACGAATATGGAATACTTACACTTCATAGCTTTGCCAAGCCTGTCGATTTCACCAAGAAGTAATCGCTCTGCATCGGCAGCCCGCGAGGCCTTCGAGAGAGCAACATCGATCTGAGCGGTAACCCTTTTTAACTCTTGCTGAGTGCACCTTAACTGGTCTCGCAAGGTCCAGATCAAAGATAATTCGCCTGCAGAAGGCGCTCACCTTTCGACGGCAGCTGAAGGCGATTTCCCAGCTGAGGACCCCCCCAGCTATCTCGTAGGAGATCGGCCAGGCATCAGACCCTGTGCGCATAACCTATAGACGATATACACAAAGAATCAACAGCACAACACATCCAAGCGTCGACAACCTCAAGAGAAGACATAGAAGTCAAATGTGCAGAAGAAACAAAAGATTCACATGTCCATGACAAATTCAGATCAGCGGTACATTATCCATTTCAAAAGCTTCGATTCTTGAAGCACCCTAGGTGGAATTGCCTGCAGCTCTCCCAGATGAGGCGCCCTTCACGCTGCGCCTTTGCTCCCGCGTAGCCTTCCTCCTGGCATTCCTCTCTGCCAGGAAGTGCACAAGGCATTTGGAAAAATCTCGAGCTCGCTCGAGGTAGTCCTTGGGAGACTTGTCGTGGCCGTCCTTGCCCTTCGGGTAGGTGCTCGTGATCTTCTCGAAGTCGCATTCGACCTCGTACATCATCATCATAGAGAAGACAGACTCGGAGCTAGTGGTTACCTATCGGCGCACTACGGTGACCAGCGGATCTTCGCCATGTTCTTTCAGCGCCAAAGCTTCGAGGATGCCCGCCATTGTGGTGCTCGTCGACTCTGGAGCAGACACATCTTGAATGCGCTCAAGCGTCGAATGCACCTTTGCTAGGAGACTTTGCACCTCTTGACAGACGCGCTTCACAACTTCGACGCTGGTGTCCAAGCCAGCAGGCTCCGTCGTCGTTTCCCCGGCACCCAACTCAGCAGCAACTACAAGGGAATAAAAACGTGATCAGCAAAAGGGCGTACTCTAGCATATCATAGTACAAGCAAGGTATGGGCTTACCGCGCAACGAATCGATGGTAGTCTGGAGGCGCTGTCGAAGACTCTTCTCCTTCAATTCGGCCTCAGCCTAGTGCTTGTCACGCAGCTCTTGAGCCTTCGCTTGTTCTGCTTTAAGCTGGGTAACTTTGGCAGCTAGACCGTCGACTTGAGTCTTCAGCAGCGAGTTATCAGCTGCGAGGCCATCAACCTGAGCCTTCAGCGATGACTTGTCGGCAGCAGCTTGAGCAGCGACCCCTGATCATCTCAAATACAAATCGATATGCCAGCAAGCAAAATTTTCGAGCAAAGAACACAAGCCATATGTGAAAGAGGCACTTACGGCGAACATCGGCCAGCTCAGCAGCCAGACGTTTGGTTTCCTTCTCCATTGCAAGGTAGTTCTTGCATATGTTGGAGAGGTTTTTGACAACAGGCTGCTTCAGTGATGTCGAAAGAATAAGCATACAGACTATGGATTAGAGGGCAAGCCCAAGTGTAAACACTTCAACTCGCCCTTGGGGGCTACTGATGGGTAATACTCGATAAGCATAATATGAAATTTAGACTTACATGGCGACCGGGCTCAGGAGGTCCACCGGAAGAGGAGACTAGGATAAAATCCCGTTCGGCCTTATCCTTCTTCGAGATGTTCGACGACCTCGGGAGTTCCTTCAGATCCGAGTCCTCGGCGTTCTTCTCTTGCGATTCGGCAGTTTGCTCGAGGGAAGCGTCGTGATGCTGAATGTGGAAGCGATCCTGATCATCCAAACTCTCGGAGATTTCGTCATTCGAAGATCTGAGATATGCAAAGAAATTAGGTGCGACAGAGACGCACAGAGGATGTTCAAGTTCAGTCAGAGGTGTAGCTTATGAAGCGTCGACACCGAAATTTGGAAGAAATTTCTTCCCAGATCGAGGAGGAGGGCGACTGTCGAGAGGCTTGGCAGGGATGGCTGGATCATCATCTTCATTAGAAGAAAAGTCGCAGCCGTCAAAATCTTCCGAATCCTTAACCCTGTCAATTTTGACGACTTTCTTATGCTTTGTCGAGGCGCGCGAGGTTGTAGGAGCAACGAAGGTCGATTCTTCGGGCACCTCAGCAAACTCGCGCCCGGGGAACTCGCCCCCTTCCGGCTGGGGCGGGTAGCAACGAGCTATGTCGATAACCTAAGCACGAAACATCGATTCAGTCATCAATTCCCGGCGGAAAGGTTGTTCAAGCATTGAAGAAACTCGATCGGACAGAAGGAGACACATACCTCGATGCGGGGACGAGACTTACTGAAGGCTTCCGCTCCTAAGTTCTTCGGCACAGCCGTCTTCTTCGTCAGGGAAGTGACGGTGCGCACTCCATCGTCAATTTCAGCTTCCTTCAGCTCATCGGAAGTGAATCGGGTTGAGTCCCGACGATCTGTGTAATCCCACATACAGTGTGCTCGAGCGGCAAGGGGCTGGATTCAGCGCTTGATGGAAGTACGGATCAGCTAGAGGCCAGACACCTCTTTTTCGGGTGTGGATCGCAGCTTCCGGATCTTCTCCATCAAAGGCTCCGTAATCGTCATTTCTTCCTTGCTCAGCTCGTGCGCCCAAGATGCCCTGGGCCGAAGGGCGTTGGTAGGGCGAAATTCCTCAAGCCCGAAGTTCTGATCGGCGGCAGGTTGGTCCTTGGCATAGAACCACCTTGTTCCCCAGCCAAGGTTGTTCTCAGGCGTCCGCAACTTGAAGTATTCGATCTCGGGGCGCACCGTGCAGCTGAAACCGCCGGTTTGATAGTTTAGAGGACGCCTGACGACGAAAATTCGCCGCCACAACGCCCAATGGGGTTCGATCCCCAGGAAGCATTCACATAGCATGATAAAGCACGCTATGTGCAGAATGGTGTTGGGATTCAGATCGTGGAGCTGAATCCCGTATGCAAAAATAAGCCTGTGGAGGAATTCGTGCGGGGGAAAGGAAAACCCTCGAAGAATGAAGGCAAGGAATAATACCCAGAATCCAGCGGGAGGTCGAGGAATGATCTCCGGTCCGCTGATGCGGACCTCCGCCGGGTCGTCCTTCAGAATGCCGATCTTCGTGGCATTCTGCAGATCTTTTTCCAGAAACTTGGTCTGGACCCAGTTGCCCACGGTGGGCGCATCGGCGTCAACAGTCTTGGCGCTCGTCCTGGCCTTCTTCGCAGCGGCAGTGCCGGCGCCGGTGGTTGAAGATCCTCTCTTGCCCATGGCGGCGCTTGCAAGTGTGTTGCTGATGTCGACGAAATCGTAGGTCTTGAGCGTGAGCTTCCGCACATAGAGGCGAGGTGATGTCGAGCCCCCGAGCGGTACTAAGTGGGCGACGGTGAGCCCCCGAGCGTGGCAAGCCACAGTCGACGCGGACCAGGACACGGCGTAGTCGACGCGGATGTAGTCGACGCGGATGTAGTCTACACAGACGAAGGCAACGCAGAGTCCGTATCCGTGAACTTAAGCCGAAAGGAATCGATCATGTTGAAGACAAAGTAGTCGATGTATTTTTCTCCAGGTTGTCCGAGCAGCCCGGCAAGTAGTCAAAATAATTTTCTCCGAGTTATCGTGACAGCCCTGATATGTTGGCGATTAACTTCTATCAACCAGGCACACACTGTAACAGCTAGATGAATTTCTTTTTGCGCGACGGCATGATGGCTGATAGATTTTTTTTTGAAGAGCTGGGCATATTTGCTCTTTTTTTTTTATGATGCTCCACGTGAAGTAGCTTTGCTTGGTGCCACAAGTTTCTTGTCTCCGCATGAGCTTGTATTTGTCGGGTGTAGTAGTATTTTCCTTCGAGGCTTGTTCCGGACACTAGTTACATAGGGAAGGAGGCCGATCGATTTGGATGGAGATCGTCAACTCACGTAGATGCACGTGTTTACTCCGACAGTTTGTCTGATTATCACGATTAAAGATCGTTCTGTCAGCTGACGATAATCTAACTGTTTGTATCCGCTCCGCTCGGGACCGGAAGTAGATCCTGATGATCGTCGAACTCGCCAGCCTGGCCTTGACGGAGATTGAAGATGTTCATGACGACGAGTCGGCTAGACGCGATCTGGCTGTGCGGTGTTAATTCCAAAACCTTTGTGCAGGTCGATGCACAGGTTCAGTACTCGCTATATGCGACCTCTGGTCGGCCGATTCAGGGAGAGTCGCGCTTCTCGCCATGCACTCGTTGTCCTTCAATCTGAGCTTGGATTCCAGTCGAGGCATGCATGTAGCAATTGAACAAATCTGCCATAACCACATGTGATTGACGGTGTATGTTTCCTTGTAGGGATTTTTTCCCTCGGCTTTTAGCCAACTTGCTTGTATCCAGACTTGATCCGATCGGTTGGTTCTGCATATGAATTCCTTTGAACTTCTCGTGAAACACCTAACAATTGATCTTTTGGTCAGCGTGCTTGCTGTACGGCCTGTCCTGATTGATTACTGCGCGTGCGCGCCTGACGACATGTGTTGCCGAGGCCGCCGAGATCCGCGTTGAGGAGCACCACAACTGTCTTGACCACGGCGCGTGCGCGGTCAGCGCGCCGTGTCGATTTGGCCGAGACAAAGGAAATCGGCAATCCTCGTGTGATGGCGTGGTTGATGTTGAGCCCCGCTGTGCAACACAGATTTCTCCGCACGAACGGAGTTGAAGTGGATCAGCCAGCGAGGTGCGATCTTGATCATTGTTGAGCCACGTCAGATGCGATCCGAGGTTGTTGAAGATGATGAAGGAGCTGGTGAGTCCGTAGATCTAGATCTCGTCATCCCTACGGTCAGCGCCAATTGACGAGGTTCAACCCCGGCAATGCCCATACTTGCGGGTTTTTGAATCATGGGGCGTATGTGGGATCCGGCGAACTCGACGGCGATCAGACGATACAGGGAAACACAGGTTTTACCCAGGTTCGGCCCCCTTGTTGGGTAATGACCTATGTTCTGCTTGTCTGACTTTATTGCTGGGGAGATTACAATGGTTGTGTTTACAGCGAGGGCGTAGATTGGATCTAGCCGAGGGTGAGGAGCTCTCGAGGATTCGAGCGCTCGGGTGGAAGGTGGAAAAAAGTGTCTAAGGGCTGCTGCATCTCCCTCCCAACCTTTTATAGGCGAAGGTTGGGTCTCGGGATTATTCTCTAAGCCAATTACAGATAGAGCGGTTTGAAAAAACCCTAGACAAGTCCTAATTCAATCAAGTCTCTTCGAGTCTTGCTCCTGGGCTGTGCCAGACGATCATGCTCGTGGGCCTAACTATCACTTTAGTAAGTGTCCTTCCTGGGCCAAAAACCAGGTAGGCTAATATCGAGGACCCGAGGGTCATTCCTTCGTCACCAACCATCTCCCCGATGAGGCCCCCGGCAGCCTTTTTTTTATCCGGATGGTGAAAAATGGCGCAGTCGCGCCCCCGGTTCCTCGTTTTCGCCCGGATTTGGAATTTCATCCATCCGGCGAGCCCATGTCATCCCCGGCCCCTCGGGCCGCGCTCAGGGAGTCCGGAGGAAACAAAAGCGCGGGAAACGTCGAGGAAAGTTCCCGTGCGCCTGGTGGCCCCGACTTGTCGGCGAGAAAGGCCGGTCGTCGTCCTCATCGCATCGTCATCCGCGCGCTGTAAAATCCTGCCGCCGCCAGATGCGTAGCTTCCACGCGGCGAGAGTCGAGTTAATGCGCGACTCTATTTATCGTGGACCTACCGCATCTGGCCGCATTCACCTTCTCCCCAGTCTTCTCTCCCCGAAACCTCCTCAAGCAATGGTGGGCTACGGCGACAGCGTGGCGAACAACAGCTTCTGCCGGCTTTCTCTGCACCAATGGGAGGAGAGGCTGCTGTAACTGGCGGGCTACCCGGCGCCGCCAGACTTCTGTGCACCCAGAGGCTGGCGCCTGAGCACGGGGGCGTCCCGATCCTGCCGCCGCCATTGGGCGATGCCCTCGACGCCGCGATCGACGAGGTGATCGAAACCCTCAGCGACGAGCAGCACGTGGAGCCGCGCTTCTTCCCCGACAACTACCCGGCGTGGAATGACTTCTTCTAGCGCAGGTACGAACGCGAGCTTGCCGCCTACAATGGACCTCCCCCTCCTCCCACGCGCAACAACGCCGCCGGCCACCGCCGCTGGTGGAGCGCGTCGGGCCGCACCCTCAAAAATGTGATCACGCACATCGAGAGTGGCAACTACCCCATCCCGGGGATGCCGCCGCCGCAGGTGCCTTCCGTATCGCGCCGACACGGGAGCTCGTGGATGCCATGGCGGATGGCATCCCGCTTGTCCGGGTCGGTGTCGTCCGGGTTGGCATCGAGGTCGGCACCCCGCTCATCCGGGTCGGCATCGACACCGAGGACGACGGTGAAGAAGGAGCCGGCGTCGACACCGCCGAGGGTGCAGCGGCGCCGCCCTCGTCATCCGCGAGTGGGAGCGCGGCCGCAAGAGGAAGCCTAGGAAGGAGGATGCAGCGGCCGCAGCTACGTCTGACCTCACTGCCGCGGAGGCTGCGCGGGCCGAGGTCGCGGCGCTCTGCGAGGCGATCGCGAGGTCCCTCGAAGACCTCGTCTCCGCCGACAACACCATGCCGATGGACGCGACACTCGCCTGGTCCAGGCAGGACTTGAGAGGGAGGAGGCGGAGCAGCAACGGTGGCTGCTGGACCTGGCGGCTGTGCGGCGTCGCGCCGCTGCCGCCGCCGCACAACCCACTGCACCCGCCAGAGGAGCGCCGCTAATCAAGCTGGAGGACTCCAGCGAGGACGACTGGTACCGGCTGACGCCGCCACGCCTCGGCGACGCTGGACAGGGGTCCAGCTGTTTGGCCCCCGGCCAGAGCAGCCAGCAGGCGCCGCCACGGCAGGACGGCGGCGACTCCAGCGACGACGACGGAGACGGCGACTACACGACGTGCTACCACCATTTGGGCTTGTAGAACGCCGTGTTTTAAGTTTATTTTATGTTTGCTTCTGGCCGAATTCAAATATATTACGAATTCAGCCTATATATGTAAGAACTCGCCTATATATATTAAATATCTCTAAATTTCGCCTAAGTTTGAATGTTTTTCGTCTATTTATGTTTGAATTCGACTTTTCCCCTGGGCTCGCCGCTGGGAAAGTGGGCCACCCCAGGCCGAATTTTACATCCATCCGGTGCTAAATAGCGCCAGATTTTGGCCTAGGGAGCCCCAACGACTGGAGATGCTCTTAGTACATCTAGTATGTTCGAGTTACATGTGGTAGTAGCTAGAATTGTCATGTTTAATATTCTGGAATTAATCGTGAAATTTGTGCCTAATTCTCCAACAATCCAAAAACCTAATTGTAGGCAATTTCCTGAATTATCAATGGCTGGTTTTACTGATGCACTGAGGTCGGATAAGTTTACCGGTGTGCACTTAAAGAGGTGGCGGTACAAGTATGAGCTTTGGCTGACCACGATGAAAGTGTTTCAGATTAGTAGAGGCAAACCTGAAGGAACTGTGTCTAAGGATGATCAGAAAAAGTTCGAGGAAGCCAATTGACGAGGGTTTAACTCGACAAATGTCCAATATGAAGGACTTAGGATCGGGGGAGTAGGGCTCCAGATGAACTCGAAGGTGAAATCAGTCAAACAAGGTGTGTATCGAAAGTAAACGTAGGTATAAACTTGGCTTGCTTTCAATCTGTCCCTCTCCGTCCTCTCCTGGCCCCTATATATAGGTGGCCAGGTCTCAAGAGTCGGGAGGGGTCCGGTACGTATTACAATATCGATATACGACATGAACTCGTATCTTGACTTGAATTACACTTGGGCCTAACTTAACGGGCCTGACGGGTACTCAAGTAACGGACTCTATTATCTATACCCTTGTCAGTAGCCCCCGAGATTCTACCAGAATTGTAGATTCGGGTTGAATCTCAAATCTTCATTTATTTGACTTGATCAATCTTTCGACTTCTTATTCCTGTATTTAAAGAATAAATATCTTTTATTATATTATCTCGCAAGGTGTTTTGATGAGCAAGCCTGACAACTCTGATGGATCAAGAGGTCAGTTAACTACCAGAGTAGATACTTGTCACCTACTTCAAATTCAATCCCCTTGGACTTGAATTTGGGAAACTGGTCAAACCCATTCTTTTGCCTGCATTTAGGACTTACAAAGAACGAGTCCCAGTGGTTCTCAGGGTACCTAGTGTGTCCACCAGGATTTTCTTCGCATCGTAGACACGGATAATTACTAGCAGAGCGCATCCATATGCGTATACCAGGCCACACATGACGGATCCTGGGTTCTTACCTTCATGATATGTTTCAATCATGGCATTCGTGTTTTGTCGCGATAACGCAACTTGAGAATCACATGTCGCAGCCTTGTTTGACTATTCGAGTTCTGAAAATATTCAGGTTGTTCAACCTTAATTAATATGAATTTTCTCCCGATGGGAGTACTGACACTACCCAAGTCTTCTTTTGCCTTCTTTGCTCTCTTTATGCATGTAAAAATATTATCGGGTGCGCGGCCAGCGCTCCTGATGGGAGTAGCCCCCGATGCTATAGTCAAAAACTTATTTCGAGTGTAGGCTCAAATAAATTGTCCCTTCTTTGATCATTAGATAATAGCTTATTTGATAATATCGTTGGGTGCGCGCCCACCTCTCCTGATGGTAGTAGCCCCCGAGGCTATAGTCGAATATTTTCGGGTATAGACTCAAAAAATGAGTTTTCTTCCTTGATGCCTCTATATCTTCCATAACAGATTTTCGTCGGGTTCCTTGATCAACACCAATACGCAGAATGTCATGCTAGACTTGTGGCTGAAGTTTCGATGAGTATCCATAACTGATATATTGTACTGTAATGTTTTTATTTCCCGTTATTCGAATGCTCGTGACGTCATTAGTAGGATCACTCTGTATGTGATTTGACTAGGCGCTGACCGTTACTCGTGGGCAGTGTGGTAATTTTACAATTTTTCCTGCCCGTTAGTGGGCTACCGCTTCCGCTTCTTGCGCCACATCGCAGCCCACGTTCCTTTAGCAGGATGCTTTATAAGGGGGATAGTGGGGCTGTTACTGTTTACCAGTTCATTGCCCTTCCGCCGCCGCCATTGCTGCATCTTCTTTGCGCTTCCAAGCTCCTTCACAGCCCATTGGCGTAGCTTGTGTAGATGCGCGTAAAGAGCCTCGCCCACAAGAACCAGATGGGGAAGAAGAAGACCATGAACTCATCGACCAGCTGGGTGCCATCGGAGTTTTCACAATCCGATCTCACCAAGGCCCAGAAGGAGGGTCTTATCGCCGAAGGGGACCAGGTCGTCTTCCCCAGCACCGAGCGCATCCCCAAGCCCCCGAGCGGCTATCGGGTGATGTTCCTTGCCTTTGTTCTCCATGGCTTATCCTTTCCTGCCCACGAGTTTCTCTGCGGGCTTATCTTTGTTTACGGCGTGCAGCTTCACCAGCTCACGCCAAACTCGATTTTACACATTGCTTGCTTTGTCACTCTTTGCGAGTCCTTCCTTAGGGTCGATCCCCATTGGACTCTATGGAAATTCCTTTTCCGCCTCCGCCCTAGTGTTTCCTTGTCAAAAAAACCCGGAACTGGGTGGCGCTGTTGTTTCTGTACGCTCCGAAGCACATTGTTTGGAGTTTAGCATGGCTGCATCAGTCCAAGGTTGGAGAAAAAAGTGGTTCTACATCAAGGATCAGAAGATCTCCTCCTCTGATCAATTTGGGGTTGCTCCTTTTGATGCCAACCAGAGGCTGCAGAAGCTATCATCATGGGATTCCCCTCCTACTGAATCTGAAGTTGAGGAACTCAAGCCTCTGCTATTTCGCATTCAGAGTTTGAAGAGTTCGAATGGAGGCGCACTATCGGGGACACAGCTCATGGCGTTCTTCCTGCAGAGGCGAATCCAGCCTCTTCAACACCGTGCTTCCAAGCTGTGGTCATACTCTGGCTCGGAGGATTCTTCTCGATTGTCTAAAGAGGACATAGATAAGAAGGATCTCGACAAGCGAGTGAGAGCTCTGACTACTCTCACGAAGGATCATGACGTTCCAGCATTAACCGCTGATTTCTTCGACTCCAAGCATCCCTTGCCTGCGGTATGTGCTTTTTATTTGCCAACTTCAAATTTATTCGCCTTCTTTCCCTTTGTTACTATTTGCCTGACAACTTTGCAACTTACGTTTGTGCAGGAGGACCTATTCAGGCTGATACTGTTTCTGCTGCATCCGAAGCCCCCGAGGCTGAGGAAAGCCAGGATGGAGATGATGCCGAAGATTCACTGGAAGGAACTAGCTCGACTACATCGCCTCCTCCTGCACATTTAGAAGATCCTAGTCTCGATAGGAAGAGGAAGCGTGTCGAGGAGCTCATTTCTTCGAGTACTTCTGCTTCCAAAGCTGCTGTCGGGGAGCCCTCTGCTCCCAATGATGATATTGAAATTTTTGACCTCTTAGACTTGTGAGTTTTTGCTGACTTGAAATTTTATCTTTTATTCGCTTTTTTTCTTTTGACTTATGCAAAGTCTTTGCTTTTTGTTCCTGTTGCAGTGACAATGAGAACCCGAAATGGGATACTGCCACTACTCCCGTTGTCAATACTCCTGCTTCCAATGAACCGCCTTCTCAAGAGGCTAGTGCGGTGGTGAAGTCGCCAGAGGCCCTTGTTAAGAAGGGTAATTCCCGTGCCTCCAAGCGTCTGAAGAAGGCGGCTGTGGCTGGCACTTCCCTTGACACCCATCGAGCAATGGTTTCTGCTGATGATGTAAGTATTACTTCTTGTGATTTGCTCTGTTTATTGCTTGAACTTCCCTACTCATGTCTTCCTTTTGACAGATTTTGATGAAGAAATTCGTCTTTTTGGGCACTGAATGTGTCGAGTTCTTGAAATCTGCTCGAGCTTCTCGGGGTAAGCTTCTTTGCTATGTTGTGTCTTCTGGCTGTCTCGTTTGTCTTTCTTTGATCCTTTATTCGACTTTCTTTTCCCTTTTCCATACTATAGATGCTTTGTCGACAGCCAATGCTCGCATAGCGTCCCTAGAAGCCGAACTTGAAGCCTCCCAAAGAGCCTGGGACGTTGCCACTGCTGCCAAGGCTGCATCTGAGAAGTCTGCTAAGGCAGTAGCAACAAAGGCGAAGAAAGCGGAGAAGGCACTTGCTGACGCTGATCAGAGGCGCATTCAGAGAGAGCAAGCCATAACTAAGCGCCTCAACCAAGCTTCGGCTCTTGCTAGTGGTAAGTATCTTTCTGATCTTTTTCTTGTCTACTTGCTCATCCTTTGACTTGCTGATGTTTGCTCATTATCCCTTGTTTCTGCTTTTTGTGTTTTCGTAGAGAAAATTGGGGTACCTTTGGCGCCATTGCAGCCGGATGATGAAGATCCTCTCATGGCCGCGGTGAATTCGCTTGAGTTAAACTGGATATCTGTCCAGGAAGTCCTCGAGCTGACTCGCCACATGCTAACGCAAATTTTTGTCGGGTTGTGGCCAAAGAAAAGAGCCAATATGCCCGCTGATGATCTCAAGAAGCTTGCTGCGGCCTTCGACACCATCGAAGATCCTATCCTCTTGATGAAGAGCCGCTCGGTGAAGCGAGGCGCCAAAGGGGCTATTGCACATGCCTATTCGCACGGCGAGGAGGTAGATTGGGAGAAGGTTAGCTCTTCTCATGGTCGGCCTCTTTCGGAGCTGCTGGGCTTCTTTGAGAAGGCAAAGAAGTATGCGCCAGGCATTGTGTCAATTATCACTCCTTTAGCGGCTTCTTCGAGTTCCACGATGGCTTCTTCGACTCCTGCAACAAGTACGTCGATGCCTCCACCAAGCGCTGCTGCTACCTCTTCTGCACCTACTTCTGCCACAGAGCCTGCTGCTGAGGTGGCGTAGATTTAGTCTTCCCTTGTAGTCTTATTTTCTTTTGATGTAGTGAACTCATTCATATTTTGCCCAAGAACTAGTCAGGGAACTTGTACTCTTTGTAAATACTTTTCCTTTGTGAAATGTCGTGGTTGATTGAGTTCCTAAGGTGTGTTCTTTTTCCTTCTTTTGGCTTCCAGTCTGCGCATACTGGTGGGTCGCCAAATCGTGGTCGCGGCTCGCCGCCTGCCAATGTGTTCGACTCTGGCGATCCTTCGCCTCCTTGCTCTTCTTGCCGATGCACTGAATATTCATCGAGGATTTCAGACCTCGAAGGGCGTTTATCTTTGATGAAGCGTCAGGCAAAGATTGCTTTGGACAAGGCCAGCAAATCTTGCGAATTGATGAAACAGATATCCACTCTTGAGGATAAAGTGTCGGGTCTGGTGGCCAGAATCGTGCATCTTGAAGAATGCAACTCCTTTATTGTTGGTATCGTTGAGTCTGTCTGTGAGATGTTGCGATGTAAGGTTTCTTGCAGCCCTCTTTCTTTTATCTTTACTGTGCTGCTATGAGTTGATATTCTTTCATGCCTCAGGTACTTGCCTGGACCTTGTTGGTGAAACGCGTCAGGTTTCTGAACGAACCGCGGATCTCGAGAAAGCATCGCAAGGAACTGACAGTTTGTGGTCTGATCCTCGGCGCCATCGTGCCATTGTGCTTCTTTAAGATCGTGCTCAACATATTGGAGAAGCAGTTGATGGTTGTCAGACATCTTTGACAACCATGTATTCTGTTATGCTCCCTCGTAACCCTCCGTCGGGGAGTTTCAGGATAAGCCAGCGGGTTCATCTTTTGATAAAACTCAACTTGATTGCTGGTGCTAATTTTGCCATTGGATGGATGCAAAAATGGATCCAAGGCTCAATTACCACTCGATGTCTCAAGATTTGCCTCCAGGGCGTGCTACGCTTGGTGTCCATATGGATGCCACGCTGCAGCCGACGAGGAGGATTATTTCAAGGCTGCTGCAAGAGGACGCGAGGTTTTTTCGCGAGCATCATTACTTGAACCCATTCAACTTGGATGACTCGGATCAGCCAAAGGCGTAGCTTGTTGTTGTATATGCTTTGTATGTGAAACACGAAAATTTCCACTTCTGGGTTTTTTGCCAGAAGTTTTTTGTTCTCAGAACGTTTTTGTTTAGTGCATTTGCTGCAACTTTGTTTGAGATATTGAAGACACACAAACTCGAATAGGAGGAACTTTGTCTTTATTTATGCTTATACTGTAAGATACATGGGGTGTCCCAGGAGATCCGGCCAATGGCCCATGTTCTGGATCTAGAGGGCATTGCCCTAGGATAGCTTGTGGCTTTTATAGTCTTATTTTTCTACTCTACTTTTCGTATTTTCTGCCTATGTCGCCGATGTCCTTCTTTCTTCTCCTGTAGCTTCCCCTGGGTCCGATGGCTGTACCATAGTTTCTTCACCTTTGGCTCTGCTGGATGCTCTTCGAGTTGTTGTGCGACTCCTATAGTCACGCTTTTTGCCTTATCTTTGGGTTCTCCGTACCTTGCCATCATGCCGAAATTTTGGGCCATCTTGTGAAATTCCTTGTCGCATAGGTCCGAGAGTTTGAAGCTTCCCTTTACTGTGATAATTCCGTTGGGGCACTTCCATGAATCGCGAAAACGCGGGTTATCCGAGGATCGCGTGATATTGTGATGGCTAGTCCATGACTTCGAAGTCGAGCTTCTCTCTTCTGTAGTTTTGTCGATTCCCGAAGCAGACATTGAGTGCTATTCGACCTAGTGGATAGTTAGCACTCCCTAGGACGATTCCGTGGAAGGAACAGTCAGTTGGTTTTAGGAACTCTAATGAAATATGCATAGCCCATAGAGTCTTTGCGTATATAAGATTTATTCCGCTTCCTGCATCCATGAATACTCTGTCGACGTCGTATGTCCCAATCTGGGCTTTGAGTACCAGAGGCGCATTTCCTGGCCGAGGTACTGTTATAGGGTGCTCATCCCTGTTGAATTCTATGGGTTGTTCTGACCAGTGTAGATATTCCGTTATCACTGGCGGCGAAGTTACTGCTAGGTTAACTTGGTGAGTTATACTCTTTTCTTCTTTGTTCGACTTTGGTATTGGATGTATCATTGCTGTGATGTGCCCTTTGGATGGGACGTATCCTCCATCATTGTCGTGTCCCTGATTTGGCTGATCCTGACCTTGAGGGGCTCCGTGGTTTGCTTGTTGATCTTTTGTGGATGTATTGTTGGTGTTCCCTTCGTAACCTTGCCTCTTTGCTTCGGCTTGTTTTCTCATGGCTGCCTCTTGTAGTTTTAAGAACATTGTGCAATCTTTCATTGCGTGTCTAGACACTCGTTTTCCATCAATGAACGCGGAGTGTATGTGGCATGGTCCGTTTCGCATATCCTCTGGTGATGGGTTGTACTCTCTGGGTTCTCTTGTCTGAAATTTTTTGCTGCTCCCGTAGTCTTCTTTTCCATAGCTTCGGTATCCCGAGTTTCTGCGATCGCTTCCTTGATAACTATTGTCTTTGTATCCTACAGCTACTTGGCTGTGGGAGCCGTAGTTATCGTAATTGCGGGATCTCCTCCTTTGGCCACCGTATCTGTTTCCTCTATCATCTTCTGGTGATCGTGTTCGCTTATTGTTGCATGCATCTTCACCGTCTGCTTGACTAGGTCTCCTTGTCGCAACCCGAGTGTGAAGGCATCTATTGCTCTTTCGTCTGAGACTTCGACTGCTGAATTTTTGATAATGCTCCACCTTTGGATATACGCCCTTAGTGTCTCATTGCGTTGTTGTACGCAGGCTTTGACTTCTTCTATGGAAGCTGGCCGCTTGTATGTCGACTTGAAGTTGCTTGTGAATTGCTTTGTGAGCTCCTCCCAGCTTCCAATTGTTTATTTTTCTAATTTGCTCAACCATGACCTTGCTGCGCTGGTGAGGTGTAATTGCAATTGCATTGCTGTTTCCTTGGTTCCTCCCAATATTTTTACTGCTTGTAGATAATCCGAGAGCTATGACTATGGCTCCTGAGATCCATCATATTTTTGCTGATCATGGGGTAGTTTGAAACCCTTGGGTACTAGCGTGGTGCGAGCCCTATGAGTAAAGCATGATGCCCCCATCTCCTTTTCATCGTCTTCGTAGTCATATGCTTTGGTGGGAGTTCTGGACCTTCAGGTTCCTCCATGCTTCGGACTTTTGTGTCACCTTGGTGATGGTGTTCTAGATCGTTGGCTACCGCTTCTGTGCCGAGGACTATTGTGACGGCGTGGCAACCTTGGTTTATGTGTTCCTTTGTTGCGGTGTGCCTCCTCTTCTTTTGCTGACAATTTGTTGCCTACCATCTTCAATCCTTGTAATGCTGCCCGGTGCATATGTTCCCTTGGGTCTCCTGGATTTGGCCGTGTTGTGTGCAAGTATGCTTGAGCTGCCACCAGTGCTGCTTCAGGTGTCTTTGGTATAATGTTTCCTTGCTCGTCGACCGATAAGAAGGACGAGTCGAGGTTTTTGGAGAGGCTTTGCCTTTCTGAGTACTCAAGGTTTTTGAATCTTGATCCATGTCGACAATGCCTTCTGCTGTTTGTGTATGATGCATCGCTACGTGCTTTGTGATAAGCTTCGCTTGCTGCCAGTGTTGGAAAAGGTGACGCCTAGGCAACGCTTAGGCCGCTAGGCGATGGACAAATGCCTCACCTAGGGCATAGGCGGAAGTCTAGGCAGTGCAACTAAGAAATAGGCTTCCCCAACAAGAATGTATGTCATATTGCACTAACGAGCCAGATTTGCCATATTTTAATGGCAAATGTTCATAGTTTACTCATGTAGATGCTCTAAACTAATGCGTATTCACTATAATAACCCATATAAATGCTTGATGGTATAAAAGTTGTGACCGCCTAGGCCACGCCTAGGACGCCTAGGCAGTGCCTTGGCACTAGGCGAATGCTCACCGCCTCGCTTACGCCTAGAGCTTTTTCCAACCTTGCTTGCTGCAATGGCTGAGTCTCTTCTCTTCTGTATTTCGATCCTCTCTTTCGCTAGTTGCTTCGACTGCTGTCTTAAGGCATAGTGATACCCCAAAAGCATATTCTTGCTAGCGTCTGTTGGTATTGGCGTGCCGTGCTCCACGATTGTTTTGATTATCCTCCATTCATCGACTGGTAGTCGAATTTTCTCCCTGCTCGCAAGGGAATCTATAGTTTCTCCTTCTGCTAGGTGATTTGCCCCTCTGTTTACATTTGCTAGGTTGAGCACTGGATTGTTGTTTTCTTCGAGCTCTTCTGAGTTGTCTCCTATAATGGCGAGTACATGGTACCGATTGTCGAGCTTACTATTGAAGCTTGAGAAGATTGAATTGTCATCTTCATGAAGCTCTAATCCTATCTTCCAGGTGTCTGTTGATTTGTCTGAAGTATTGTCATGGCAGATTATGAGGTCTTCGAGTTGAACTTCTAAGTCGAAATTCTCCATGGTTTCGTCGCCTTATGTGATTTTTCCTTCTTTTGTTTCTATTGCTTAGAAGCTGACCGGCGAGTTTACCTCGCTGGAGGAGCCTTCTGATGATTCCGACATTGCCACTGTCTTGGACTTGCTTGCCGAAGGACCCGGTTTTGCCGGATCTGAAAGGCGAATCGAACCTAAAAATCTGACGTGAAAGTTTAGACTTCCGATCGTCAGGTCCATATCTTGATCCATGCTCTCGAATATCAGCGTGAAGTTTGACTGGTGAGGTTGAAAATTGACGGTCCCAAAAGATATTTGGTTTTCGTCGACTTCCGGATTGCTGTTGGCTACAAGCGAACAAGCCGTCGAATTCATGATTCCAACGCCCAGAGTCCCCACGGTCGGCGCCAATTGATGAGGATTTAACTCGACAAATGTCCAGTATGAAGGACTTAGGATCGGGGGATGTAACACCCTCCTTTTTGTAAACCAATTTGAGACCAAGTTTCAGTGTTTAAATTAGGGTAAATTAAAAACTTTTATTTGAATGTGTGCTTGTGTGCTAGATGAAATGAACTCAAGTGTGTATGCATGTTTTGCATGTGCATAGGTGTGGTGTTAACTAGATCTTTTATTCTAGTTTCCCTTTTTGATTAAAATTCTGGCACCCTTGAATTGATATGTGTGTTGGTTTGCAAAACTTTTCAAAGGCCATTCAAAACTTAGGAATATTAAAATCCAAACATTGTCTTGCTACATATTGCATCATCATTTTATGTGCATGTGTGGGTGTTCTTTAAAATCTTTTTCTTTTCGGTTTTCTTTTCTCCTTTAATTCTAGCAAGCTTGAGTGACCTAGGAGATTGACTCCAAACTTTTCAAAAACCTCCCCAAGCTAGGATTTGAACTGCATTTCAAATTTTTGTGCGGGTTGACCTATCATTTTATGTGAACTTGGGGTATTCTTTTCCCTCAAACAAATTACTCTATCAACCCCCTAATCCTTTTATTCTGCTAACACTGGTTAGAACCACCCTAGGAGAGCACAAGCTTGACCAGCCCTAGAAGAATTTCGAATCAAGAGAGAGAGAGGGAACCCGAGCCATTGCATGCCAAGATCTTGCAAAGATCTTCTCCAATCCCTCTCACTTCCCTCCACCACTCGCCAGGCGGGTAACCGGACCCAGGTGACCATCCTACCCCACTTGTCGGCCTCTGGGGTAAACCCTAACTCTCACCCGCGACCACGCCCTAGCCAGAGACCGAGGTCGAACACCTCGAGTTCTCCACCCCCTCTCTGTCCCTCTGACCAGACCAGCGCGCGCAGCGGCCTTCCTCGACTTCGCTGAGTCCCCAGGCGAGGCCCCTAGCTCGCTTGTGCACCCTTGCCACCGATCGACCCCCAACCGATGCCGGCCACGTCACCCTGGACGCGATGCAGCCCTTGACCTCACGTCCATTCCGCGTCGCTCTAGCTCACGCGCGTGGGGAGAGGAGGCAGCCAAGATCCCTTTGGCGCACGCCAGCTCTCTCTCTGCCCCTCTAACCTCGACGCCACACCGCCCTGACCCGCCACTTGCCTGTCAAACACCTGCAGGGCGCCGTTGTGCTGCAAGCGTGTGAGCGCTAGCCGGCGCCTGCTAGCCTCCAAAACCACCGCCCACACCGCCTGCCAAGCCCACACCACCATCCCCAGCCAATACCGAAGCCGCACTCCCACTCCCTCCCCTCATCTCTGCCCTAGCTCACCATGCACCGCTCCGGTCATATAAAGCCAACACCCCTCTCCTTCTCCTGTTTCTTTTCGCCTAGACCGTTCCGCCACCACCCCACTCACTCACAGAAGTGACCCAGAGCGAGCCAGCTCCTCTCCCGAGCGGAGAGGGAGCTCTGCATCTTCCCAGCAACCGAGGAGAAGGTGGCAACGGCGGCCATTTCCGACCAAGCCTCACCGCCATTATTTCCTTGCCTTCTCCCTCGTGATGACCCCCCCACTCACGCGTCGTTTTCCCGTATCCAGGAGCCCTAGCTCGAGCTCGACGGGAGCTCGCCGGTGCAGCTACGGTTCGGGAACAACGATGAACCCTCCAGCCCCCACCTGCCATCGCGAGCACCACAACGCCACCGTTGAGATCTCCGCCACATCACAGCCGCTGAATCGCATCGCCACCAGCATCTCCAGCAAGCCCTACGTGAGCACACGCACTTCTCTGGCGAAATCGCGCGGCAGCGCCGCCGATTTATGGTCGCCGCTGACCGGGATGTGCCTACACTGTCCGATCTGGATCGGACGGGCGCGTACCCCTTCGGTTAAGCGCCGACACGGGGAGGCCGCCAATGGGCCGGCCTGGCTCACGTCCGCGGAGGCCCGGGCTGAGTCCCGGCCTGTTACGATTTTTTTTCTTCAGAAAATGCCCTGTTAATTTGATTTACCTGCAAACTTTGAAATTTCATAAAATATTTTCTGTAAATGAAAATTGTGTGATTCAAGTTTCTGTGAGTAGCTCAATATGTTGCCTTTCAGATGGCATAGGTCTCATATCTATAGGGTCACTGTAGATCAAATGTTAATTTGTGGAGTTAAATTAGCCTCTTTTCAAACTTATATGCAAATCTTGAGTTTTAAGTACTGAAAATGAGTGAATCCAATTTCCATAGATAGCTTAGTGAGTTATCTTGCATGAACCACTAGTTTTACTATTTTAGGATCTATATATTTGCAGTAATATGGCTATTTGTGTAGTTAATCTTAGATAAATTACCATCTACAGTAGGTTAAGAATTTTCGGTTGAATCCAATTTCATTGGATTGTGTTCTGGAAGGGCTTTCCAGAACACATTAGTTCATATTTTTCTGAAACTCAGAGAATATCGGAGATTTATTTTGGTATTCTAGTGTTATTTTCCTATTGTTTAATTCATAGGAGATCAACCACAATGTGTTTTTAGGTAAGTCCAACTTTGTTAGGTTCTTAAGATTGTTGTCTACCTGCAAGTGTGCTGGGTATGTTGTTTGGTCCATTTGAATGCCTGCATGCTTGATTGAAGTGATATGTTGTTGTGTTGCTTTAAATAAGAAACCCTAGTTTCTAATAGGATTAATTGCTAATTAAAAACCTATAAAATCTTGTTTTGTTTTCTAAACTTGTTTGCTTCTGATACTCCTTGATTGTGTGGTATTGAGTGCTGAAATGCTTGTGACTTGTGCATGCATGTATATTTATTTGTGCGTTATTATTTTTCCCGGCGATAGAATCGAACTAGGAGTGTACCGAGGAAGGAGAAGTCTTTGAGTACCAGGAGGAGGAAGACCAGGGACTAGCCAACCAAGGCAAGCCATCTAGCTTGATGCATATCTGAATCCTATTTACTCAATTTGCAGGTTGCATAAAGGTTTATTAAACTGCATGATTTTATATTGCTATAGCTCTTGTAGCAATTATATTGTTGGCTCAAGCTCCACAAGCCAATTGTTATCATCCTTCGAGATGACCCCTTTCAACACCTATTCATTACCCTTGTAGTAGTGGCTTGTTGGTTAGCAACAAAGCCTTTGGGAAACTTCTAGTGGAGCCAAAAACTCTAGGATGGGAACACTCAAAGAAAGTTTCGAAAACCTTGGAGTAGTATCTACTCCACTGAAATGTTTTCAAAAGTGGTTTCTTTTGAACAAATGGAGGTGACTATGGAGGAAAAAGGAGTTGGTGGTTTTCAAATGACATTGGTGATCACTAGGTATCCACCGGAACAATTAACCCGTGCAACCACATTACCCCAGTATGGGACGGGGCTTTGAAGTTTATTTGCTTTATTGCAGGGAGCCTCACACTATATAAGGGTTTGTAGGACCCCGTAATCCTGGTTGCCACCAGTTTGTGGACAATAGTAAATCAGGATCCTTTGGGATTTATCCGGCCGGAAGACACTTGGGTTCTCCCGTCGTGGCATTGGAGCTACACTCGAGATGATGGAGGTAGACTGCCAGGGTTTGCCGGGGAGGTTAACTCCACAGGGCAGGCACCCGTACTAAGGTAGATAGATGGAAGACTCTGTTTGATTATCCGAAACTCGCATACTTGTGTATGACGGACCGATCCCAGTGGATTTATCGAATCTTGTGGGTAAAGTGTACAACCTCTGCAGAGTGTAAACCTATTCGAATAGCCGAGTCCTTGGTCATGGACGGTTGGAATGGTCGCTATCTAGCCCAATGTCAGTTTTTGTTTTACAAAGGTGTTTTCTAAAGGAAATGGAGAAAGGTGCCTGACGGAGTACTCGGAGGGTACTGCCGTAGCACGATGGTGGTTCGGAGTACTTGTAGGGTACTGCTGAGGAAAGGAGGTGGTCATGTTTGATTGACCATCGATACTCTTGGAAAATAAATGAGTTCCCCCTTCCCTAGAGCTTTTACTAAAATGGTTTTACAAAAATTCCTCTTTAATAAGGATATAGATATGTCGTATGACATGCTATATCGACAAGAGAAACTATGATATAGAGATGTCGTATGACCTACTATATCAACATGAGAAACTATAAATAGTATAGAGCAGCTATCCTTGAACCATTTCCCCTTGCTATAGCCAAATAGCATGCAACTTGTTCCTCTTAGGTGGTTTGTGAGTACAATTCCAAAATGTACTCACGGCTTTGTCCCAGGCTATTAACTTGGTCAGATTATGGTGAAGATTACGATGATGATGGTGAGGAGTTCGACGACGCTGGTGCGAACTAGGATCCGTCTCCCGGTCAGTCGCCTGTAGGGTAGAGGCACGACACGGGCTACCGATGCTACTTTTGTTTCTGCTGCAATGCTTAGTGAACTTGCCCTGCGAGGCATTTGAATTCAGCCAAGTGGCCATGTAAGACTATTCGACTCGTTATGTAATGGATGATGTAATCTGTAATGCCAACTCAGTTAGGTAGATTCATGACAGTCTTCCTGAGATCATGAATTGTATGCATAACGGGAATTCCGGGTGGTAAACCGGGGTCCCCATAGGGGAGTAGTGCGTCGGATGAACTCGAAGGTGAAATCAGTCAACCAAGGTGTGTATCGAAAGTAAACGTAGGTATAAACTTGGCTTGCTTTCAATCTGTCCCTCTCCGTCCTCTCCTGGCCCCTATATATAGGTGGCCAGGTCTCAAGGATCGGGAGGGGTCCGGTACGTATTACAATATCGGTATACGACATGAACTCGTATCTCGACTTGAATTACACTTGGGCCTAACTTAACGGGCCTGAGGGGTACTCAAGTAACAGGCTCTATTATCTCTACGCTTGTCACCAATACTATCTTTGTGGGATGCATTCTGAGCATTCTTGCTGACTGTCTGTGTGATGTGTTTATGCACATAAAAGCCGGGAAGGAGCTATGGGATGCACTGGATGCTGAGTTTGGTGCTGCAGATGCTGGCAGTGAACTGTACATCATGGAGAGCTTTCATGATTTTAAGATGACTAAGGACCTTCATGTGGTTCAACAAGCTCATAAGATACAGTGTATTGCCAAAGAGCTTGAACTCCTTAAGTGTGACTTACCCGACAAGTTTGTGGCGGGTTGCATTATTGCTAAGTTGCCCCCTTCATTGAGGAACTTCGCCACAGCTCTCAAACACAAGAGACAGGAGACATCAGTTGAAAATCTGATAGCGTCCCTTGATGTTGAGGAGAAGGCTCGGGCTAAGTACACTATTGAGAAAGGAGAGTGTCATGCTACGGCTAACTTTGTGCAGAAAGGTAAACCCTCAGGCAAGAATAAGGGGAACTTCAATCCCTCCATTAACAAGCCTGTAAAGACTACAAGCTTCAAGAAGAAGAAGCCGAATAGGGAGATGAGTGATCTGACTTGTGTCACTTGTGGAGAGCCTGGCCACTTTTCCAAGGACTGCCTAGATCACACAGACCACAGAGGGAAAAAGACCAAGAATGTCAATGTCGTCTCTGCTAGCAATATTGATGGGTATGGTAATTTATTTATTGTTCTTTCGGTATTTCAATCTTCCTCTTGGTGGATTGATACGGGTGCTAACGTTCATGTGTGTGGTGACATCTCTATGTTCACTTCTTACCAGGTCGCATGGGATTCTTCCATCATAATGGGCAATGGGTCACATGCCTCTATTCATGGTGTTGGCGCGGTAGATCTGAAGTTCACTTTGGGGAAGATCGTGGAGCTGAGGAACGTGCAACATGTCCTTACTATGAACAAGAATCTTGTTAGTGGTTCCCTTCTTTGCAGAGATGGGTTTAAGGTTGTTTTCGAGTCGAATAAGGTAGTCGTTTCCAAGCATGGACAATTTATTGGAAAAGGCTATGAGTGCGGAGGCTTGTTCCGCTTCACTTTCAGATTTCTTATTTGTGGCGGTGTTAATGATGATACTAGTGTTTGGCTTTATTGTTTATGTCACATTAATTTTGGTTTGATGTCTCGGTTATCCAGCATGAGTTTATTTCCAAAATTCACTATTGTCAAAGGTTCTAAGTGCCATAGTTGTGTGCAATCGAAGCAACCTCATAAGCCTCATACGGCGGCCGAGGAGAGAAACTTGGCACCTCTAGAACTCATCCATTCTGATGTATGTGAGATGAATGGTATGTTGACTGTCGGTGTACTAGATACCGGGGTATCCCGGTCCACCTGCTCATGGGCCACTTCAACGGCCCAGCTTTGTCCTAGGAGCGTGATAAAGACTGAAACCCAACAAACAAGACCCTCATGAGGAGGAGCCTCAAGAGGAGAACGACGATAAAACACTAAGGACAAGAAGACCTCCTTGCGACAGACTCCTCATGAGGGGAGGGACCAGATCAATGACAGCTCAGCGCAATCCCGCGCTGATGAAGAGATAAGATCAGAAGAAAGCGTGCCGCCCACGCTACCCCGACAAGGGGGCAACCAGATCTGCCATGCCTGCATAAAGCTGCACGGCGGTTGCTGACTTCCGCCTAAAAATAGGTGGACGGTGCAGGGCGCCAGAGGAGGACAACAACTTTCCTCCACCTCTGGCCTATTAGAGCTTTGTAAAGCTCAGTGTCACTCTCTGTCATGCGGTGCGCACTTCGGCTTGTCGAGTCTTCCGTCATCGTGCTTCGTCGCTCTCTATATCTCACGCGTAGAGCCCCTGCGCTCGAATCCTTTGGGTCCTTCGCGTGGTACCCTGTGTTCTTGCGACACGAAACCCATCAACATTTGGTGCACCAGGTAGGGGGCTATGGTGTGTTTTCTAGATCTTCTTCGACATGGGCGACGATCGTCTCACGCGTCTTCACCTCTGTGCCGACTACGAGAGGTGTCGCCAAGTTCGTGTTCAAGTCCTCAGCGCCTTGGAGGCCATGGGACAAGGTGGCGAGTCGGTGGGCAGTGTCATCTGCTTCAGGGGCTTCACAGCGCTCCCCGAGCCCCTTTAGCATGCGATTTGGCCATCCCGCTTCAGGTCGGATACGTCGGCTCGCTTGACGGATCGTCTGATCCTGTCGAGTTCCTGCAGCGCTACACTACGCCGCAAAAGCTGCTCTACACTCTGCTTATTGCATCAAGGAAACTGTGTCACTACTTCCAAGGCCACCGAATTAAGGTGGTCACTGATCGGCCTCTGGAAACAATCCTACGCAACCCCAATGTCACCAGGAGGGTGGCAGAGTGGGCTGTGGAGCTTCAACCATTCGATATTTCCTTCAAAACTACCAAGGTCATCAAGAGAAAAGCTTTAGCTGAGTTCACTGCTGAGTGGACTGATCCATTCGCTGACGAGCCTCCCAAGGTGGAATCCATGCTTCCTGGAGAGGAGGGCCCAGGTCTCTGGGTCTTGCACTTCGATGGTGCCTTCAACCTTCTCGGCGCGGGGGCTGGGGCCGTTCTCACCTCTCCATCTCGGGACAAGCTCTGCTATGCTATCCAGCTATGTTTTAAGCCAGAGCACAAGGTCTCCAACAATATCGCTGAGTACGAAGGACTTCTTGCTGGCCTAAGGGCGGCTAGTGCATTGGGCATCAAGTGCCTCATCGTCAAAGGGGATTCACAGTTGGTTGTAAATTTCTCCAACAAGAGCTACACGCCGAATGATGAGCACTTGGAGGCTTACCTCGAAGAGCAACGGAAGATGGAGAAGCGCTTCCAAGGCCAGGAATTAAAGCAGTTTCCTCGAGGGGGAAATGTGGAGGCGGACGAAATCGCCAAGCGCAGCCAGCCGGGGTCTTCGAGGAGCGCCACTTCAAGCCGTCAGCTTCTCCACCATCAGCAGAGCTAGAGCTTCCTCCCGTCTTTCCACCACCACCAGAGCAGGGGGGCTCCAGACTGCGGGCCGCCCTCAGGCCACCGCATCCTCTTGGCTCTAGCGAGGCAGGAGGGAGTGGACTGGATCCTCAAGCTCAAGGCCTTCCTCATCAGCGGCAAGCTTCCTGAGGAGGAATCGGAGGTCGAAAGAATCGTGCGCCAAGCTACAGGATACTGCGTCAAGGATGACGACTTGTACCGGCGTTGCCCAAGTGGCGTCGCTCTAAAGTGCATCTTGACTCATGAAGGCCGAGAACTCCTCAGAGACATTAATGCCGGTGAGTGTGGACATCATTCCTTAGCTAGCACACTCGCCGAGAAAGCATATCGCAATGGCTTCTACTGGCCTTTGGCGCTCTCAGGCGCCGCTGAGATGGTAAAGATGTGCGAGGCATGACAATTCCATGCCAAGCAAATCCATTAGCCAGCGAGGAGCTACAGACCATCCCGCTCACTTGGCCCTTTGCTGTTTGGGGGCTGGACATCTTGGGTCCATTCCCTTGAGCGCAAGGGGGCTATCGCTACCTCTACATTGCCATCGACAAGTTTACCAAGTGGGCGGAGGTGGAACCAGTGCGCACAATTCTGGCCAGGTCGGCCGTCAAGTTCATCCGTGGGCTGGTGTGCCATTTTGGTGTGCCTAATCGCATCATCACCGACAATGGTAGCCAGTTCACCAGCGGGCTGTTCTAGTAGTACTGCGCATCGGTCGGCATCAAGATCTGCATCGCCTCTGTCGCTCACCCCAGGAGCAACGGGCAGGCAGAGCTTGCAAACGCCGAAGTTCTCAAGGGCCTGAAAACAAGAAGCTTCAACTCCAAGATCGAGGCCTGCGGCAAGAAATGGTTAGACAATCTCCAATCTGTCCTATGGTCCATCCGTACCAGTGCAACCAAGCCGACTGGGGAGACTCCTTTCTTCCTGGTCTATGGGGCGGAGGCTTTCCTTCCAACCGAGGTCAAGTTCGGATCGCCAAGGGTGCTCGCCTTCAATGAGTTGCGTCAAGAGGACCTCATCAGTGATAGCCTCCTCCAGCTTGAAGAAGCCCGGTGTCAGGTGGCACTCCGTGCTATAAGATACCAGCAGGACTTGCGCCACTACCATAGCCGCCATGTTCGAGCAAAGACTCTGGAGGTCAGCGACCTGGTGCTCAGAAGGATACTCTCTCGCGAGGGCCTTCATAAACTATCGCCAATGTGGGAAGTGCCCTTCAAGGTGACGCACATCGTCAGGCCAGGCTCAGCGCAGCTGGAAACCGTAGAAGGCGTACCGTGGGGAACCCGTGGAACATAGCTCACTTGAGAAAGTTCTACCCATGAGTTCCTCGCGAGGAGATGAAGACCGTCACGACAACACATTGTATTAACTTAAACTGCTTATCAGCACTAAGACTAAGTTAAAGTGCATATAGCGCCTCTGCTTCGGCATGATATTATAATGGCATGAAGTCCATTTATTTTCTGTTGTACTCCACGCGAGGGGGGGCTAGCCACGGTGTCTATGTTGGGGCCTTCGCCCAGAAAATAGCAAGCCTGAAAAACCCAAAGGGACTAAGCTCTGGTCAGGGGCGATGGCCCCAAGATTGATCACCTCCACATGCCCGTGGTGCTTAGTTCCTCATGTAGTGCACTAGAAAATAAAAAATCTTTGAAATATTCCAAGGTGTGCCTAAGGCACCCACTAAGGGCAGGCGCATCGCGGGCATCCCTCGCAAAGGCGCTCTGATGCGTCGATGCATCAGCATCCGCAGGAGCCAAGATTCCCCTCGCTCGAGGAATGCCTTACAATGCAGGATCATCGAAGACTAAGGCCGCTCCGACCATCTTGCGAAGGAGATGCAGATCTAGAGGTCCGCGCCAGGCCCTTCAACTCATGAGCAATCCTCGTTGCGGTGTCGTGCGCCTCTGGGCTCTCTTACACATCAACACCTTCGCGTCCGTGAGAGTCCAGCTTCCCTCACACCGAGGAAGGCCCCATGAATCGCCATGTGCAGTAATTTGCTCTTAGCTGCTGGCACAGATAGTGCCGCGCTCCCTCATGATGAGGAAGGTCCCTGTGCAGGTCACAGGGGCATCTTATTCGCCTTTCTTTTTTCATTTTGTTTTATCGATTTACTTTGTCGTTTATGGGGATTTTGGGTTTTTTGTTTTCCAACTCTTCTTCAACCTTTTGTGTCTCAGGGTGCGCAATCTCCGTCACCGACGCCAACCACGCTATGTTCTCTGAAGTGCTGGAAGGCCTCCCATGAGCTCAAGCAACTCGCTAGGGCTCTCGAGCAAGCGGAGGAACGCACCAGCGAAAAGAAGCGGAAACCAAAAGGAGAAGAAGCAGCAATAAGGAAATGACTTCATTACTAATTAACCTCCGGCAGGGGGAGGCACAAAAGCACAGCGGGGCATACCCTGCCGGCGACGACAACATCACTACTAGCAAAAGAGGGGAGGAGGAATGCCTCCGGAATGGCGCCACCTCTTCACTCCATCGCCTCTAGAAGGGGGTAGGTGCAGCGGACGCCACTGGCGTTGAAGACCCACACCGAGGCCTCCAACGCTCCCAGCCTGAAGCGGAAGATGAGGCGGTCGCCGACGTGGAGGTGGTGGCTAAGGGCGAAAGCCCTCTAGCGCCCGGAAAGGACGGCGCTGCCGCCCACGCCAAGGATGACATCCACAGGCCAGATCAGCTCTGGCCTGCTCTGCTCCACCAGCGTGACCTCTCCGACGGAGAGGCCTGGAGCGGAGACCACCCTCCGGATCGCCTCAGGCAGGCGGAGGGTGGTGAAGCTCCAGTCCTGGACGACGACGAGGAGCTCTAAGAAGTGGGACCCCAACGCGATGAGGGGCCACAGCGTTGCCGCTGCCAAGTGGCGGGGAGTCATGACCACGCCAGTCACGAAGGGTGCCACTTCTGGTGGCACCGGGACTTCAGCGGCCGCGGGGGGCCGACATTGCCGCCACCAGTGGCAACGGCGCAGCCAAGGCACCTCCTGGTGCCGGACCCCGAAGGGTCAGAGCGGATTAGGCCCTCGGGGCGCCATGGTTCTCTCCACCTCACACCGGCGCCCCAATGCAGAGGACCTCTAGCTCCGGGCGCCCCGATGGCCGGCATCTTCGGCTTGTTTTTACTACCCAGGGGCGCCCCCGGTGTTTCTTCCCCAGGGCGGTGGATCCAGCGGCGGCGGAGGAGGAGGAAGGATCCATGGTGCTCGGGAAGTTCTCTCTCCTCTTCGGTGATGAAGTAGTACTGGGGGCAATTTGATGACCCACAAGTATAGGGGATCGCAAAAGTCTTTGAGGGAAGTAAAACCCAAATTTATTGATTCGACACAAGGGGAGCCAAAGAATACTTATAAGCCTTAACAGATGAGTTGTCAATTTAGCTGCACTTAGAAACAGACTTGCTCGTAGCGGTTTATCAGTAGCAATAGTTTTATAGTGGTGATAGTAGTAAAAGAGTAACAACAATAATAAAGTAAAGGCAGTAATAGTAGCTATAGTAAACAGTAGGATTAAAGACTGTAGGCATAGGGATAGATGTACGAGCGTTGCATGGATAAGGTAATTCATGAAATCAGCGAGACATGGGCAATTGCAGATACATAAAGATAAAGCATCATAGTACTAAAGAACCATAGGCATGTGTTCCGTAAATAGTCATACGTGCTCGCAATGAGAAACTTGCACGACATCTTTTGACTACCAGCCTGTTACAGCAGGACCTCAAGGGAATCTACTGGTAATTAAGGTACTCCTTTTAATAAAGTACCAGAGCAAAGCATTAACACTCGGTGAACACGTGTGATCTTCACATCATAGCCATCCCCTCCGGTTATCCCAATTGTTGTCACTTTGGGGCCTCGGGTTCCGGACAACAATATGTGTAAACAACTTGCAGGTAAGATCATAAACAACAAGTATCAAAATAAAACAATAACAAGTTTAGATCTAAGATCATGGCACTCGGGCCCAAAGTGACAAGCATTAAGCATAACAAGTTGCAACAATGTTATAAGCACTAATAATAGATACTAGGCACTATGCCCTAACAATCTCATAGCAGATTACATGAATGATCTCATCCATGACCTACCATCCCCTTCGCCTACAGCGGGACTTACTCACACATGGATGGGGGAGTCATGGATGGTTGATGAAGAGACGTTCGTGATGATGGTGATGAAGATCTCCTGCAAATCCCCGTCCCGGCAGGGGGCCAGAACAGAGTTTCTGGTTCTGAATCACGGTTTCTGATGGTGGCGGCGCAGCGGAAGTCTATCTGGGAAAAACGCCGAACCCCCACTCTTTCAGGTCAAAGGGTATATATAGGCGGAAGGAGGGGTCGAGGCGATGGCCGAGCTGGCCTCACCAAAGGTGGGCGCGGCCAGGCCTGGACCGCGCCCCCTGGTGGTGAGCCTGGCTCCCAGCCTCTCTCCGTCTCCTCTTCTGGCTCCGTGGGTCTTCTGGTAAAATAGAATTTTTGCAATATTTTCTGGGATTTTTCTGAAAGTTGGATTTCTGTATAAAAACAAGACACCAGGGCAATTCTGCTGAAAACAGCGTTAGTCCGTGTTAGTTGTATTCGAAACACATAAATTAGAGGAGAAACAATAGCATAAGTGTTCGAGAAAGTAGATACGTTTTGGACGTATCAACTCCCCCCAAGCTTAGCTATTTGCTTGTCCTCAAGCAATTCAGTTAACAACTGAGAGCGATAAAAGAAACTTTCACGAACACATTTGCTTCATAATATGTACATATTCCAACTATATGATCAAGTACTCAGGCAATCTATTATATTATTAAAACAACTAACAATGAACAGCTAAGATTTGACAAGAGGTAACGTTGCAAAGGAACGGCTCAGATATTAAACAGGATCCACATCTAAGTAGGAAACTAACACAAATTGATTACGTAACTGATTGTGTCACGTCCTTTGCACTACCGTTTTAAGATATGTTGGAACACGATTTCAAGTGGACTACCAGCCGTATGGAAGCGGAACAGAGAGACAATTAGGTTTGCGACTAATCAATATCTCTCTCGCCTCTCTCGCCACCAATGCCTTGCGACTGCGACGAGACGGAGAAGCTGCACGCGCACGTCGGAACCTCGACACCTCCGAACGCACGTCGAACCATTCAGAGCTTGAACACTTGGGACGGCTCTATGACTTGCCTAGCTAATATGAAGAACAGAAGCAACGCATTCAGTGCACTTCTGGCGTGCTGATCAACGATGTCACGGCGGCGATGCATAGAGTACGTGTCCACATCGGTCGACCATGGCTAGATAGGAAAGCAGTCAGTACGGAGCCGAGAAGTCAGAAAACGTCCAACGGATCAAAGAAACATAACAGAATGTCGTCGTCAAGTATAGCTAACATCCTAGATAACGTCCATTCCATGCGTATTTTAGATGTAGCTAGATACAGCAATGAAGAACTATTTTGCTAAACCATTCCAATCTGATGCATATCTGCTTGCGGGACAACATGACACATCGATCTAGCCAGGTCGCCAGATTTATGCCAGTTCCTGATATATCTAATATTGCTGACACACTTATTCATCTATCGCGGCGCGATTCAGGAGGCTCACTAAATTGGTCTATGTGGACGCATCCCTTGCATATTACAGATGCGAGAGCTGGCGGATTACAAGTGCTGGCTTGATTGTCTAACGAAATAACGAGCATCTTCTGCATACTGAAAGGTTAGATCCCGATCGAGCATTTGCATGTAAAGGTTAACGTAAGCTAAACCATTAAAAGAAGGAGAAGAAAATGTCTTCCATCTCCACAATTCCCTATGTATTATGTGAGTTCTCCTCTCTCTTTTTTTTTTGCTTTTTACACCATGCACTTGAACGTGATATGTATTCAACAAAAGGGAGACATTAGACTAGACATTAAAAAGAATTGGCCTGAATCTTTTTTACATCGCCCAAATATATTTTGAAAAATGTGAAGTACAATCAAATATAAATTCAGTGTCTAGTCCACATCGATGGTTCTAGGATCGTTTTCTTCCTTGGAGCGGTGCTATTTCAGGGATTGTTTGTTACAGTGGATTCTTAACGAAGAGATGTAATGAGAAAGTTCGATGCTAATCAGCTGAGAAATGTGAGAAATACATACATCCGTCGGCATGATGCCTTGAGGGAGTTAGAGGCCATCAAGCATCGGCATGTCATTTTAGAAGAGTGGTGTCAACACAAAAACTAAATTAAGAACTAAGTCTCGGTCTAGCTTGAGCGGGTCTAGACTTCATAGGATCAAGAAGAAGGTATTCAGTAATTATGAAAATATATCTAAAAATAGAATAAAGCATACCCACAGATTATTTCTACAAATATAAAAAAAGAACAACTAAAAATGCAATACCGCAGTTCGAGAAAGTACGTACCAATAACCTTACAAAGTTTCACACATTTTCTACCGAACTTCAAATATTTAGTATATAATTGAATTGAATGTTATTTTACATGAGAAAAATAACCGCATGATAAAACAATACCATATCTACCGCGCAAATGCGCGGGCCACCCAGCTAGTTCATAATAAGAAATATGCAACTAATGTTACCCCATAGTCAAGCAAGCCATGAAAGAGTGCCAATGCACTAATAACAAGCAACATGAACATAAGAAGTTACAAGATTGTAATGTTCATAAAATGATATAGAAGAGTGGTATCCCGTTTGCCTTTATTTGTGGAGCAAAACATAAATGCTGAGGCACCTCTGAAGTTCAAGGGAAGACTAGAAGTAATAATATCAAAGATACAAGCATCAAAGTTATACCACAATTAATCGTGTTCTGGGATAATCACATTACACTAAGAATAACAGCTATGCTCTCAAGAAGGTGCTTAAAGTTAGAAGATGAAGACTCAACATAAAAGTAAAAGAAAGGCCCATTCGCAAAGGGAAACAGTGATTTAACATGTGCTAGAGCTTTTTATTTGTAAAACAGAGATAAAAATTCATTTTGAGAGGTGGTTGTTTCATGTCAACGACTGGCAATGGGGACTTGCTATCTTCCATACTAAACAAGTGAGAGCGGTTCCGAGTTCTTTGAAAATTTGGCACATTGGTGCTCTTTTATAAAGCTTTGGCACTCCTCCCCACCTTTTTTCCTTTCTCAAACCATGTCTAACCGATTTCATCGGGTGCCCACCAACTTTCACATACCATGGAGGAGTGCTTTTTTTCTTTTCTTTTTTACAGATTTAGATTACAATGGTCTGACCAGCTCCCTTGCAAAATTAATGATGAGCAGATGAAGCTGCCTAGTCGAGGGGTACTTAATTTAATATGGAAGATAGCAATTCCGACAACTACGCCCTCATGAGCTAAAAACAGTGGCACAAAATAAGAAGTGTTTGAAAGTTTTTGAAAGGTAGCACATGAAATACCATGCATGGGAATTTATAGTGGACTGTTTGGGGTTAGTTGGTTTTCAGGAGATGGATGCATGAGAAGTATTCCCTCTCAGTACAAGTGAAGGCTAGTAAAAGACTGGGAAGCGACAATTGAGAGAGCAAAAGCTGTCATAATCATGCTTGCGACAAAACAAAATTAATATAGGCATAAAAATGATACAAGAACTCTTAGGCAAAGTAAATCATAGAGGCTTAATTGACTTTTTGTTCAGTCATATGCATGCTTGAGCATGTGCCAAGTCAATTCAAATGTAACTTTCAGAGGAGGATACCACAATGTCATACCATATTATGAATAAAACAATGCAAGCAAGCATCTACATGACATGCTAAAAATTATTAGTAAATTGGAACTAATCATATGAGAGCAAGAACTACAAAGCATCCATTAGATAACATATACCTTACATGAATCGACTAAGCATGTCCACATAGATGAGTATATGTACAAAAATGAAAACAAATAGAGTTCATACCAGCCTCTTACCACATCTCGGATTGTCGTATGTTGTCATTATTGCTTTTCACTTGTGCGGCTTGAATCATATGAAGTGAATACCAAGCTCCAATGGAGTCACGGCAGACTGAACTCTGCAAAAAACTTTACAAAACCGAAGAAGAACAACAAATATTTTTGGATTTTCGAATTTTGAAACAAGAACAGAAGGAAACAGAAAACAAAGCAAAATATTTTGGATTTTTCAACTCTCAAACCGAAAATAGGAAACAAAGCAAACCAAAGCTTAGAAACCTACAAAGGCAAATAAAGAGAAACAACGGAAATATTTTTGGTCTTTTTGTGTTTTGGAAAGCAGAAATAAGAACAAGAATAACAAAGAAAGCGAAACATGGATATACAAAGTACCGACAAAATATGATATGTAGATGAGTGAATCATCGGCGTATCTCCCCCCAAGCTTAGGCTTTTGGCCTAAGTGGAGATCAACCTCGTCTCCGATACATGCCCCATGCTGGCGGGTCATCATTGGCATAGTCATACCCTGGCCCTTGTGAAGATGAAGCAGATGGTGTATAATCGTAATAAGGCTGCTGGTATGGAAATTCCGCAATGTTAGAGGGCCGAACCGACTCCTCGGTCGCCTCTCCATCGTGCATGGGCAGCGGGTGCTCCTCTAGATACGCGTCGAGCTCATCCTCAGTGAGTGACCATCCATTCCTGTGATCAAGGTTAAACAAAAGAGGTGCAGGCAAATGGACTAATCGATCAGTCTTCAATACCTTCCCGGTAGATTTCTTGAAGAAGGTTATCTCAAACATCAAGTTATTCAAACAAGCATGAGGAGAAACAAACTTATGAAGTAACATAGAATTAAAATGAAGCCTCTCTATGGGGAACTGAAGATCTAAAATATGAGGCACTACACCATGCAAAGCTAATAAGCGCGAAGCTATGAGACCTCCACAGATCCCCCTTTTCTCACGCTTAGCATCAAGACGAAAAGCTATTAAAGCCCCCAAATTGTAGGTCCTATCACGTCTCAAAGCAGCAGCAATAAAAGCTAGATCACAGGAGGATAACTTACTTGCAACTTTCCTAGCAAGAACACACTTGGTAATAAAGTAGGCAAAATATCGAATGGATGGAAAATGAATATTTCAAATTTTACCATTATCTCCCGTGAAGCTTCTTCCTTGACAAATCTCCTCGTATAGGTCCATCAATGGCCTGGGTCGCTCCCTCATCCTTTCACGCGATCCCCACTGTGGTACTCTAATGGCTGCACAGAAAACATCAAAGGGCAAGTCCATAGATTTATTGTAAATTTTATAATGAACCATGGGGTTAGATGTGGACCAACTGAATCTAAAATCCTGCACCACAGATATTGTTAGTTTAACATATTGGGGAGGTTCATCATCAATAAAATGTTCCAATCCTGCAGTAGAAATTAGAGTTTGGAAGTCCTGCAGGATTCCATCAGCATTCATGAACTCTGAGCATGGATAGATCGAGGGAAATACCCTCTCTTCACGGTGAACTGTCATGACCTCATGCACTTCTAGTTCATGTTGAAAGAGTTGGTATGCATTCTCCTCCATTTCTAAATTTTTTAACAAACCTCATAAAAAATGATTTTAAGACAAACAAATGTAGGAAACTGCTATAGGGAGTTACTAGAGGGCTAACATGCATCAAAATAACACTTCTAAGCAATAGAACAAGCATGCAAACTCATTTCACCTGTCACCTATAGAGCTAAAATACTCAAGAAATACTTCACTAAACAAAATTCTACTTGGACAATCGAAGGAGTCACATACCGGAGAACAAATGCTCCAAATCTCAGCAGCAAAGATGGGCTGAGCAAGGAGATCGAAAAATCGTGATGGAGAGCAACAAGAACACGGGTTTGAGCTGGGGTGCTGCGATATTTCAGGAGAGAGAAAGAAGTGAGGATGAAGAGATAAGTGAGTAGCCAGGGGGGCCCTCCTCACCATAGGTGGGCGCGGTCAGGCTTGGGTTGTGCCCCCTAGTGGTGAGGTGGCGTGGTGGGTCCCCCTGAGGTCTCCTAGGTGCCTCTCTGCCCCATTTTTTACATAAAAATTTAAAAAGAATTTTCTGGAATTTTTCGAGAAACATTATTTTTGAGGATTTTTTAGAAAAAAGATAAGAGAAAAAAAATCGGAAAAATGACGATGAACGATAGAAAGCCAATCCAACCCAACCTTACAGCAGCTCTAAGATATTCTAATATGAAACTAAACAATGGAAACAAAAATGAACTAGGTGGAAAGAAAAGTAAATGCGGTGAAAACATAGTTTTATTCATTTGAAAACTGCTTTGTTAACAAGGTTGATCAGGTCTTGTTACCAAACCACTTTTCTATGAAGCAAACCTTTGCATTTCACTAAATGATTATGTTATCTTGACCTTGATAGGCATAGTCCCAATCATAACAATTTGATATTCTTCCTTGGGCTTTGGCTCTAAACAAATAATTTGACCAACTCTGATGGTCTCAATATTCTTGATTGAATTTAGAGCATATTTTCTATCAATCTTCTTGGGAAAATAGACCGTGTGCTCTTTATCATTGACATTAAAAGTTACTTTTCCTTGATTGCAATCAATAACATCACCTGCAGTATTTAGAAAAGGTCTCCCAAGAATAATAGCATATTGTCATCTTCCGGCATTTCCAACACAACAAAGTCAGTCAATATCAAACAATTATTAGCAACTTGAACAGGAACATTCTCACATATACCAATAGGAATAGTAGTAGACTTATCAGCCATTTGCAAAGATATATCAGTCGATATCAACTTTTCTAAATCAAGTCTCTTGTAGAGAGAAAAAGGGATGACACTAACTCCGGCTCCCAAATCACATAACGCAGTTCTAACATAGTTATTTTTAATAGAGCAAGGAATAGTTGGTATACCTGGATCTCCAAGCTTCTCCGAAACTTTACCATCAAAAGAATAATTAGCAAGTAGAGTGGAAATTTCCTCATTAGGAATCTTCCTTTTGTTAGTAACAATATCTTTCATATACTTTGAATAAGAAGGCATTCAAATAGCACCAGTCAAAGGAATTTGCAAAAATAAAGGTCTCATCCATTCACAAAACTTGTTGTAGTGTTCTTCTTCCTTAGATTTGTGTTTCTTACTAGGAAAAAGGCATTGGTTTCTGCACCCAAGGTTCTCTCTCATTACCATGCTTGTTGGCAATGAAGTCTTCCTTAGTGTACTTTGCATTTTTGGCAAGCTTTTCGGTTCCTCTTCATCTTCTTCTCTTTTAGAAGCATCACCTGGTTCAGTTTCAGCATCAGAAATAGAAACACTATTAGGATCTTTAGCTGTTTTAGAAGATTCCGCAACTGCTTTGTGCTTCTTCTTCTTCTTCTTCCTAGAAGGATTATCATCTCTTGAAGTGCATTAAGAATCTTGCTCGATCCTCTTAGGGTGTCCTTCAGGATATAAGGGGTCTTGAGTAGTAGCACCTCCTCTTGTGTGTATTTCACACGCTTATTTTTCTCTTGCGGCATTAACTAGCAAATCTTTTTGCACCTTGGTGAGCTGATCAATTTGAGTCTGAACCATTTGAAAATGTTTTGCAAGCATCTTCACATCATTGGAGGTTCTCTCCACAATATCCTGCAACTTGTTAATAGCTCTAGAATTTTCCAACAAATGATTCTGCACTCTCTTATTAAAATTATCTTGTTTAACAATGAAATTATCCAACTCATCTAAGCATTGATCATGAGGTTTAGAGTAAGGAATATCTCTATTATCAAAGCATTGGAGAGAGTGTACCTCAATAGTAGATGAGCGAGGGATTGGCTTACATAATTCTTCTATAGGGGGTAGATTCTTCACGTCTTCAGCTTTAATACCCTTCTCCTTAAGAGATTTCTTGGCTTCTCTCATCACTTCATCATTTATTCAATCATCCCTCTCTTCTTTGGTGTCGGTGCTGGCATTGGTGCTTGTGTTGGTGTTGGCGCTGGTGTTGGTGCTGGTGCTGGCGTTGACTCAGCCATAGTCCAATCATCTTAATTCTAGCTTATTTTAGCCATTAATTCTTCAGCTTCAACTAGAGTCTTTTTCCTGAAAACACCACCAGCACAACTATCCAAGTATGTATTAGATTCAACAGTTAGTCCATTATAGAATATATCAAGGAGTTCATTTTTAGGTAATGGCTCTCTAGGCAGTACTCTTATTAAAGAGCAAAACCTTCCCCATGATTCCGGTGGTTTCTCTCCTTTTACCTCCTCAAAGTCAAAGATTTTCTGCAAAGCAGCATGTTGAGCACTACCAGGAAAATACTTCTGAAAGAAAGCGTTAGCCAAAGCAATAGGACTATCAATAGATCCAGGAGACAAATTATTAAACCAAGCTTTAGCTGCACCTTTCAATGAAAAAGGGAAAATCTTAGCTACAAAATACACACGCAGCTTAGTATCATAAGAAAACAAATTACTCAAAGAAGAAAGCTCATTCATGTGCTCCATAGCACTCTTGCCTTCAGTACCACAAAAGGGTTCTTTCTCAACAATAGATATGTAAGATAAATCCAAAGAGATATCATAATCCTTATCACTAATATTTATAGGAGAAGTAGCAAACTTGGCATCAGGAGATAACTTGTATCTAACAGTACGTCTTGCTAGAAGATCTCTAATAGCACCAGCATCACTAGTAGCATGAAATTCATCAATAAAAGCATCATCTAACTCAATATAAGCATCATCAAAATCATTACTAGGGTGTTCCCTAGACTCAGGTGAACTAGCAGGCGTAACAGTAGTATTCTCCAATTGCTTAGTCCTAGCAATTTTAGCATCTAAAAAGGAACCTAACGAACCACTCTCATCAAGCACAGTAGAAGCATCATCAAAATTATCAGTAGCATTCTCAAACTCAGCAAAAGAAGTAGCATGTGCATGCAGTGGTGTAAGCAACTTACTCATAACAGATGGTGAGTCAAGAGCAACAGAGGTGTTCAGAGTCGTACCTCTTCTCGTAGTGGATGGCAACATAGGAAACTTTCCATCACGAGGTTTACCCATGATGAATGAATTGCAGTGAACAATATGAATCCCAAGTGAACTTACAAATAAAGCTATGCTCCCCGGCAACGGCGCTAGAAAATAGTCTTGATGACCCACAAGTATAGGGGATCACAACAGTCTTCGAGGGAAGTAAAACACAAATTTATTGATTCGACACAAGGGGAGCCAAAGAATACTTATAAGCCTTAACAGATGAGTTGTCAATTCAGGTGCACTTGGAAACAGACTTGCTCGCAGCGGTTTATCAGTAGCAACCGTTTTATAGTGGTGATAGTAGTAAAAGAGTAACAACAATAATAAAGTAAAGGCAGTAGTAGTAGCAATAGTAAACAGTAGGATTAAAGACTGTAGGCATAGGGATAGATGTATGGGCATTGCATGGATAAGATAATTCATGAAATCAGCGAGACATGGGCAATTGCAGATACATAAAGATAAAGCATCCTAGTACTAAACAACCATAGGCATGTGTTCCGTAAATAGTCGTATGTGCTCACAATGAGAAACTTGCACGACATCTTTTGTCCTACCAGCCTGTTGCAGCAGGGCCTCAAGGGAATCTACTGGTAATTAAGGTACTCCTTTTAATAAAGTACCGGAGCAAAGCATTAACACTCGATGAACACATGTGATCCTCACATCATAGCCATCCCCTCTGGTTATCCCAATTGTTGTCACTTTGGGGCCTTGGGTTCCAGACAACGATATGTGTAAACAACTTGCAGGTAAGATCATAAACAACAAGTATCATCATAAAACAATAACAAGTTTAGATATGAGATCATGGCACTCGGGCCCAAAGTGACAAGCATTAAGCACAACAAGTTGCAACAATGTCATAAGCACTAATTATAGATACTAGGCACTATGCCCTAACAATCTCATAGCTAATTACATGAATGATCTCATCCAAGCCCTACCATCCCCTTCGCCTATAGCGGGACTTACTCACACATGGATGGGGGAGTCATGGATGGTTGATGGAGAGACATCGGTGATGATGGTGGTGAAGATCTCCTCCAAATCCCCGTCCCGGCAGGGTGCCAGAACAGAGTTTCTGGTTTCGAATCGCGGTTTCTGATGGTGGCGGTGCAGCAGAACTCTATTTGGGAAAAACACCAAACCCCTGCTCCTTTCAGGTCAGAGGGTATATGTAGGCGGAAGGAGGGGTCGAGGCGATGGCCGAGCTGGCCCCACCACAGGTGGGCGCGGCCAGGCCTGGGCCACGCCCCCTTGTGGTGAGCCTGGCTCCTAGCCTCTCTCCATCTCCTCTTCTGGCTCCTTGGGTCTTCTGGTAAAATAGAATTTTTGTAATATTTTCCGGAATTTTTCCTGAAAGTCGGATTTCTGCACAAAAATAAGACACCAGGGCAATTCTGCTGAAAACAGCGTTAGTTCATGTTAGTTGTATTCAAAACACACAAATTAGAGGAGAAACAATAGCAAAAGTGTTCGGAAAAGTAGATACGTTTTGGACGTATCACAAGTGAAGTGCGGAGGAAGTCGAGGAGGTGCCATTTAAAGAGGGCGGCCGACATCGAAACGTCAAGTACCAGAGTGGGAATCGGAGCGTCGGTGCAGTACTCCTGCAGTGAGGAGATGCGCTATCATGGCGGTTTGACGCATCAGGCATCGCTACATCGTTCGCCGCTTCGCCTCGTCAGCCGAGGTCACGCCACGTGCCCACGGCCTCTGCATCTTCACATGGTCCTCTGACTGCATGCATTGACCCTAACCCTTCGCTCCCACGAGAGGGCGCATTTGTGGGCCAGGCTCCCGGGGGCTACTGTCGGTGTACTGGATACCGGGGTATCCTGGTCCACCTGCTCCTAGGCCACTTCAACAGCCCAGCTTTGGCCTAGAAGCGCGATAAAGACTGAAGCCCAACAAAGAAGACCCTCATGAGGAGGAGCCTCAAGAGGAGAACGATGATAAAACACTAAGGACAAGAAGACCTCCTCGCGAGGGGAGAGGCCAGATCAACGACAGCTCAGCGCAATCCGCGCTGACGAAGAGATAAGATCAGAAGAAAGTATGCCGCCCACGCTACCCAGACAAGGGGGCGACCAGCTGTGCCGTGCCTGCATAAAGCTGCACGGCGGTTGCTGACTTCCCCCTAAAAATAGGGTGGACGGTGCAGGGCGCCAGAGGAGGACGTCAGCTTTCCTCCACCCACTCCCGTGGACCAGCGCCACTGCTCTACGTAGACCAAGACCACCGAAGACCGAAGACCAAAGACATATAGCTGTCCCGCTCCTTGGCCGTACTATGGTAACCCCTTCCCCAAGTTGAAGAGGGGAAGGAGGACCTCGGCGCTATAAAAGGAGGGGAGGCTGCCCCTTATAAGGGAGACCCAATTCTCAGGTTCTAAATAGGCTAAGTAGGTTCCTCTACCTCCGGCCAGTTAGAGTTTGTAGCCAAGACCTTGTAAGCCTCGCGAGGTGTCTTAGTGCAATACAAGAAGGTAGGAATTAGGGGCTTTACCTCACCACGAGGGCCCCGAACCTCTGTAATGCTCGGTGTCACTCTCTGTCATGTGGTGCGCTCTTCGGTGTGTCGAGTCTTCCGTCGCCGTGCTTCGTCGCTCTCTAGATCTCACGCGTACAGCCCCCTGCGTTCGAATCCTTTGGGTCCTTCACGTGGTACCCCGTGTTCTTGCGACACGAAACCCACCGACATTGACAAAAGGTTAAAATAGATATTTCATGACATTGATTCATGATGCGAGTAGATTTTAATATGTTTACTTGTTGCAAACTAAAGATAAAGTTTAAACTACTTTAAAATTTATAAGGCCAAGGTTGAAAATCAACTAGAGAGAAGGATCAAGCGTCTTAGGTCGGATCATGGTGGAGAGTATTTTCCTAAAATCTTTGATGAATTCTATGAGGAACATGATATTATTCATGAGTGGATGCCTTCCTACTCGCCCAATCCAATGGGATGACCAAGCGGAAAAACCGCACGCTATCTGTTCACGGAACTTTGACCGTTAAAGCGGGACTCCGAACAGCCTAGCCGCGAGCGGGAGTTTTCGCGCGCCGTCATTTCATGCGGGTCCAAATCGGGCGTAACTAATTCAAAAAAAATTCAAAAAATATGAGACCTTCGCGTGGCGTCATTTTATGTGACCTAATTACGGAAAAAAATTCAAACCTAGGGTACGACTGTTTTCTAGAAATCCCCTTCACAAAAATGACATACCACTTCAAGGTTATATGGTTTTTAGGTCAAATGAGCTAGGTCAGGGTCCTGACCATGGCATAGTTTGTTGGAACGCGGCCATATTGGACACGCGTGTGTCCATTGGGACGGTGAGGAATGCTACTGAGGCTGTTTTCTATTTTGTCCCATGGAAAGCGCGTTTTCCATTTTTGAAGTACCGAAATTGGAATTTTATGTGAGGCGGCTACCGAAACAGCTAATCAAAAGCTAGGCACAACACCCCATACAAATAGTAGACCTCGTGAGATGCGCATATCAGCTCTTGTTTCGATGTGCAAACCTTTTGAGGTATATTCTAAATTTTGTGTAAGCTCCCGCCGATTCCGCTGGAAACGGGGTGTGTTTGCACTTTAGCGGCAATATGACGCGCTCCTGGTTTTTTGGGAAAATCATTTTTGGATCCACAATGCAACATTTGTTGACGGAACTTTGACCGTTAAAGCAGGACTCCGAACCGCCTAGCCGCGAGCGGGAGTTTTCGCGCGCCGTCATTTCATGCGGGTCCAAATCGGGCGTAACTAATTCAAAACAAATTGAAAAAATATGAGACCTTCGCGTGGCATCAATTTATGTGACCTAATTGTGGAAAAAAAATTAAGCCTAGGGTACGACTATTTTCTAGAAATCCCCTTCACAAAAATGACATACCACTTCAAGGTTATAAGGTTTTTAGGTCAAATGAGCTAGGTCAGGGTCCTGATCATGGCATAGTTTGTTGGAACGAGGCCATATTGCACACGCGCATGTCCATTGAGATGGCGAGGAACGCTACTGAGGCTGTTTTATATTTTGTACCATGGAAAGTGCGTTTTCCGTTTTTGAAGTACCGAAATTGGAATTTTATGTGAGGCGGCTACCGAAACGGCTAATCAAAAGCTAAGCACAACACCCCATATAAATAGTAGACCTCATGAGATGCGCATATCAGCTCTCGTTTCTACGCGCAAACCTTTTGAGGTATATTCTAAATTTTGTGTAAGCTCCTGCCGATTCCGTTGGAAACGGGGTGTGTTTGCACTTTAGTGGCGATATGACGCGCTCCTGATTTTTTGAAAAAATCATTTTTGGATCCAAAATGCAACATTTGTTCACGGAACTTTGACCATTAAAGCGGGACTCTGAACCGCCTAGCCGCGAGCGGGAGTTTTCGCGTGCCGTCATTTCATGCGGGTCCAAATCGGGCGTAACTAATTCAAAAAAAATTGAAAAATTTGAGACCTTCGCATGGCGTCATTTTATGTGACCTAATTACGGAAAAAAAATTCAAACCTAGGGTACGACCGTTTTCTAGAAATCCCCTTCACAAAAATGACATACCACTTCAAGGTTATATGGTTTTTAGGTCAAATGAGCTAGGCCAGGGTCCTGATCATGGCATAGTTTGTTGGAACGAGGCCATATTGGACACACGCGTGTCCATTGGGACATCGAGGAAAGCTACTAAGGCTGTTTTCTATTTTGTCCCACGGAAAGCATGTTTTCCATTTTTGAAGTACCGAAATCGGAATTTTATGTGAGGCGGCTACCGAAACGGCTAATCAAAAGCTAGGCACAACACCCCATATAAATAGTAGACCTTGTGAGATGTGCATATCAGCTCTCGTTTCGACGCGCAAACCTTTTGAGGTATATTCTAAATTTTGTGTAAGCTCCTGCCGATTTCGCTGGAAACGGGGTGTGTTTGCACTTTAGCGGTGATATGACGCGCTCCTGATTTTTTGAAAAAAATATTTTTGGATCCACAATGCAACATTTGTTCACGGAACTTTGACCGTTAAAGCGGGACTCCGAACCGCCTAGCCGCGAGCGGGAGTTTTCGCGCGCCATGATTTCATGCGGGTCGCAAATCGGGCGTAACTAATTCAAAAAAAATTGAAAAAATATGAGACCTTCGCGTGGCGTCAATTTATGTGACCTAATTGTGGAAAAAAAATTAATCCTAGGGTACGACTATTTTCTAGAAAATCCCCTTCACAAAAATGACATACCACTTCAAGGTTATATGGTTTTTAGGTCAAATGAGCTAGGTCAGGGTCCTGATCATGGCATAGTTTGTTGGAACGAGGCCATATTGCAGACGCACGTGTCCATTGGGATGGCGAGGAACGCTACTGAGGCTGTTTTCTATTTTGTCCCACGGAAAGCGCGTTTTCCATTTTTGAAGTACCGAAATTGGAATTTTATGTGAGGCGGCTACCGAAACGGCTAATCAAAAGCTACGCACAACACCCCATATAAATAGTAGACCTCATGAGATGCGCATATCAGCTCTCGTTTCTACGCGCAAACCTTTTGAGGTATATTATAAATTTTGTGTAAGCTCCTGCCGATTCCGTTGGAAACGGGGTGTGTTTGCACTTTAGCGGCGATATGACGCGCTCCTGATTTTTTGAAAAAATCATTTTTGGATCCAAAATGCAACATTTGTTCACGGAACTTTGACCTTTAAAGCGGGACTCCGAACCGCCTAGCCGCGAGCGGGAGTTTTCGCGTGCCGTCATTTCATGCGGGTCCAAATCGGGCGTAACTAATTCAAAAAAATTTGAAAAAATTTGAGACCTTCGCATAGCGTCATTTTATGTGACCTAATTGCGGAAAAAAAATCAAACCTAGGGTACGACCGTTTTCTAGAAAGCCCCTTCACAAAAATGACATACCACTTCAAGGTTATATGGTTTTTAGGTCAAATGAGCTAGGTCAGGGTCCTGATCATGGCATAGTTTGTTGGAACGAGGCCATATTGGACACGCGCGTGTCCATTGGGACAGCGAGGAAAGCTACTAAGGCTGTTTTCTATTTTGTCCCACGCAAAGCGTGTTTTCCATTTTTGAAGTACCGAAATTGGAATTTTATGTGAGGCGGCTACCGAAACGGCTAATCAAAAGCTAGGCACAACACCCCATATAAATAGTAGACCTCGTGAGATGCGCATATCAGCTCTCGTTTCGACGCGCAAACCTTTTGAGGTATATTCTAAATTTTGTGTAAGCTCCTGCCAATTTCGCTGGAAACGGGGTGTGTTTGCACTTTAGCGGTGATATGACGCGCTCCTGATTTTTTGAAAAAAATATTTTTGGATCCACAATGCAACATTTGTTCACGGAACTTTGACCGTTAAAGCGGGACTCCGGACCGCCTAGCCGCGAGCGGGAGTTTTCGCGCGCTGTCATTTCATGCGGGTCCAAATCGGGCGTAACTAATTCAAAAAAAATAGAAAAAATATGATACCTTCGCGTGGCGTCAATTTATGTGACCTAATTGTGGAAAAAAAATTAAGCCTAGGGCACGACTATTTTCTAGAAATCCCCTTCACAAAAATGACATCCCACTTCAAGGTTATATGGTTTTTAGGTCAAATGAGCTAGGTCAGGGTCCTGATCATGGCATAGTTTGTTGGAACGAGGCCATATTGCACACGCGCGTGTCCATTGGGATGGCGAGGAACTGCTACTGAGGCTGTTTTCTATTTTGTCCCACGGAAAGCGCGTTTTCCATTTTTGAAGTACCGAAATTGGAATTTTATGTGAGGCGGCTACCGAAACGGCTAATCAAAAGCTACGCACAACACCCCATATGAATAGTAGACCTCATGAGATGCGCATATCAGCTCTCGTTTCTACGCGCAAACCTTTTGAGGTATATTCTAAATTTTGTGTAAGCTCCTGCCGATTCCGTTGGAAACGGGGTGTGTTTGCACTTTAGCGGCGATATGACGCGCTCCTGATTTTTTGAAAAAATCATTTTTGGATCCAAAATGCAACATTTGTTCACGGAACTTTGACCGTTAAAGCGGGACTCTGAACCGCCTAGCCGCGAGCGGGAGTTTTCGCGTGCCGTCATTTCATGCGGGTCCAAATCGGGCGTAACTAATTCAAAAAAAATTGAAAAAATTTGAGACCTTCGCATGGCGTCATTTTATGTGACCTAATTGCAGAAAAAAATTCAAACCTAGGGTACGACCGTTTTCTAGAAAGCCCCTTCACAAAAATGACATACCACTTCAAGGTTATATGGTTTTTAGGTCAAATGAGCTAGGTCAGGGTCCTGGTCATGGCATAGTTTATTGGAACGAGGCCATATTGGACACGCGCGTGTCCATTGGGACAGCGAGGAAAGCTACTAAGGCTGTTTTCTATTTTGTCCCACGGAAAGCGTGTTTTCCATTTTTGAAGTACCGAAATCGGAATTTTATATGAGGCGGCTACCGAAACGGCTAATCAAAAGCTAGACACAACACCCCATATAAATAGTAGACCTCGTGAGATGTGCATATCAGCTCTCGTTTCGACGCGTAAACCTTTTGAGGTATATTCTAAATTTTGTGTAAGCTCCGGCCGATTTCGCTGGAAACGGGGTGTGTTTGCACTTTAGCGGTGATATGACGCGCTTCTGACAAACTATGCCATGATCAGGACCCTGACCTAGCTCATTTGACCTAAAAACCATATAACCTTGAAGTGGTATGTCATTTTTGGAAGGGGATTTCTAGAAAATAGTCGTACCCTAGGCTTAATTTTTTTTCCACAATTAGGTCACAAAATTGACGCCACGCGAAGGTCTCATATTTTTTCAATTTTTTTTGAATTAGTTACGCCCGATTTGCGACCCGCATGAAATGACAGCGCGCGAAAACTCCCGCTCGCGGCTAGGCGGTTCGGAGTCCCGCTTTAACGGTCAAAGTTCGTGAACAAATGTTGCATTGTGGATCCAAAAATATTTTTTTCAAAAAA